>BSBN01000912.1:3282500-3686097 GCA_027924645.1 Cunninghamia lanceolata
ATTTCATTTTCGGAGCACAAGGATGAGTTGAGGTCATCATCAGGTTAGCGCTAGGGTGATATTCAAAATATGATCATGCTGTTTGAGGAATGGAATATCGCCTTCTTATGAATAGATAGGGTGATCATCATGATATTGCAAAAAAGGCGATCAGGAGGATATGAACATGATGATCCTCCATATCTAATTATGATGATGATGTCTCCATCACTTACCGAATTTCAGCGAATGACCCTCGTGTGAAAGATCAGGATGATGATCATGATTATGCAAAAGGAGATCAGGAGGATATGAAGTCGTCATCATCATCTTTCGAACTTCAGCAAATATCATGATGATGACCCTCTGATAGGTTTTGAACATGCGCATGTAAATATGCCGATGGTGAATTTTCTAAGTCAGGGTGATCAGCATGATATTTTAAGATCGGGTAATGTTGAAATATCATGATGATGCTCGCGATACAAAAGACCACTCGACGGGGGAAACTTACCGTGACTTAAAGTTGATGTCATCATGATATTTGGACCTCAGGATATTATCGGGGGGGCATTTCAAATATGATGATGATGTCCTCATGTAACCAAAACCAAGTTTATAACATATGACCCTCCTAAAAAAAATCATGATGCTGCATAATGCGCATAAGGCCATTTGACGGGTAAATGGCACTACCACCTAAGATTGACGTCCGGATATTGCGACTGCATGATTTTTATCGGGTGATAGACCAAGATCATGATGATCCTGTCAACATGAAAAATATGATGATCACTTGCGATTATCAGGTTTGACCAAAACTTTGACCGTGCATAACTTCCACATATGGACGAATTTTCAAGTGAAGTAAAAGGCAAACCTGCATGGAATTTCAAGCTCTTTCTAAATATGAGGTCACAGAAACAAAATATGAAATTTGACAAACTGACCTCATGATGATGACCAACTTGATCAAATATCATGATGATGATGCACCTGACCTTCATTTTTACCAAACCGCCAGAAAGCAGACAAACACAAGCAGAAGCAAAAAAAAGCAAAACATCAGCAAGGGTCCCCATTTTGCTAAGGAGCATAATGGGGCATGTTGTGAACATCACAACAGGTCTCCCTTGTTTGGAGTTAGTGCCAACATCAGTAGTCTTTTTACCTTTACGAGTCTTTTTCTTAGGGGTAATCCATCCCTCTTGTTCATTACCACTACCACTTGGACCGATTTCCACTGTCAATGAAGGATCAGCTATTTGATCACCTATTTCCAGAGCATTATTCTAGGTTGGCTCAAGAGCTATTGCTCCTACAGTATCTACTGACTCTTTAGGAAGAACCTGTGGATCAACCCATAAAACTTTACCTTCTTCAGCATCCCCATCTATTAATTGGTCCTGTATTTCTCCCTCCTCAAACCCACTGGTGGTCTGTTGATCCATATAATTAACCGTGTCTAAAACATCATTCTGACAAGCTTTGTCCAGAACCTTCTCAGTATTATCCTCTAGGTGAGCATTATCCCCATTACCCGAAGCCGTCTGATAGTCTTTTTCCATAGCCTACTCAATATTATCATCTGGGAAAGCATTTTCCGCATTACCCCCCATTCCTTAATTGCTAGGGGTAACAGTTTTTTGTGAATGATCCTCAACCTCATTTTGGGGGTCAATCTTCCTGCCCATTTGCTTTGCTTTACATTGGGTCATTATATGGCCCTTCTTCTTGCATATCTAACAGAAAGTGGTAGCATTTTCATAAAGGATTGGTTGGGTCCAAATCCCATATTTTGAGTTTAACTCAATGGACATTGGGAGGGTTTGGTTGATCTCCACATTGACACAAAACCAAGCAAAAACACAACAGGATTGAGTATGGGTAGTATGATCCACAATAACATACTGGCCAAAGGAGTTGCCAATAGTGGTAAATATTTTTTCATCCTAGAATTCCAAGGGAAACCCTGGTAATCTAACCCAAACAGGAGCAGACTTATTGAGGTCCAAGCTAGGGTTAAACCTAGGTTTCCAAAGGCACAAAGCAAGCGAATGTGATCCATAAAGCTAGGGTCCCCTAGCAAGAGTTGCTATCATATCCTCCCTATTCATGAATTTAAATAGGAATAATCCTCTTGCCATAGCAATGACCAAAACACTACCTTTGATTCTCCACCTAGATATTACCCATTTTTCGGACCATCTCAATATTGGGACAGAAGGAAAAGAACTTACCTACCAGAGCAAGATCCATGGTCGCCACAATTTCTTCAATCAGAACATCTGGAATATCCAGAGCTGTACCTTTTGCAAAATCTTTTTTGATAGGAAGTCCCAACATGCATTTAGAAGACCCCATCTATTCCCCTATTAACGCTTTCTTCCATCCATTGGAAGGAATGTCCTCCATCAGTTTCGCAGTCCCAGAGGCACTGCCCAAGGCAACAGCCTCCATTGACACCGAAAGCACTCAGAGCAAAAAAAACCCTAAAAAACCCTAAATAGCCATGGGAAGTAGAGAGCACCTAGTTTAAGAGCTTTTTCTGTTATTCTTCCGTTTATAGTCGTATTTGCAAAATTAGGGTTTTAATGGTCAGTTAAGCATAAGAGAAGGAAAATTGATAATTAAACATCCTAATCCAAGTTTCCCTATATTTCACAATGACCTAGGGTATGATAGTGCATTTTCACTTCACCCTAGGTTCTTGAATGTTAAGGATGAAAGGAGGATTCAAACATCTAACAACACTGAACTAAAACAATCCCAATTTTTACCCAAAACATTTTGGTGAACCCGTGTTTTTGAACTTAATTGCAACTTGTTGAGTGTCTTGAGATTTGGGTTTATTTAGTTCATTTATATAGACATTCATCTTATTGCATTGAGAAAATTACAAAAAATTTGAAAAATTTGCAAAATTTGGAAAAATTTGGTAACCCTAACTTGCATTTTTCATATAGGTTACTAATTTGCATCAATTCATTCTAATTTTTCCTAATTCATTATTTTTACATCAGATCTGATATAAACTAAATAAAATTACAAAAATTCAATAATTTGCATTGCATTTTCATCTCTTAATTGCTAGGGTTTTGTAGAAATTTTGACAATTTTCATATAACCTAGTAATTCCAAAATCTGAGGTTAGTAGGCAAAATCTTCTTTCAAATTTTTCTACTAATTTTAGAGGCTCATTAAAATTATAATTTATCTATATTCTTTCATTTTAGTAGAAATTTTCATTTAGATTTAAAATATTTGCATTTTTGCATAGAAAATTTCAACAAAAACTAGCAATTTTCATGCATTTTCATTAAATTTGCATTGGCATTTTGCATATTAGATCTTGAGAATCATTTTCAGATCTGAGAGTATTTAATTTTCATTATAAATAAGACTCCAAAGCATTCATATAACATTTTTTGTCAAGAGCTCAAACCTAGGGCTCGAAAAACACTGATTTTCACTAAAATTGGCCTTATCGACTCTATAAACTTGCCCCATAGGCGTGTTGTGAAGTGTATTTTTGCACTAATTGGCTGTTATTAGGGTAATTATTCTTTTCAGCTCTGAAAAAGATTCACAAGACATTTTTATCGGGCTCTTGTAATGAAAATTTGGTGAAAAACTACATATTTTTGCTATTTTTGCCCTAGGATTTGGCCTAGTTTGCACTCCAAGTGTGTTATGAAAAATTTTATGAATTGAGGTGATTGATATAATTGCTTTTATTTTCTGCACATCCTAAAATTCATTACAACACCCCTTTTTCTAGGTCTTGGAGTTGAAAAACCGTGAAAATAAGCCTATTTTTGCTATATTTTCACTAAGGTTTGACCTTAAGTGGCACTAAAAGTGTGTTGTAATGGATATATTATCATTACGTGGATTTTATTACTAATATGCTTTGTTTTCCATCATAATTTTCCTCACAACACCCTTTGTTATGCTCTTTTGCACTGAGATTTGGTGAAAAAAGCGCCTATTTTGACATATTTTCACTATATTGTGACCTGTCATTATCTTGGATTTGCATCAAGAGTGTGTTATGAAGGATCTTATTGCTATTTTGTACTGATATTAGAAATATAATTTTCTTCCCTTGATCAAAATCCTTACAAAACCCTTTGTTTCATTCATTTGCATTGAAAAAGTACAAAAAATAAAGCATTTTAAGTCATTTTCATACAATCTTTTGCATTAGTCTTTTGCATCAAATTTGAAAAGCTTTTAAAATCTGATTTTACATTGAAATAAATGCAATGACACCTTCATTTCATTTTTCTATGGTATCTCTACATGCATTTCTCAAAGATCTTGATTTTGACAAATTCCTAATCCTCGTGAGTGAACATCCTTTGATATTAGAAGATTTAACCGAATTCATCTCTAGGAACACTCATGAGAAAGATGAGAGTGAAAATCCTTTTTATGCCATAGAGTATGATGATGATGATGTACCTTCCTCTCATCCCATTGCTCTCCCTGGCCAAGATGTAGCATTAGTGGATGAGAAAAGGTCTCTCACATTAAATACTTTAGGGGTGGATGTTGGGTACAATCAAGAGGGAAATAGTGTTAATTTGATACTTATTAATACACTTGGTAGCACTATTCCTAATATGGTTGTGTGGGGGGCATCTAATGCACCTTCTTTCTTAAAGCGGGTGATTATGGTTCAAGGTGTTCAAAATGTGTTACAACAACCACACCACAATGTGATTGCTCACAAATACAAAACCCATAATAACAAGCAATGTAACCAAGCACTGCATGTGCCTATCTCTCTTCAATGTTCTCAACTTATGCTCCCTCCACCACCTCATCTTATTCATAAAAGTGGTCAAGAGTATGATCTTGTCTAACAGCTTCGTGCTACTCCAGCTAAGATCTCTCTTTGAGATTTGATACAAACATCACCTACATACCATGGAATGCCCCAAGAAGCTTTACAAAAGGTGATTGTGCCACCTGTTGTTAAGATGAATAATGTAGCAGCTGTATTGGATAGTATGCATGCGACAACAACAAATATTATCTTTCAACCACATGAATTTCCACCAATCAAAGTTCAAAACCAATATGATGCTCTTATAATCTTTGTCACAATAAACAAAACATTGGTAAAATGAGTTATGATTAACAATGGATGGGCTCTTACTATTTGTAGCATTGACCTACTACACAAAATCAAGGTTGACACATTACAAATCACACCAAATGGCATTAGCATTTGTGGCTTTGATAATGTTGGACGACAATCCATGGGCACTATAACTCTACCTATACAAGTAGGATCTATGCTTGTGCCTACCCTGATTCATGTCATTCCTTGTTCTTTATCTTACAATATGATTCTTGGTAGACCTTGGATTCATGCATTAGGGGTGGTTCCTTCCACCCTACATCGCTCAATCAAATTTATATTTGAAGGTAAAATTCATACTATTCATGTTGATCCTGAACCAGATAACTATTTACATATTGAAAAGCAAAAACCAGTTTACAATCATATGAGCTTAAACAATTTACAAGATAATTCATCAAAGCCTCTAGCCATGAATGATGTTGTGAAAGATTCTATAACATCAAATGCACCCTTTGGTGATGATTGGGGTTCGTTAGATTTTTATCCTTGCAGTATAGGGGAATATAAAATTAATAGCCTTGACACATCAAAAGTGGCATCGATCTCACCTAAGCAATCTTTTGAAGCACCTAAGAAACTTAAAGTCCCCTTGGTAGAAAATAAAAACAATGCTCTCACTTATACCACAATTTACGACACCTATGAGGCTTCACCATCTTCTAAGGAAATGACATCCCTTTATGGTCAAGGATTTAAAATCCTTTATAACAATTGTGAATATGAAGATAAGGGATGTGGTGTAAATCAACAAGGGATTTGAGTACCTATAGAATCTACGTCAACACATTACTCAAGTGGCATTGGATATAATCCTTTCAAACAAAAGAAAGCTTCCCATCATCCTAAACTTAATGCTAACTCAACAAGATCAAAATAACATGACAGATATGTATGTTCTTAACAATGGTACCCTAACAGGTAAGTATCTAACCCTTTATCTCTCTCATGATGTGCTTCCCCTGTGATGTGTTATGTGTTTTCTAGGCCTCTTGGGATGACCCTTGATTCTCTTGTAAGGTTCAGGATACTAGGAGACTGCCTTTATTGTGACCTTCTATTTGTATCATCATTCTTCTATATTGCCTCTCTCTCTAATTTCATTGTGGTGTGTGGTGTCTTACGGACATAGCATTCCAGTTGGTGACTTGGGGGCACCCTCCTAAATGATTGTCCCTAAGACACTTGTTTCTCCTCTCTTATTTATTGTTTCCCTTCCTCTAGTGTTTCTATCTAGCGGGCAGATGATGAAAAACATTTATATTGATGTGGACCTAGTGTCCCTTTCGAGAGCAATCAAAAAATGGACTTTGTTCCTAATATGATGATGGGGTTGTGTATCTTATCCAACACTTGGCTAGTGGAAGCACTCGTGCTTTCTGCATAGTAAATTTGATGATGTTTTATCTCATTTTACAAACCTTAACAATACTACTACTTTGTCCACTTTTGTTAGTCTTTGAATCTGGCCTTGGTTGTACTCGATTCGGAGAGCTTCGTGATATAACCACACAGTTATCCTTGAACTTTGAATTTATTGTATAACCTTGGCTCTTTGTGTGTTTAATCATATGCATTGATGTTGTTGTTTATCTTGATGTTGTAGACACTCACATGTTTCTTGCAAGGATGTGTTTGTGGGAACATTTGGCGATTGTAAAGTACATGTCACCTCCGAGGGGCATGCGCTTTGTGAGAGCTTGTGTTCCCTTGTTTGTTTTCTTCATATCTTAACATGCTTGATATCGATGAATGATATCAACCACCTTAAGGTGGGGGCATATAAGGTAAGCTATTTATTCTAGATGCTAGTAAAGTGTGTTTGAACAATCTTGAAATCTATTGTGTATACCCCCTTTTCACCATAAGGCATCTTCGTGATGGAGGTGGGGTCAAGTATACTTTTGAGCTCATACCTCTTTTTCACCATAAGGCATCTTCGTGATGCAGGTGGGGTTGTATGCCATGCTTCCTTTTCACTGTAAGGCATCTTTGTGATGTGAGTGGGGTTGCATTTTCAAAATTTCTCTACGGAGGCGGGGAGTAGTTCTGTGACTAACTCAACCCTTAAGCATGTCTTCGGTGATTGTTGTGGCAAAGCCCAATCATTAGTGTGTTCCTATAATATGCCTGAGATGGTGTTGGACCTAGAAATAGGAACACTCCATTGCTTGTCTATCGTGTTTTCTCCGTGTCTTCAAAGTGTGTGTTTTGGTTTGCTTGCTTTGTTTGGTGTGTCTGTTGCCCCATATGCAGTATGCATTTTGGGAGGTTTTGCATGTCTTGCGTGTGTGTTGCCCCATAAATGCAGTCTAAAGACCAGTGCGATGAGTACTTCCTGCATTATGGGACGTTTGTTTACTTTCCAGTACTTGCATCTGCATTTCATATACATGAGAAAAAGAAAAGAAAAGAATCATGTCTGTCTTCTATGCATTAATGTGTCTCCTATGCATCTATTGTATTTTCTATGTTCTGTGTGACTACAATTGTCTTCTCCATGTTTTGTGTGTTTATTACTGTCTTCTATGTGATTGGTGTGTCTTCTCTGTGTTTGGCGTGTTTGCTTTGTTTGCGACTATACTTTAATGCATGTATTGGCCTCATGTTTATACATACATTAAAGTGGGGGCTAAATGTAACGTCAAAAAATGTCCCCTTGGGGGCTTTTCCCTCATAAGGTTTAGCTCTCAGGTCTTTTGCATGCATTTAGAATATCTTACTTCATAATTTGGCATCCCGATGGAATGAACCCTAGATAACATGACAAATGGGACCTAGGAGGACCCCTTGAGCTTAACCCTGCCCAAAATAGGGGGGAGGACTTGGGCGCCCGTGCCCTAGTTCTGCCTATTTTGGGGCAGTCCCAATTTTTGGGTGTTAGTTTATGACCGTTATTTGGGTCCTATGCCGACATGGTAAGTTTAAATTATGAAAATCTTGGCGGGACTGTTTGTAGTTGCATATAAAAGCATGTTTAGGCATTCATTTGTAAACTAGATGATCATTGTCAACTTTAGGCATTCTCAAGGTGATTCAAGGTGTTCATTACGTTGCAAGAGTAGATTTGTGTGGTCTATGTGTTTGTGTTTGCAGATTTGAGCATCTATTTGATCATGGAATGAAGATCATCTTCCTCCCATGATATCTTCACTACAAGGTGACATTATATTATGTTTTCATCATAATTTCCTTTGGTTTTTGCCTTTGCCTCACAAGGGCATGTACTCTCTATCTGACAATGGTGTTCAGAGACTTAAGTGTCCTCTAGGGCTTGATTGAGGCAAGCCTCTAAACACCACAACCCCCTCCTAAAGTTTTCATAGTTGCAGGTTACAGGATGAAGAGCTGGACAAAGTGAAGTGGCAGAAAGGCATCTTGAAGTGTCATAATTGCAGAACAGAAGGAAAAATAGCACCTTGGACTTGGGTGCCCACTCATTAGTCCTTCAACTTTCGTGATGGGAAAATCTCTGGAACAACATAAAATAGTTATAGACTGAGTTTCTAGATCTCGACAGAAACTAGGACCTTGGAATTGGGCGCCTGCTTCTGTGTCCCTGACTTTCCACCTCATAGACCCGAAAATAGGTACTCTATGACTTGATATTTTACTTCCCTCTGTAAGAGCTTTTTTTTTTATTCTTCCGTTTATAGTCGTATTTGTGAAATTAGGGTTTTAATGTTCAATTAAGCATAAGAGAAGGAAAATTGATAATTAAACATCCTAATCCAAGTTTCCCTACATTTCACAGTGACCTAGGGTATGATAGTGTATTGCCACTCGACCCTAGGTCCTTGAATGTTAAGGGTGAAAGGAGGATTCAAACATCTAACAACACTAAACTAATACAATCCCAATTTTTACCCAAAACATTTCTATATCTCCATAACTTGCATTTTTAGAGGCCTTCGGAGTGGAATTCGGGCTCAAGAATTTCATTGGTTGCCTTGGGTGGTAGCCATAGGCAAGGATAGATGCAAATCAAACTATCTCTCTAGGAGATCTTTCAAATGGTTTAGGAAAGTCCAAATTTTGATAGTGGCTAGAAGTTATGACCTTGTGAAGTTTGGGTTCCAAAAATCATACTTTTTTGAAAAATTGAGTTTTTGTATTTATTTTCATCACCTTTCAATTGTCCATTTTCAATTCCAAGGACATGATGACCTTTCCTATTCTATTCTTTGTATAAATTTGAATCAAATAAAGGAGTTTTTGGAGGTGTACATCTCTCTACGAGTTTTCCATATTGCTCCAAAATTGTTTGTTGTTTAATTCTACAATATTGTAGGTCCCTCGCTATGTATTGTCCTCTAAACTAGTTTTAGATCATTAGCCCCTTTCTTGAAAATTATTTAACTCGTTTGTTCAATTATTCATTTTCTATAGGAGTAATTCTATGGGTTACCTTGTTAAAAAAACTAGCTCCTGGTATCAAATCCATCTGATGACTTATGCTTCTCGTTGGTGGCAAACCTTTAGGTACATTATCTAAAACAATATCTTGGAATTCATCCAACAAATCTATAATTTCTATAAGTACATCTTTCTCTTCTTCTTTATTGATTTTATGGATCAAGTCAAAAAACATATGTTCATGCTTCATTCCATCCAAAAAATTTCTACCATCTACCTAACAAATTCTAGTAGTGTTAGATACCTTTTCCTCTATTTCTCTCACAAGTTTTAGCTTGTTTCTCACTCCATCTTTTGTCAAAAAATAGGAGTTAGCATGACTGTCATGAACATCACACCTATCATACTACCATGACCTTCCCAATAACAAGTTGCATACAACCATTGGCATAACGTCACACAATAGTTCATCATGATAATCACTAATCTTAAACTTTACTAGACACTATTCATTAACCAAAGCCTTATTATCTTTCTACAACTAGGCAATCCTATAGGGATGTGGATGCTCTATCATTTTCAAGTTCAACTTTGTGACCATTTCTTCATAAACTAGATTATTTGTACTTCCACTATCAATGATTACATTACAACATTTACCTCCTAACTTACACTTTGTTCTGAATAAGCTCTTCCTTTGGGCAGTTTCTTCTTTTCCTTCATCCTTCAACAAGGCTCTTCAAATGAAAAGGGTCTCTCCTCTTTTAAATTCTTCTGAATGTTTACATCTAGCCTCCTCATTGACATTGACAACTCTAGAATTATGCTCTAGTCTTCTACTTGATCCTCCCTGATTTCATTAGCAATCATAAGATCTATGTCCTTCCTCACCACATATGAAACATGTTCCTCTAAATCCTCCTCTTGCAGGTCCTCTTCCAAATCATCCTCTTCCTCTTTAATATTCATCACTCTGGTCCCTAGGGAAATATGTGTTGTCACCCCTATTATGTTGGTTGGTGCTTCCATCATAATTTTTTTTTTCTCATCTTGTTGTCCATGACCTCCATATGATCTTTTTCTAGTTATTCCACTACAACCTCTTCTTCTTTGTTTTTTTTTCAAATTTCCTGTTCAAATTTTTTTCTATGTCCACTGCAAACTAATATGCTTCTTCAAGCATTGTCAATCTGAACAAGGTTAGTTCTTCTTGAATACTAGGCTTCAGTCCATTGATGTATCTGACTACTTTTTCTTTATTGGCTTCAAAGTTACCCACTCCAATGATAACTTTGTAGAATTTCTCAGTTTATTCTTTGACTATTTTGCTCATTTGCCTCAAGCTTTGCATCTTTTTCAAGAGTTCCAACTCATAATCTGCATGAATGAATTGCCTCTTCAATTTGTCAACTATTCTGTCCCACCAAGTGAACTTTTTGATGCAGAGCATATGCCCAGCTGAAGCGTGTGAACCAGTTCCAAAAACCTCTTGGAGCCCGCAAGACAGCCAAAAGAAACTATATCGGTAAGACAAGGTAGAAGTCACACCGAAATATACTAACCCCTCATTTGTCTTGAATGCTGTTTTCCACTCATCACCAGGTCTAATCCTAATCTGATGATAACCACTCTTTAAATCTATTTTGGTGAAGTATTTAGCTCCTCCTAAACAATCATGTAAATCTTCTATTCTAGGGATTGGAAATCTGTACCTGATTGTTATTTTGTTGATAGCCCTTGAATCAGTGCAAAGTCTCCAAGTGCCTTCCTTCTTTGGTGCTAGTACAGCCGGTACCACACATGGGCTTAAACTTTTGCCAATTATGCCTGTCTGCAACAACTCTTCAATTTGTCTTGCTATCTCTGTATTCTGATCTGGAGTGAGCTTATATGCTGCTTTGTTGGGAAGTGTAGATCCTGGGATCAGATCTATACAATGGCTGATTTCTCTTATAGGTGGTAAGGAACTTGGCATCCCATCAGAACTAATGCCTTTGTACTTGTCCAATAGCTCTTGGACAGTTGGTTCTATGGATTTTTGTCTCTTTTCTCCCTTGACTTCTTTCTGTTGTTCCTTGTTTACCATTAGGCAAGGAATTAGAGCATATGCTGTTCTTTCTGCTGTTCCTTGTTTACCATATGTATCTGCTCCTTCTTCTCTTATCTCTTTCATGAATTGTCTTCCTTCTACCATCATCACTTTAACCTCTTTTCCTTTTGTCTCCCCCTCTGTCTCCATTAATGGTATCAATTCTATCACTTGACCATTCTTGGTAATTGAGTAGGTGTTCCTAACACCATTATGGTATGCTTTTAAATCATACTGCCATGGTCTTCCAAACAGGAGATGGCAAGCATCCATCTTGGCAATGTCAAACAATAGCTTATCCCTATATGGGCCAATTTGAAATTCTACCCAAGCCTGTTCTTCTACAACTGTTTGCTGTCCTTGGGTAAGCCATGAAATTTTATAAGGGCAAAGATGTGGCAGTCTCCTAAGCTTAAGTTTTTCTACCATCTCAATGGATACAAAATTCTCAGTAGATCCAGAGTCAATCAAAACTTTACATACCTTTCCTCCTGCCTTGCAAGTAGTTCTGAAGAGAGACTTCCTTTGTGGAGGTTCTTTTCCAGGTACTTTCATGGTGGTCATTGCTCTCCTAATCATCAAAGATTCTCCATTCTCAGGATACCCGTAACTACTAGGAGCATTCACACTTGGAATAGTGCTTGAGCTTGCTACACTTTGACAATCAGATTCTTGGATCAGATTGATCCTCTTTTCTCCTATTGAACTTGTTGCCTTTGCTGGACATCTACTAGCTATATGGCCTTCTTGGTTGCAATTGTAACATCTGATAGGTCCTCTGCCCTGAGATCTTCCTCTATAAGGTGGTCTTCTGCCCCTGAAGTTTCCCCTTTGATTGTAGCTTCCTCCTTGGTTCTGACTGTTATCTCCTCTGCTGGTCTCTTGGTTGGATTCACTCTGGTATCCAAATCCTCTGCCTCTAAAAGGACTTCTTCCTCCTCTCTGCTGTCTTCCCCTACCTCTATGATTCTGCTCATGCCTTCTCTTTAGTTTTTCTTCCACTTTGAGTGCTAATTGATAGCACTTTTGAACTGTATCTAGATTATGCAGATTTAACTCTTCCTGGATGTTAAGTCTCAATCCATTGAGGTATCTTGCTACCTTCTCTTCCTCATCTTCCCTTACCTTTGTTTTTACACACAACTTCATGAATTCTTCTGTGTATGAACTGACATCTAGCTCCTTCTGCTTCAAATTATGTTTTCTCTTATGTAATTGGATATTGTAATCCAAAGGAACATAGGCTTCTTTCACCAATACCATCATTCTCTTCCATGTTGTAACTCTGCTCTTTCCCTCTTTCACCCTGTCATCTTGGGTGAAATTCCACCAAGTCAGTGCAGCTCCTTTTATTTTGGACTGAGCCATCTTTACTTGTTGGTGTTCTGGTATCTCTTCTGTCTCAAAGAAATTATTCAAGCAGTCTATCCACTCCATTACTGAATCAGGTTCCATTTTTCCTGCAAACACAGGCATGTCTATTTTCACATCCATGGTCCTTCTTTCCATGGACTTGAGGGCATTGAGTAAGGGTCTCTGGTCTGCAGGAACCTCTAGCTCTTCCTACTCTGGGGTCTCCTCTTCATCCCCATCTTCTCGTTCACCAGAGTTTTCTTCCCCTTTCTCCACTCTCTCCCTCAGCTTCTCTAGTTCTTCCTTCATTGCCTGATTCTGAGCTCTATCAGCTCTACTTTCTGCTATTTGCTTCTTCACCCAGGCTGTCAATTCAGCATTGGACATCTTTGCTGGAAGAGTGTCCGAGGCTTCTCCTTCCAACATTCTGCTTTCTCCTTCTACTACTAGATGGAACAAATAACTTTAGAAATGAAATTTTCACACTAACCTTTCCCAGAGCTTCCTCTAGCTCTGATACCACCTTTGATGCAGAGCATATGCCCAGCTGAAGCATGTGAACCAGTTCCAAAAACCTCTTGGAGCCCGCAAGACAGCCAAAAGAAACTATATCGGTAAGACAAGGTAGAAGTCACACCAAAATATACATATGTCTGCCTATCGGCAAGACTATACACCGTCGGTTAAGCTAAAACATTCCTTCACCGATACATATCTCTTACCGATATGTTTAATACCATAGCACCATCGGCAAGACCTTTTATTTTTCTCACCGAAGCAATCCCCCTCTTGCCTATCGGCAAGACGCTATTCTATCGGCGGGCTCCTTGAATCTTCTGCCGACGCCGCGGGTTGCGCCGATAGTCTTACCATCAGCAGGACTTTGGAATTGTCTCACCGATGTGTTCCCACTCTTGCCTATCGGCAAGACAATAACTATCGGCCGGTCCACCAGAAGTCTCCCCGAAACTTCCCTTGCACCGATGAAAAGTTCGACATTGGTTGCCTTCAGCAACACCCAGGCTATCGGGCGACAAGAAATATCTCAGGCTGATAGACTCCGTTACTCCGATGAGTCTAACACATAGCTGTCGGTAAGACTTGGGCCATCGGCAACACATTTCCCGCATCCCCCGACAACACATCTCTCACCGATGAGCCTTCCATCGGCAAGACTTCTCGAATCTCACCCCGATGACTATGTTAATCCCTCTGTCGGGCTGACCTCTACCGTCAGCCCAGCGTTGAATTCTTTTGCCAATATGCTCCTTTCTCGCCGATGACCTCAACTCTATCGGCAAGACCACCTATCGTCGGTGCCACCTTTCTCCCTTCTGCCGATGAGGGGACCCATGCCGATATAAACTACATCGGCCAGACTTCTCCGTTATCACTCCGATCGGCGAGAGCATGTGCTGTCGGCTACCCCTCAAAGTCTTACGCCGATATGCTTTCTCACGTCGATGCCTTCGGCCAAGTCGATCATCGTTGAGACTTTCACCGTCGGACAGACACAATTTCTTTGCGCCGATGCCTTTGACTCTCACTGATACTTCCTTCGACGGCGACACAATTGAAAACCTATGCCGATGCCTTTAGAACATGCATTATTGACTTGCATTAACATCTAAACTATTCAATGATGCTCATACAGACACAACTGAAGGATACACATAAAATATCTACTCTGCTAATGCAGAAATACACATACTTAAGGACGATCTTCCCAGGAAAGGATTCTGCAAATTCTATCCCACCATACTTAACAGTCAAACAAATAAAACAAAAATGGAGGGGGATAGTTTACAAATCCATTCCACTGATTTCCCCAAAAATCTGCCAGTGGAATGGATTTATCTAGTTCATTCAACCGCAGAGGTTCAAAACTAAACTATATACAAAATCTACACAGGACGAATTCCTACACAGAGTATCTACACTGGTTGTCCACACAGTATTCAGAAACTGGAAAGAAAATAACTTGCAGAACTTCTATTCTTTCTTCCTGTTCAGAAATTACATTCCACTCTTCAGAGACCAGAGCCAGAAACTACTTCCCCTCTCCGTCCTCTACAAAAGGTTTTCCCCTTTTTATCTTTCCCAATGCGAGGGACTGACATTCTCCTCTGTTTCTGGGATTTTTATCTTTTCAAAACTATTGGTAAAGACTCCTAATTAGTTACATGACACCTGCAGAGTATAGGACAGCAAAACTCTAGTGCTTAAGACACCTTGATTAACTTTCCCTTAATCCAAGCTGTCAGAAACTTCATACAGAAAATGCTAACATTACATTATAAACAGGAAATGCTAACATTGGATGTTACATTTGAAGATGCTATAGATAACATGAAATGTTAGCTTAAAGTTAGTCTTCTTCTTCTCCTTCCTCTTGTGTATATTGGTCCTTTTGAAGGGGTGCACCTGCACCATTTTTGTTGCATATCTATTCACTGATGTCAAAGTGTCATATGTTTTCATTAATGTCAAAGTGTTATTATGGAGTTGTGATTGTTTCATATGTTGTCAATTGGTAAAAAAAAGTTGCATGAGGTATGAGGGAAATTGTTTGTGAAGTTATCAAGTTTTCAAGAATGTCAAAGGCACAAGAGATTGTACCACATTCTACAAAGGATAAAGATATGACCTCATGGTTTGAAGGATGGCTAGAGATAGCTATGAGGTATGTATGAACCAAATTTTAGAACATATGAACTACCACAAAGACATCCAGAGTCAGCAGAATGAAAACAGTGTTGTTGTAGTGTGAGGTTATTAGAGATGAAACAAAAAGCTATCGTATTCCATTGCATCTGCATATATGGCTTGGTGAATTGGAGAATATGTAAAGAAAAGAGGCAAATATAACATATTCAAGTTTTAGAGGGTATAAATTACTACAAATATGTTTTATAGTGCTCTGAGTTAAGACTATTCGACTGGCTTGTGTAAAGGATATCGATATCAGTGTTTGAATGCTTGCGTTAGCAAGTAGAATCATGGACCAAAAAGGGGAGTTTATGAGAAGGTATTTTAGGTCTCATAGTATTCATGGTATGAACTGCTTGATGATATTTCACTCCTCCAATACCGTGTAGGGTCTAGAGCTAATGTATGTAAGGCTAAGTACTTGTGGAGCTGAAATGGTGTATTTGAGTGCTTCCACTATGTGTCTGGAAGTTTGCACTAGCAAGAAAGTTTGGGAGGAAGGAAATTGGGTCCAGCAGATCATTTGGTGTGAACTGCATAATGGGATTTCACTCCTACTTTACTGCAAATGATTTGAGAGCTGGCAAGTAAGGCCAATTACACTATTCATGATACATGATACCTAGAGGCTGCCACATATGATGTTTAGAAGGCTTACGGGCGATATATATGAAGGATAAAAGATTATTACATGTGAGGTGTGTGGATCTGGTGAAAAGGAGAATGATCTGAAGATAGAATAGTAACTCTGTAAGCTATGATGTATAACTCATAACAAAGTTAGTATTGCGGTGATGTTTGAGTCATTAGAATCAGTTAGAAGATCAAGAAGAAAGTAGAGATAATAGTGCAAAGGCGTTTAAGTCATTAGAGTAAGTCAAGGATGTTAAAGTTTTAATATAGATGATGTTGTGTAGGTGATACAACCATAAAAAATAGTCAAAAGTTTCAGAGTAGAGGTTAGTGCCACATCTTGTAAGTGTTGTAGCACATTATGTAGTTGGTGCTTCCTTTGGGTTGATGCCCATAAAACATTGTATTGGGGAGTTGGTTCTTCCTTTGAGTTGGTGCTCATAAAATAGGGGGTTGGTGTCTCCTTTGGGTTGGTGCCCATAAAACTCATGTATACTTTATTTTTATTTGTGACATTGGATTTCGTTAGTAGATCCAAGCAGTTTGCTCACTGTGGTTTTTCCCATCTTAGGTTATTTACATTGGATTGAATACATCTAAAGAATAAAGATATGAATATACTGATTCACCCCCCATCTCAGTATATTTTTGTGGTCAACAATTGGTTTTAGAGCCAAGTTCCTTGTTATAGTCTAGCAACTGGAGGTAGATCTTGGAATGGAACACATGGTAGATCATGAAAGATCAACATCAAATAGGGCACCACTTTTTGATGGATCAAACTATACATTATGGTGTATAATAATGGAAGCTTATCTAACCTCATTAAAGTTTGATGTTTGGTAATTAGTTGTGGATGGCTACACCACTCCAAAATCTCCTCCAACATATCAGGCTATCAAGAAAGAATGTGAGAATAATGCCAAGTCTAGGAATGCAATTTTTAGTGGACTGACAAACACTAAATTTGTTAAAGTGATGCACTGTAAATCTGTTGAGAACATCTGGAATAAGCTTCATAACATTTACAAAGCAGATGACAAGGTAAAGCTAGATAAAGTACAAACATATAATGGAAAGTTTGAGAGTCTGAAGTTGAAAGAAGAAGAAAGCATTGCTGATTATTTACTCTAGGTGGATGAAGTTGTCAATGCAATTAGAGGGCTAGGCAAAGAAGTGAAAGACTCAATGATTGTGAAGAAGGTTATGAGATCTCTCCCTCATAGATTTGATTCAAAAGTTTCTACTATTGAAGAAGCCAGAGATCTAAACAAATTTACCATGGATGATTTGTTTGGTTCCCTCACTACCTATGAGATGAGAAATGAAATCAAAGATGCATCCAAAAGGGAAGCCGCTTTCAAAGACTCAAAGAAAAAAGGAACATCTGATCCATGCAGTGAGTCTGAGGAAGAAGAAGTAAATTTTGTGAGAAAGCTAAAGAAGGGTTTAGGCAAGTATAATGGTAAGCTACCCTTCAAATGTTTTAACTATGGTAGAATAGGTCATTATGCATCTATATGTCCCTTTGGAGAAAATGAAAATAGAAACAAGGTTATCAAAAGAAACAACTTTAAAAATAATCTCTTTTCTAAAGAGGACCACATCTCTTCAGAAGAAGCAGATCACTACTCATTAGATGATGAAAGGGAAGAATCCCTATTCATGACAATGGAAGTCTTTGATAATTTAGACAATGCTACTGATGATGAAGAAAACATGACATTCATTGATGAAAAAGAATGTGAAGTTGATCTTGAAGGTGAACTCATTTCTTCTCTTGAAGACTTGAGATGTGTAGGAGTTAAGGGCAACACTGAGAGGGGGGGTGAATCAGTGTTGTGTAAATTCTTTAATCTTTTTCAAACTTTAACATTCTGAGCACAAGGAATGAATGATACCTTTGATTTGTCAAATACATATACACATGACTATAAATGCAGAAAGAGAATAAAACTTCATAAGTAAATTAAACACACACAAGGAAGATCAATATGAATCATAACACAAGATATGCACGAGTGGAAAACCCATCAGGGTAGAAAAACCACTCCAGAATTGCCTCACTGGCTTAACTGAAAAACCTGCCTCACTGGCAATACAAATTGTCTCACTGACAAATATTAAGGTCACACTGACCTATAAGCCTCACTGGCTAATACAATGCCTCACTGGCAAACCAAATCACCAATAGAAGTTATAAATCAAATCAGAGGGATACTCTATTTCCATTCAATACAAATATATGTCTGTCAAATACCCATTCTATTCAATCTGACATCTTAACAATCCTTTATTCTGATCCAATCAACACTGCATTTTTAACAACACTGCATATCAAATGTGTATTCTTATCCAACACTTCACAACACTGTTTGTTTCATCTCTATCCTTCTTCATTCCACATTCAATGCACTTGGAAACACAATTTTATACAGATTGAATGTTCTCCCTCCTACAAAGAAAAATCTTTTCATATTCCTTTTTTTTTTCTGCAAAAATTCATTGACCTTTCATATTTATTTCAATCTGAATATTTTGTCTTCAATGTCTTTTCATTTACTTATTCCCTGCAAACATCTCAAAATAATATCTCCATAAATCCATTTTCAAGAAGAAAATCTAATTTACAATGTCTTATATTTCTCTTTCAAGAATTGATCCTAATCTTAAGAAAAACTTTCTGTATCTCTTTATAAAAAAAAAACTTGATCTGTTCTTTCAATGCCCTGTCTGACTGACTTCATCTTCCATCTATAAAACCATTCATATTCCTGCAAGAAACAATCCTTCAAAATTTCTTTCATCTTTCCAAGTCCTTCACAACAAGACTCTTCATTTTCCTGTGAGCTAAAAAATAACTTTTTATATTTCCTTGCATCTGAGCAAATTCATCTTCAATCTCTGCAAAAATAGTTTTACTAATCTCCAATAAAATCATCTGAAAAAATAAATCTCCTTCCAAGCTTTTACATACAAAATTGTTAATCTTCTTCTTCTTCACAATCAAATCAAAAAATATCTCCTCATAAAGATTTTTCTCATTTAGAAAAAACAATAAAAAAACTCCTTAAAAAAAAATTTCCAATTTTGTCACCAAATAAAAACTCATTTTAAAACTCATAATAATGGTATGAATCAACCACTTAGAGTTTATGAAAAAATTTCTAAATACAACTTAAAAGCCATAAAAGTTTGGGAATCGGGTTTCAATACTTTCTAAAAACACCTCTCAAATTCTTAATAGACTTTTTCATAGTGCAACGGGCTCCACTTAATCTTTTTGGCGGTGAAAGTTTTAAATTCAAACCAAACTTTGAAATCCCGCCCATTTTCCTCCACCGGTGATAGTAAGGTTTTAAACTTTAAAAAAAACAAAAACTGCCCCTTTTAATACACCGCGGGCCCTTCACATTTTCAATACTTTATTTGTAAAATGTGCTCCATATATCATATAAAGGTCGATGCTTAAGGAAGGGCCGGTCACCATCATGTGATGGTAGCCCTCTAACAGGTCACTTTAAGTGACCCTTACCTTCAATAGCAAGTCACTGTTAAATTAAGACAAAAATGTAAATAAAAACAGTGAAGAGTAGAATATAGGATTTTTGAAGGTATTTAGGATTTTGAAGGTATAGAATTTTTGAGCACTCTTTTGATCACTTTATACCTGGTCTCAACATAAGATATGATATCACCTTAAATTGACGATCAGTGCCAACATCCACATAGATAGACATCAATAGATCAATCTAGTCCTGCAAACTTATCTACCATGAATGTTACATTCTATGCATTTGCAAGTCATCATCCTCTTGTTGAAGCACAAGACTATCCTCAACACATCACTGATAACTATGACATCAAATAACATCAAATATTGTTCAACTGAGATCCAATTGAGAAACCTTATATCAGAGCACATAGTACCTAATGACATCACCTTGAAGAAACTTACATGAAATCCAACTGATATCTGCATCTGTAAACTCAGTGGTATGACAACTTAACCTGTGATCACTTCTATCAATCCTTGATATAGAGTATACCAGACAACATGATGATGTATTCCTGATAATGTAAAGAACACACAAGATGATGTATTCCTTTCAACTTCCTGATGATGCACTCCTGCAACAACACACAAGATGATGTATTCCTGCAACTTCCTGATGATGCACTCCTGCAACAACACACAAGATGATGTACTCCTGATAATGCAAGAACAAACCTTTCTCTGCATCTGCAAGACACATATGATGTGATCATTGTCTCTGCATTAAATCTCTCCCACTTGAAGACATCCTGAAATATGACATGAGGACCAAACACCTTTTTGTCATCAATGACAACCTGTCACCATCAAGATGTGTAAGGAAAGAGAACAAATAACAAAAGGCAAAGATTGAAGAATCTGAGGAATTGATTACTAGTGTAAAAGTCCAAATTGAAGCCAAGATAGATGAATGTTAAAAACTTGAGGAAGAGATTGTTTCACTCAGGAAAGAATTGGAGAAAGTAAATGATCAGCTGCATAAGAGTGTCAATTTTGGAAAAAAGCCCTAAAAATCTTGATGACATTAAGGAGAGTATGAAAATTGAAGAAGTTGATTTCATTCCTATCATTTCTCAAAGAAGAAGATATAGAAGACCATTTCATACAAGGCATATCTTCATAAACAGGTTCAATCATGCATTTTTTGGTTATTTTTTTTATCTGAAATAAGTATGGTCACAAGGCTATTGAGCGCAAGTCTAGGATGAATAGAAGAAATTTTGTAAGTAGGATCCTCTTGCTACATTTGTTGATTTCAATGTGATTTGTCATACCTACAACAATTTTGCACATAGAAAGATATTGCAAAAGTGGATTAACAAATTTAGAAACATAGAAAGACATCAGCAAGCAAGGCAATGAGAGTAACACTTCCGAAAGGTAGGGAAAAAATAATGAGATAAGAAATTCAATGATTATGCGAACGACATTTCATGCATAAGGAAAAACAAACCCCTAGGTGATAGTTAGTGGATGTTCAAGCCACATGATAGGTGATAAGAGCAAATTCGTTAGCCTTGTAAAGTGGAATAGTGGATCAGTCAAGATTGGAGATAATACAACTGCAAGAATTTGTGGAAGAGGCACCATAAGTATTGATGGAATGAGAAGATGTTATATATGTAGAAGTTCTCAAGTACAATCTTCTCAGTATAAGTTAGATGTGTAGAAAAGGATACAATCTTATATTTCATGCACAAGGATGTGAAATTAGAAGAGTAAATACTGGTAAACTGGTGGCAGAAGCTATTAGGATAGAAAATAACTTGTACAACCTAAGTGATGCTAATGGAAGGAATTTTCTTCTAGGACAAACAAATGAATGTTGGTTGTGGCACAAAAGGATGGGACACATCAACTTCGATAGTCTATGAAAATTAGCTGCACATAGGCAGTAAGAGACATGCCAAAGATTGCCAAGCATGCAAGCACCTTACGTAAAGAATGCCATATTTGAGAGAAGAGAAGGAAAAGGTTCAAAACCATGGAGTATTCTTTTACAAGGCCATCAAAACTAATTCATATTGATCTATGTGGTCTTACTAAAACAAAGAGTCTTCAAGGTGAGGTATTTTTTGTTGCTCATTGATGATTACTCTAGGATGACATGGGTTAGTTTTTTGATAGAAAAATCAGAAGCCTTCAATAGTTTTAAGATTTTCAAGTCTATGGTTTAAAATGAAATGAATTATAGAATCAAGTGCTTAAGGTCTAATAGAGATGGTGAGTTCACATCAAATGAGTTTGATGAATATTGCGAGGAACATGGAATAAGCAGGCACTTCTTCGCTACAAGAACCCCTCAACAAAATGGAGTTGTTAAAAGAAAAAATAGGATAGTGCAGGAGATGGAAAGAACTATGCTTAATAATGCAAAACTTCTTGACAGATATTGGAAAGAGGTGGTTCACACTACAATATTCATTCTCAATAGAGGACATCTAGGAGTAAATAGCTCCAAGACACCTTATGAGCTGTGGAAAGGTAGACTTGCTTTAGTCCAACATTTTGGGGTGTTTGGGAATAATTGTTATATCAAGAGAGATGATGATAATCGAGGAAAATTTGACTCAAGATTAGATGAAGGTATCTTCCTTGACTATTCATCTAGAAGTAAGGCATACAAGTGTTTCAAGAATACGCTAGAAAAGGTTGTCGAAAGTGCAAATGTTTGCATTGATGAAGATCTACATCCATCAACATATGTTCAAGAAGACTATTGCTCAGAGGGATATACTTGCACAGAAGAAGAGGATGAAGTTGAAGAAAATGAGGAAACACAAAAGAAGGCCACCAAGACTCCTTCTATGTATGTTGATAAAAAAACACTCAGAAGATCAGATAATTCGAGAGAAGAATGAAGGAGTATAGATGAGAAGAAGATTTGCAAGGACAAATGAACATGTAAACTTCTCTTTGTTGTCTCAGATTGAATCCAAAACATTTGTTGATGCTAGAAAGGATGAAGGATGGATCAAGGCTAGAAGAACTTAATCAAATAGAGAAAAATTAGACTTGGGAATTGGTTTCAAGACCCGTAGACAAGAATGTGATAGGCACAAAATGGGTGTTTAGAAATAAATTAAATGAAGAGGGACAACTTGTTAGAAACAAGGCAAGATTGGTCTGCAAGGGTTATACACAATTAGAGGGTATTTATTTTGAGGAAACCTTTTCTCCTGTAGCAAGGTTAGAAGCAATCAAGATGTTTCTTGCATTTGCAGTTCACAAAAAAATCAAGGTTAATGAAATGGATGTCAAGTCCACTTTCTTGAATGGTGATTTAGAAGAAGTCTACATTGAGCAACCTGATGGATTTCAGCTATCCAAAGATTATAATTTGTTATACAAACTAAGGAAGGAACTATATGGTCTTAAGAAATCTCTTAGAGCTTGGTATGCAAGACTGGATACGTATTTACTCTCAAAAGGATTCAAGAAAGGCACAATAGATAGTAACTTCTATATCAAAATAGATAATGAGCACATGTTAATAGTGGTAGTATATGGTGATGGTATTATCTTTGGTGGCATTAATGAAATGTGTAAGAAGTTTGTAGAAGAGATGAAAAAGGAATTTGAAATATCTATAATAAGTGAATTGTCATTCTTTCATGGACTTCAAATCACTCAATTAGACAAGGTATCTTTATCTCACAAGCAAAGTATGTCAAAGAAATGTTGAAAAAGTTTGCTATGGAAGATTGCAAACCAGTAGGTACACCTATGGTAAATGGTTGTCACCTAAGTAAGGATGATGAGTCACCACAGGCTGATTAGACTCTGTATAGGTCTATTATTGGGGGTCTACTATACTTAATAGCATCAAGGCCTAATATTATACAAGTTATTTGTATGGTTGCAAGGTTTCAAGCTAATCCAAAAGGAACACATGTGAAGACAATCAAAACAATCTTCAGATACTTGAAGAGCACTCTGGATTATGGACTATGGTATCAAAAAGGTAATGACTTCTCTTTGACAACATATACTGGTGCAGATTAGGCTAGCAACATTGATGATAAGAGAAGTACCAGTGGTGGAGCCTTCTTTTTAGGTGACAAATTGGTTTCATGATTTAGTAAAAATAATATTCAATTTCCTTATCAACAATAGAAGGAGAGTACATAGATGTAGTGTCTTGTTGCACTGAAGTGTTGTGGATGAAGCAAACATTGAAGGATATCAAGGTAATAAATGATGAGACTATTTCCATCTTATGTGATAATACAAGTGCCATAAATATTTTAAAGAATCCAGTAATTCACTCTAGAACCAAGCACATATCCATTAAATATCACTTCTAAAAAGAAAAGGTCAGAAATCAAGAGGTAAAAATGGAATATGTACCTACAAAGGATCAAATTGTAAGCATCTTTACAAAAGCACTTCCTAAAGACACTTTAGAATATCTCAAGTAGGAGTTAGGGGTTGTTGTGCCTCCTTCTCATAAATAGATGTACAGATGTTGCATCTATTCAAAGGGAGTAGTTTGAGGTTCATTTATCATCCCTGGATTGATAGAGGCTACCTCTCAAGGGGAGGAGATAGATAAAGAGATGGTAAAGGTATCTCAAGGCTAATATAGACAGAGGGAGCCTATGTGTTTTGTTGATACAAAGAAAGATCACTTATCCTTTGCCCTTGATGTCAAAGGGAGTGGAAATTTGAATATCAGGTTAGTGTTGCCATCAATGACAAAGGGGGAGATTGTTGCATATGTTGTCATTGATGTCAAAGTATCATATGCTATCATTGATGTCAAAGTGTTATTATGGAGTTTTGATTGTTTCATATGTTATCACTTGGTGAAAAAAGTTGCATGAGGTATGAAGGAAATTGTTTGTGATGTTGTCAAGTTATCAAGAATGTCAAAGGCACATGAGATTGTACCACATTCTACCGCAGATAAAGATATGACCTTGTGGTTTGAAAGATAGCTAGAGATAGCTATGAGGTATGTGTGATCCAAATTTTAGAGCATATAAACTACCACAAAGACATCCAGAGTTAGTAGAATGAAAACAATGTTGTTGCACTGTAAGGTTATCAGAGGTGAAACAAAAAGATATCGCATTCCACCACATCTATATATGGCTTGGTAGATTGGAGAATATGTAAAGCAAAGAGGGAAATATAACATATTCAAGTTTTATAGGGTATAAATTATTGCAAATATGTTTTATAGTTTTTTGATTTAAGACTATGTGATTGGATTTTGTAAAGGATATCGGTATCAGTGTTTGAATGCTTGCACCAACAAGTAGAAGCATGGATTAAAAAGAGGAGTTTATGAGAAGGATTTTTAGGTCTCATAGTATTCATGGTATGAAACACCTGATGATATTTCACTCCTTTCGTACTGCATAGGGTTTGGAGCTAATGTATGGAAGGCTAAGTACTTGCAGAGCTGACATGGTGTATTTGAGTGCTTGTGCCATGTGTCAGGAAGTGTGCGCCAGTAAGAAAGTTTTGGAGGAATGAAATTGGGTCCAATAGATCATTTGGTGTGAACCGCATAATAGGATTTCATTCCTACTTTACTACAGATGATTTGGGAGTTGACAAGTAAGGCTAGTTGCATGTTTCATGATACATGTTACCTAGAGGCTAACACAGATGATGTTTAGAAGGCTTGTGGAGGATATATATGAAGGCTAAAAGATTGTTACATGTGACATGTGTGGATCTGATGAAAATGAGAATGATCTGAAGATAGAATAGTAACTCTGTAAGATATGATGTATAACTCATAGTAGAGTTAGTAGTGCGAAGGAGTTTGAGTCATCAAAATCAGTTAGAATATCAAGAAAAAAGTAGAGATAATAGTATGATGGTGTTTAATTCATGAGAGTAAGTCAAGGATGTCAAAGTGTTAATAGAGATGATGTTGCGGAGGTGATTCAACCATCAAAATCAATCAAAAGTTTCAGAGCAGAGGTTGGTGCCTCATCTTGTAAGTGTTGTAGTACATTAGGGAGTTGGTGCTTCCTTTAGGTTGGTGCCCATAAAACATTGTATTGGGGAGTTGGTGCTTCCTTTGAGTTGGTGCTCATAAAACAAGGGATTGGTGTCTCCTTTGGGTTGGTACCCATAAAACTCATTGTATACTTCATTTTTATTTGTGATTCTATTGTTTTCAAAATTAGCTGCACTCCTTTTCTAGACAACCCCTACGAAACTTGTCCATTTTATAGCCTACACTTTAAGTTTGCAAATCGAGGCGAGGTCTCTTGGCCTCGTACGAAGTCATTTGACACCATAGAATAGCTTGTAATGTTCCACTAGGTTGTTTCCTTGAAGTTCATGAAAATTGACTAGGTTATAAGCTTGTCAAAATATCAATTTTGACTATTTTAGGGTGTTAGAAAATTTTCAGGCTTCTTGTGCACTGGTGGTGAAAATGCCTGCTCAGGCATGTTTGTTATTATTTTGATATGCACGGTTGGTTGATTGAGCTGCTTATGCATATACTTGTGTAATTTTAGATTCACATGTAGAGGTGGTTGAAAGTGCCACTCATACATATGTTTTGGGTCATATATGCTCAGGTGGTCATTTTCTCCGCTCATGCATGTTGATTCAATGATGTGCAATGTCGGTCAATTTCACTACCCATGCAAATCTTTGTGAATCATTGAACTAAAGTGACATTAATGTCACTCATGTTGGCATTAATGTTACTCATTTTAACCTTTTAAAGGTTTAAACTTATTGTATTTTGTTAATTTTCATTTCTTCAACCTTCTAAGCAATTAGTAATTTCTTCCTCAGGATGCTTGGTCATGCGGATTTTAGATTTGCGCAGATTTTTGTCTTCAGGATCTTGTTTAGATTTTGATCAAAATTTTCCAGGTAAGCCATTGTTTTTGTTTTTCTATTGTTTTTTATTTCTTTAAGGTTTTTCCTGCGAATGATAGTTTACTTTCCCTGTAAATGTTGTTGTTGCATTTTAGTTTCCATATGTGCCATTCTTCTTTTGTTCTTCCATTTTTAAATGTGTTTCTAAACCCTAGTTTTTCATTTTTCGCAGGTTTTCTTGAATGGATCTTAGGTTGTAAAATTCATTTTCAACCCATGTGTATCATTGGTATTTTTCTCTAATAGTGTCTTATTTTATATAGGTTTGTTGTCGAAGGCATTGTCGGTGAAATCTGCCAACCATGCTTCAAAAATAAACCTCATATGTATTGGCGGTGAAAACTACTGCAAATACATATGCCTTATCTTTGTTTTTGACCCTCATGCAGGGGCAGTTAAAACCACCGCCCCTACATGGAAATTAAACTTTTAATATTACATACTCAAGTGGTAAAAAACCACCGCTATTACATGTGTTTTAAGGTTTCAAAAATAAGATGTATAAGCAGTCAATTTGACCAACTTTACACTTAATCTCTTTTACCTCCATTATGCACTAGCAGGCCTTTTCACCGCTTGTGCATGCACTCAGTAAACTTACATTTTTACCTTCATGTAAGGGTAGTCAAATTGACCACCCCTACATCAAACTTGTATTTTTTCCTCTAACATGTAGTAGCAGTCATCCTAACCAACTGTTCATGATAAACAATTTTACCTCACATGTAGGAGCAGCCAAAATCACCGCCCATGCATGTCACCCTAAAAATTTTCCTAACACTAGGAAATTTTTCGTTTCAATACCCTTTGGCCTACTTTTACCTGTTTCCTCGACTTATGTGCTCTCAAGCCCTTCAACGCAAGTTCCCGTGTTCATGATCATCAATTCGCAATAACCCCAATTTGCCCATTTTTCTCCTAACTATGAGATCATGACTTTTTGCAGTTTCAACAAATATTTGCGGTCAACACCTTTTCTAATGCTTTTCACGAAGCTGATGTCAGATCCTTCTCCCTCAAAGGCTAAAATCATGAAGTATAAGTACCAAGGGGTTTTCCTCGTGACTTCATTGCAGTCTAATGTGGATGAGATAAGAGACACAAAGATTGGTCATGTGTACATGGCCGAGTTTGTGGATAGAACAAAGCAATCAAATCCTCCCCGATACACGCAGAAGATTATCAACAGCAACATTCACTTCGTTGCCTCTTTTCCTGTCACTACCCACAATCCTAAATTTGTTCTTCAAGTAGCCAGTCACTATAATAGGGACACCAGGACTATGTCTAATTCTCAAGGAAATTTGATCATGAGATTAGATGTAAAGTTTCTACATAAAATCTTTATGTGCCCTCCTATTGAAAATATTGGAGAGATAGATTTTTCTTGAGGGCAAAAGGATTATAATGAAAATATTGAAGATGCAAGGAAATATATCAATAGTAAGTGGTTAAAGACTCCTCAGAGTAATTTGTCTAGATGCCCTAAAGATCTCCTAAGAAGTGACTTTGTTGAGGAGGTAAATGATTTGATTACATTGCTAAGTCAGATCAGAGGTCTTCCTTCTTCATCCAAGTTTTAGGAATGGATGTATACATATATTAAGGTGATTCTCAGGGGTCAACAAAAAATCTTTTGGGGAGAACAGATTAGCAATGCTCTACATGATCAACTGGTGAAAGTCAATACAACTTTCAAGTTTTATATGACTTCGTATCTGGTGTATGATGCTACAAGTACGAGAAGTTTTCCTGGTCTAACTCAAGTTGGTGATTAGAGATTGGTTCCAGTCTATGAGTATTATCCACAGATTACTCTAAAGGGATCAATCCATCATTTTCACAGAGTTAATGATGCTTTCTTTGCAATATTCATCTATTTGTGGAACAATGAACTTGTGCATAAGAGAGTATCAAATGAGGCCTGGGAAGTAGTCAACTCTTTTGGCTGTTTGGTTTTACAGTTTCCAGCTTTCACTTACCTAAGGCTGGGATACTATCCTGATCATCCGTATATGCTTTCAGAGTATCCCAGTGATAGAATTATTATGAAGGAACTATGTAGGTAGTTGATTGTTGTGCACAATAAGCAGATGGAGCTGAAAAAGTTAGGAATTAAGTTTCCTATAGAATTTGGGAGGTACTCCATTCAGTCAAGGACCAATGCCAAAGCAGTTGAATCAGAAATGTAATTGGTCACTATGAAGACTTTCAGGAAAAGAGATCATTTTGATTACAGAAGAGTACAGGACAAGATCAAGAGAAGGTCAATTTTTCATATGCCAATGGTTGAAGATGTTTGGGCCGATCTTAGAACATAGAATGAGATCAGAGAGCTAGATTATTACAGACTTCATTTGAGTCAGATTGAAGAATTGGGCGTTGCAGATATTCTGGAAGGAATGGAAGATGAAGGGGATGTTTTGGATCCCAAATACAATGTTGAGAACATCGAGGTCTCGCCTCTACCAGAGGTCAAATGGTCTGTCCAAGAGGAAACTTTGATCAGGAAAATATTTCAGCCAATTCTAGCCAACATGAATGTGTGGTTAGGAAGTAAAGGAATTACTATGCAAGAGTTTCTTACTGGATTAGAAACTGAAATTTAGGAGCAAATAGGGAAAAAGGTAGAAAACAAAACAAAGAACAAGAGTGATACTCCTTCTAAAGTGCATAAACCAAAAATCAAGTTTGTATCTAAAGGAGGTAAGAAGAAGGAGGTTGCAGGAACTTCTACTATCACAGAATCAAGTGCTAAGGATACAAATGTTGATAAAATGGAGATTGAAGATATTGAGATTGAACAGCAAGATGTTGAGAAATTGGATGATGGCGAGCAAGCAGAAATGCCTAAGAAGCTTGATGAGGAAAGTGAAACAGAACTTCAAGATCAAGAAGAGATTTTGGAGGAATGGATTGAGATGAAAAAATCAAAATAAAGAATCTGATTGCCATTGGTGTCATTTCAAACCAAGAGTCTTATCTTAAGGCCAAAGAATCTATTAGCCACCGCATCAATGTGATAAAAGGTTCACTTGATGTCTTGTGCCAGGTACCTGAAAACATTGAAGGCAGTGATGGCTCATTTCTACATAGGTTAGAGGAAATACCATGCACTCTAACAAGTGATGGTCAGAAGTTTCTCTTAGCAGAGGGAATGATAGATGCTTTCGAAAAGATGGTTCAACAGAAATTTGAAGATGAAGTGCCTACAGTGGTTTCAATGGATAGCCTTTATGATCATCACTCAACTTTTGAAAATCTAAAGGATAATCTTGAGAAACAAGAGAAAGTTATAAAGACAGTTAGGGATGCAGTTCTCAGGGCCCATACCATTTCTGATAATATAGTGAAGCCTGATGTATGTGAAATGGCAGCAATACAAGCTATGTACAAAGACTTTTTGAAGAAGAATGATAGTGGTAGCTGAAGTTCCTTTTCAAATGCCTTAGTTTATTTTCAGTCTTCTAGATGTAATTTGAATTTTGTTGTGGACATATTCACATGTATTTTCTCAAAATGTAATTACATTTGAGACAAAAGAAGTCATAAGTCAAATAGGACTCTTTTGTTGAATAAGTCAAAGTAGTTTAGATTTTCTTAAATTTTCTCAAGGCCTCTCCTTATAAATAAAGAGGGCCTCTATTGTATTTTTTATCTTTTATCTACTACAAAGAAACTCTGCCAAATTGGAAAATATTTCAAGACTTTGAGCTTTGTATGTTTATCAAATTATGAAGTGAATATCAATATAAGCAAGCAATTTGAGTATCAAACTTTGAGTTGAGTCATATTGTTTTATATGATATAAGTGTTCTTATGTCATTGGTGTTATATTATATTGGATCATTATTGGGATTGTGGAGTTTATTGGAAATTGAGAGAAGTGTTCTTGTTTTGGTTGAATAGACTTTGTGCTATTTTCTCATTGTGGGAGTTTGTGTTTACATTCGTAAGAATATAATTGTTTAGAGACTTTTGCTATAAACTATTGTGTTCAAGTTAGTTATATCATATTGGGTGAAAGTGGGGACTTTGACCTACATTTGAATTCAATCAAGTTTATTTGTGGAAATTAAGTCAAGCAATAGAAGACTTTGTGTTTCTATGGTTTGTCTCGGTTCAGGAATTATTAAATATCATTTCTTTTGAAGTTGCTATTTTGGAAGAGAGAAACATCTATTCTAAAAAAAGAGGATAGGATGCAATGAAAACACTCCAAGAATAGTTTTAGTTTATTTAAGTATTAAAAGTTGTTTGTTAGAAAGAGCTCATTATCTAGAGGGAACCTCCCCTTACTAAGAGGAGAGACTCAGTCTCATCATAGCTGTGGTGATATCACTATTTTGCCGTTAGTTAGCTAAACGACAAAATATTCACCTAACAATTTTTTACCAACTCTACTAGGGAAGAATGTGTAACTTGGAGCCTCACACTTTGAGTTGAAGAATTTCATCCTCTTCCATTGTTTTAAGTTGTTTCCAAATCTTTGTTGAGTACATTGCGTTATGGTAGACTCATGGCATACAAGAAAAAAGAGAGCTCAAGGAGTTATTGATCTTGTGTTTGAGTTGATGCAGTAAAATAACTTTGGTCTTTTGCGTCCACAACCCCAGCTTCAGCGAACAAGGAGTATTCCTCCTACCAATGCCAGGTCTCCAATACCAAGTGAATCTTCCAGCTCCGGTACTAACAGAGTTTTATCTATTCGAATCCCCCAAAGGTTTGTTATCCCACCTTTCAATCAACGCATAATGGCAGCCAAAGGCCCATGGGGTAATACTTTTGGTCCTTTGAATTTAACGCCACCACTGCATGAACTACCTCGTAGTTCAAGGAAGAATTTCCCTAAATTCTATGGTGATGGGAAAGTCCATCCAAATGAACACATTGTAGCTTTTTGTATAGCTTGTGGTGTGCTAGGGGTGGAACATGAAGATGTGGCTGTGAGACGTTTTGTAGAAACATTACAAGGTGCTACTACAGATTGGTTCTACCACCTCCAAGCCCAAACCATAACCAATTGGAATAGCCTCAAAACTAAGTATGAAGCTAGGTTTAAGACTACAGAAGATGCACATGCTTTGTTAGCTCAGGCAACACAGATGAAGAAAGAACCACATGAGCCCACGCATGATTTCATCGCCAAGTTCAATAAATTGACTAATAGGATTCCAACAATCGCTCAACCAATGGTAGAGAATCTCAAATGTTTCTTCATTAACACTTAGCTCCCTGAGGTAAGCTTCTTATTAAGACAGGCTAGTCCTATTGATCTTCCTGTAGCTCAAAGTTTGGCTACGGAGGTTGAAGATGATCTTATCCTTGCAGGTAAGATAAGAAGAGATTCAAACAAAAATAGAGGTCAGTACTCTACTAACAATTCTTCCACAAGAACCATAGATCATATGGTGCAAAAGTTAGCAAATGAATTTCTATCTTTGAAAAAGGAAATGTCCCAAGGTATATCTGCTCCTTCTTATAGGGATATACCAAGGAGGACATTTTCTAACAATTCATATCAAGGCAATGCTACCAAAAATCAAGGGCAACAAAATCGTCTTCCGCCAACACAGGGGAAGCTTGCCATTGAAGCAACACCAGTCAACTCAGTCAACTCAGTAGTTGGCTACTATGAAGCAGAAAATGACAATTCTTTCCAACTTGATTTGGATTAGGAGAATAATGCTAATCTTTTTACAGAAGGAGAAGAAGAATTAGCTGGTGACTCTACTATTGGTTTTCTGAATTACAAAGATGAAGCTGAAAGAGAAGGAGAATTATATGATGGAGCATATGTTATTTTTACCAGGTCCCAATATCAGTCAAATCAGTAAGCTGATAAAGGAAAAACAAGATAGGAGCCTCAACCTATGATCTCAATTACCAAGCGAGGAACTCCATTGCCTTTTCAATCAAAGGACCCGGTTGTCAGTAAACAAGTAAGTTCATCTAACAATCCTGTTTCTTCTACTTTTGTTCCTCAAACCAATACTACCCCAACCAAAACCTAGAATGATGGATTTCCTTCCTCTGTATCTAGTTCATTTCAGCTCTTTGGCATAATAGATCATGCTAGGAAAACTAAAATCTAGATGTCTGAGGTAGAGTATCTACAAGCTAATCCTGAATAGTTTGATAGGTTAGCTAAGTATGTTAAAAAAAAGACTGTCCCTACAGAGTAAGATTCTCCTAAAATTGCCCATGACTCCTTAAAGAATAGGTCCACCCAATATAACCTAGTCACTACTCCCCTAGTCACTCCAGGAAAGATAGAACCCTTCTATGTTTCTCTTTTGGTCAATGGTCACAAGTTAAGCAATTGTATAATGGACTTCGGGACTTCTGATAATGTCATCCCTGCCAAGGTGGTAGATGCTCTCATTCTTACCTTGACCAAGACCTTTGGGAGATGTTTCTCAATGGAAAATAAGCAAGTGCCATTGTTAGGCCAAATCAAGGATGCCCAATTTGCATTTGCAGCCTTTCCAGATAAGAGGATCAAGATGACCGTCCTAGTTGCTGATGTTCCAGCTTTTTATGGCATTTTGCTAGGACGTAATTTTTGTAAATATGTGGGTGGAGAACTAAACATGGATTTATCTGAGGCAAGGATACCTGTTAAAGGTATCATGCAGAAACTACTTCCTGAGAAGGAGGCAAAATATATTGTTACCCAAACTGAAAATCCAAAAGCCCAAATTTTGTTTGAGTCTTCAAGAATGGGTAATTATTTCTTGTCTACTGAAGATATTTCTAGTTCATCAGACCGGGATTCATATATTTTAGATAGAGAGTCAGAAGATAATTCAAATGAAATTTCAGACGAGTATTGATGCCAGATTCTTCTCTTTCTGATGAAGAAGAATCTACTGGTTGCAGAAACATCAAAGTGGGAAATTCAAATGATGTTTGGATTTTAGAATTTGATGGTAGTTGTTCTTCCACCAGATCTAGAGCTAGAGTAGTTCTGATATCTCCACAAGGTGATATTTTTCCTTTCTCCTATAAGCTGCAGTTTGACAATACTAATAACACCGCTGAATATGAGTCATTATTGCTTGGAATGGAGGCTACCCATGTTAAAGGTATTAAAAATCTTCATGCTCAGGGTGATGCTGAACTTGTTTTTCAAGTGAGAAATCTTTATCAGACCAAGAATGAAAGGCTGAGACATTACCGCAATCGTGTCTAGGATTGCATCAAAGGTTTTGATGCTTTTGACATCTCTGCAGTACTAAGAGAGTTTAATGATCATGTTGATTCATTAGCTATCTCTGCCACCCTTATGGTTCCTCATAATTACTTCAAAGGTAACAAGTACACAATTGAGTTGGTTTTCTGATCAAGTGTGCCAGACAATGCTAGCCATTGGTAGGTCTTCAATGGTGATAATCAGATCATAGCTTTCTTAGAGAAGGTAGATAACTTTGATGAGCTCTATTTTGAAGGTAGTGATTCTCCACCATGTGAATACATTTCTGAAATAGATTCATAGACTGGTGAGGAGAATCTTTAGCTAAAAGGGAATAAGATTATGAAAGGTTTGGTTTCTCTAGAAAAGTTATTTGACAAGCATGATAGATATATCAAACAACAATAATAACTTGATTCATATTCATCCATGGAATTTGAGCAAGTAAATTTGAGTTCTGAGGCAGATCCCAAGATGGTTAATATTGGGAAATGTTGCACTGCTAATGAGAAATTCAAGTTCATTACACTTCTCCGCCATTACATTGATGTTCTAGCATATTCATATGATGATCTGAAATCTTTTAGACCCAAGGAGATCTAACACAAAATCCCTCTCAAGGTTGGATCGTTGCCTCACAAGAAAAAGTAGAGGCAGTATAATCCCAAGATATCAAGTACTATTCTTTCTGAAATCCAGAAAATGTTGAATGCAAGGATAATCTTTCCTATCCATCATTCCACTTGGATTGCGAATATTGTTCCTATGAGAAAGAAGAACAGAGAAATCCATATTTGTTTTGACTTCAGAAATCTCAACCAGTCTTCTTTAAAAGATAACTACCCTTTGCCTATTATGGACCAAGTGTTACAAACTGTAACTGATTCAGAGATGTTGTTTATGTTAGATAGTTTTTCAGGCTATAATCAAGTAGAAGTCAGCAAAGTAGATTAATATAAAACTGCCCTCACAACACCTTGGGGCACATTTACATACTGCAAGATGCCATTTGGTTTGATTAATGCTGGTGCTACTTTCCAAAGAGAAATGGACCTTGCTTTCATAGATGAGATGGGGAAATTCATTGTGGTGTATCTTGATGACTTGACCGTTTTCTCTAAACAATGTCAAGATCATGCCTACCATTTGTGACAGGTTCTGGAATGGTGTCGTCAAAATGGTATTTCTCTTAATCCGAAGAAATCAGTTTTTGGGGCTACAGAGGGTAAGCTTCTCAATCATATTGTGTCCAGAGAACGTACTAAAATTGACTTAGAAAGAGTCAAGTCTATCCAGAGTCTTACTTTGCCTGCTAGTAAGACTGTAGTTCATTCTTTCTTCAGAAAGGTGAATTTTCTACGAAGGTTCATTCTAGAATTCGCAGAGAAAACTCGTGATATTGTCAATATGATGAAAGGTAAGACCACTTTCCATTGGAATGTGGAAGGTAAAGCAGCCTTTGAGGACATTAAGAGCGTCATAGCTCATGCTCCAGTTCTGGTTTGTCCTCACTATACTAAGGACTTTATAATGTACAGTTATGCTTCTAAGCATACACTTTCAGCAATTCTGGTTTAACAGAATGAAGAAGGTGTGGAATCTCCTATTCCATTTATGAGTTGCCCTCTGAAGGCTCATGAACTAAAGTACTCAAATATGGAGAAATATGCTTATGCCATGGTCAAGGCAGTGAAGCATTTCTAGTTTTATATTCTAAATTCACATACTGTTGTTTTGGTGCCAGATACAACAGTGAAATCTATCCTGACACAACAAGAATTTTGGACTAAAAGAGGCAATTGGATTGCAAAAATTCAAGATTTTGATCTTGATATCAAACCTACCAAGCTTGTGCATGGCAGAGGTTTGTGTCAGCTAATTACTGACAATGTCCTAAAAGAAATAGGTGATGAAGAGGAACATGTTGAGGATATGCCAACTATTCTCTTTGTTACTACTACAGATGAGTGGTATTCCAATATTGCTCATTTTCTCACCTATAGTGAGTGTCCTTCTCATTTATCTTATAAAGAGAAGCAAACTATCAAGTTAAAGGTTGTAAACTATGTCTTGTGGGATAATGGTTTGTATAAAAGGAGCCTTGATGGAGTTTTTCTCCGTTGTGTGGATAAAGCACAACAAAGTAGACTTCTAGAGTCCTTTCACAATTTGGCATGTGGAGGATATTTTTCAGCACTTATGATAGCTCATAAAATTTTGCGGGCTAGGTACTATTGGCCCACATTGTTTCAAGATGCATACAACTAGGTATGTAGATGTGACCTTTGCCAACAGTTTGTTGGAAAGCTTAAGTTGGCTGCACTACCACTAAAGCCAGTTGTGATTGAAGAACCTTTTCAGCAATGGGGTATTGACTTCATTGGTGCTGTGAACCCACCGTTGAGTGCAGGACACAATTTTGTTCTTACTGCAATAGATTACTTCACCAATTGGGTGGAGGCAATTCCAATCAAGCATGCTACTTCTGAGGTAGTATGTAATTTTCTTAAGGACAATATTATTTTCTGATTTGGAGTTCCAATCAAAATTGTAGTAGATAATGCTACTTGTTTTTCTTCAAACGAGATCACTAGTTTTTTCTATGAACATGGGATCATCCTTTCTCATTCATTAGACTATTATCTGCAAGGGAATGGTCAGACAGAATCTAGCAACAAAAATCTAGTTACCATTATCAGGAAACTGGTAGAAGATAATTAGAGAACTTGGCATAAAGCTTTATTTGATGCTTTATGGGTGGACAAGATTACCCCCAAAAGGGCAATAGGTATGTCACCATTTCAGCTAGTATATGGTCTGAATGCAGAAATATCTATTACTTTGGAATTGCTGGCATTGAAGTTGACAAAAGCAGTGGAAGATAGAACTTTTGAAAGTTCTATTGACAAAAGAATAATGTACCTCACTAAACTTGAAGAGCAGAGGGTTATAGTAGTAGACCGTATTGCTGAACATCAAATTCAGGTAAAGAAACTCTTTGACAAGAAGGCAAAGGCTAAAGAATTTCAAATTGGGGATCAAGTCTTGTTATGGGACAAGATGAGAGAGCCAAAAGGAATGCATGGGAAGTTTGATTCCCTATGGAGAGGCCCATTCATAATTCATCAATTTTGTGGTGAAAATAGCTTCTTGATGGAACACCATTTTTGCTACCTCACAGTGGACAACATCTGAAGCATGTCAATCATTGAAGTATCAGATGAGTTCATTTGTACATTTGTATAGTTTTTGTGTTTTTATTTTTCATTTTTTATTAAGTCTTCTGTGTCTTTTTTCTTTTGGTAGCTTGACTCTATGGCCCAATGGCATGGATGAAGGCACTTAAAGACTAGATTCTTCTCCCTTTGATCATTTCAAAGAATAGCCGAAGGAAGTTCCCTAGTTAGAGCTAGTTGTTGTTCTCAAAATTAGCTGCATTCATTTTGTAGACAACCCCTATGAAACTTGTTCATTTCGTAGCCTACACTCTAAGTTTGCAAATCAAGGTGAGGTCTCTTGGCCTCATGTGAAGTCATTTGACACCATAGAATAGCTTGTAACATTCCCCTAGGTCGTTTCCTCAAAGTTCATGAAAATCGATTAGGTTATATGCTTGTCAAAATATCAATTTTGACTACTTTAGGGTGTTAGAAAATTTTTAGGTTTCTTGTGCACTAGCGGTGAAAATACTCGCTCATGCATGCTTGTTATTGTTTTGATATGCACGGTCAGTCAGTTTCGCCGCTTGTGCATATACTTGTGTTATTTTAGATTCACATTTAGAGGCGGTTGAAAGCGCTGCTCATACATGTGTTTTGGGTCATATATGCTTGAGCAGTCGTTGTCTCTGCTCATGCATGTTGATTCATTGATGTGCAATGTTGATCGATTTCACCGCCCGTGTGAATCTTTGTGAATCATTGAATTAAAGTGACATTAATGTCACTTGTGTTGGTATTAATGTTACTTGTTTTAACCTTTTAAAGGTTTATACTTATTGTATTTTATTATTTTTCATTTCTCCAACCTTCTAAGCGATTTGTATTTTCTTCTTGAGGACACTTGGTCATGTGGATTTTGGATTTGCATGGATTTTTGTCTTCAGGATCATGTTTAGGTTTTGATCGACTTTTTCCAGGTAAGCCATTATTTTTGTTTTTCTATTGTTTTTATTCCTTTAGGGTTTTTCATGTGAATGATAGTTTACTTTCCCTGTAAATGTTGTTGTTAGATTTTACTTTCCATATGTGCCATTGTTCTTTTGTTCTTCGATTTTTAAACATGTTTCTAAACCCTAGTTTTTCATTTTTCGCAGGTTTTCTTGAATGGGTCTTAGGTTGTCAAATTCATTTTCAACCCATGTGTATCATTGGTATTTTTTGCCAATAGTGTCTTATTTTATATAGGTTTGTTATCGAAGGCATTGGTGGTGAAATCCTCCGACCATGCTTCAAACATTAACCTCATATGTATTGGTGGTGAAAACTACCGCCAATACATATGCCTTATCTTTGTTTTTTACCCTCATGCAAGGGTGGTTAAAAATGCCGCTCCTACATGGAAATTAAACTTTTAATATTACATGCTCAAGAGGTAAAAACCACTGCTATTACATGTGTTTTAAGGTTTTGAAAATAAGATGTATAAGCGGTCAATTTGACTGACTTTACACTTAAGCTTTTTTACCTCCAATATGCACTGGCAGGACTTTTCGCTGCTTGTACATGTACTCAGTAAACTTACATTTTTACCCTCATGTAAGGGCAGTCAAATTGACCATCCCTACATCAAACTTGCATTTTTTCCTCTAACATGTAGTAGTGGTCATCTTGACCAACCGTGCATAATAAACAATTTTACCACACATACAAGAGCAGCCAAAATCACTGCCCATGCATGTCAGCCTGAAAAATTTTCCTAACACTAGGAAATTTTTCATTTCAATACCCTTTGGCCCGCATTCGCCTGTTTCCTTGACTTACGTGCTCTCAAGCCCTTCAACGTATGCTCCCATGTTCATGATTGTCAATTCACAGTAACCCCAATTTACCCATTTTTCCCCTAATTGCGAGATCATGGCTTATTGCAGTTTCAACAAATATCTATGGTCAATGCCTTTTCTAGTGCTTTTTGCGAAGCTGATGTCAGAGCCTTCTCCCTCAAAGGCTAAAATGATGAAGTATAAGTACCAAGGGGTTTTCCCTGTGACTTCATTGCAATCTAATGTGGATGAGATAAGAGACACAAAGATTGGTCATGTGCACATGGTCCAGTTCATGGATAGAACAAAGCAGTCAAATCCTCCTTGATACATGTAGAAGATTATCAACAACAACATTCACTTGGCTGCCTCATTTCATGTCGTTGCCCATAATCCTTAATTTGTTCTTTAGGTAACCAGTCACTATAATAGGGACACCAGGAATGTGTCTGATTCTCAAGGAAATTTGATCATGAGATTAGATGTAGAGTTTCTAGATAAAATCTTTATGTGCCCTCCTCTTGAAAATATTGGAGAGATAGATTTTACTTGATGGAAAAAGGATTATGATGAAGATATTGAAGCTACAAGGAAATATATCAACAATAAGTGGTTAAAGACTCCTCGAAGTAATTTGTCCAGATGGCCTAAACATCTCCCGAGAAGTGACTTTGTCGAGGAGGTAAATGATTTGATTACATTGCTAAGTCGGATCAGAGGTCTTCCTTCTTCACCCAAGTTTCAGGAATGGATGTATACATATATTAAGGTGATTCTCATGGTTCAATAGAAAATCTTTTAGGGAGAATAGATTAGTAATGCTCTACATGATCAACTGGTGAAAGTCAATACAACGTTCAAGTTTTATATGACTTCATATCTGGTGTATGCTGCTGCAAGTATGAGAAGTTTTCCTGGTCTAACTCAAGTTGGTGATCGGAGATTGGTTCCATTCTATGAGTATTATCCATAGATTACTCGAAAGGGATCAATCCATCATTTTCACATAGTTAATGATGCTTTCTTTTCAATATTCATGTGTTTGTGGAACAATGAACTTGTGCATAAGAGAGTATCAGATGAGACCTGGGAAGTGGTCAACTCTTTTGGCTATTTGTTTTGATAGTTTCCAACTTTCACTTACCTAAGGGTGGGATACTATCCTAATCATCTATATATGCTTCCATGGTATCCAAGTGATAGAATTATTCTGATGGAACTATGTAGGCAGTTGATTATTGTGCATAATAAGCAGATGGAGCTAAAAAAGTCAGGAATTAAGTTTCCTATAGAATATGGGAGGTACTCTGTTCAGTCAGGTACCAAGGCCAAATTAGTTGAATTAGAAATGCAATTGGTCACTATGAAGACTTTCAGGAAAAGAGATCATTTTGATTATAGAAGAGTATAGGACAATATCAAGAGAAGGTCAATTTTTCATATGCCAATGGTTGAAGATGTTTGGGTTGATCTCAGAACACAGAATGAGATTAGAAAGCTAGATTATTGTAGACTTCATTTGAGTCAAATTGAAGAATTAGGCCTTGCAGATATTCTGGAAGGAATGCAAGATTAAGGAGACGTTTTGGATCCCAAATACAATGTTGAGAACATCGAGGCCTCACCTCTACCAAAGGTCAAATGGTCTGTCAATGAGGAAACTTCGATCAGGAAAAGATTTCAGCCAATTCTAGCCAACACAAATGTGTGGTTAGGAAGTAAAGCAATTAGTCTAAAAGAATTTCTTATTGGATTAGAAACTGAAATTTAGGAGCAAACAGGGAAAAAGGTAGAAAATTGAACAAGGAACAAGAGTGACACTCCTTCTAAAGTGCATAAACCAAAAATCAAGTTTGTATTGAAAGGAGGTAAGAAGAAGGAGGTTGCAGGAACTTCTACTATCACAAAATCAGGTGCCAAGGATACAAATGTTGATAAAATGGAGATTGAAGATATTGAGATTGAATAGCAAGATGTTGAGAAATCTGATTATGTCGAGCAAGCAGAAATGCCTGAGAAGCTTGATGAGGAAAGTGAAACAAAACTTCAAGATCAAGAAGAGAGTTTGGAGGAATGGATTGAGATGAAAAAGATCAAAATAAAGAATTTGATTTCCATTGGTGTCATTTCAAACCAAGAGTCTTATCTTAAGACCAAAGAATCTATTAGCCACCGCATCAATCTAATAAAAGGTTCACTTGATGACTTGTGCTAGGTACATGAAAACATTGAAGACAGTGATGTCTTACTTCTAGACAGGTTAGAGGAACTACCATGCACTCTAATAGGTGAGGGTCACAATTTTCTCTTAGTAGAGGAAATGATAGATGCTTTCGAAAAGATGGTTCAACAAAAAATTAAAAATGAAGTGCCTACAGTGGTTCCAATGGACAGCCTTTATGATCATCACTCAACTTTTAAAAATCTGAAGGATAATCTTGAGAAACATGAGAAAGTGATAAAGGTGGCCAGGGATGCATTTCTCAGGGTCCATACCATTTCTAATAATATAGCGAAGCCCAATGTATGTGAAATGGCAGCAGTACAAGCTATGTACAAATACTTTTTGAAGAAGAACAATGGTGGCAGCTGAAGTTCCTTTTCAAATGCCTTAGTTTATTTTTAGTCTTGTAGATGTAATTTAAATTTTGTTGTGGACATATTCACATGTATTTTCTCAAAATGTAATTACATGTGAGACAAAAGAAGTCATAAGTCAAATAGGACTCTTTTTGTTGAATAAGTCAAAGTAGTTTAGATTTTCCTAAATTTTCTCAAGGCCTCTCCCTATAAATAAAGAGGGCCTCTATTGTATTTTTTATCTTGTATCTATTGCAAAGAAACTCTGCCGAAATGGAAAATATTTCAAGACTTTGAGATTTTTATGTTTATCAAATTTTCAAGTGAATATCAATATAAGAAAGCAGTTTGACTATCAAACATTAAGTTGAATCATATTGTTTTATGATATCAATGTTTTTATGTCATTGGTGTTAAATTATATTTGATCATTGTTCGGATTGTGGAGTTTATTGGAAATTGAGAGAAGTGTTCTTTTTTTGGTTGAATAGACTATGTGTTATTTTCTCATTGTGGGAGTTTGTGTTTACATTCATGAGAATAGAATTGTTTAGAGACTTTGTGCTATAAATTGTTGTGTTCAAGTTAGTTATATCATATTGGGTGAAAGTGGAGACTTTGAGCTACATTTGAATTCAATCAAGTTTATTTGTAGAAATTAAGTCAAACAATAGAAGACTTTGTGTTTCTATGGTTTGTCTCGGTTCAGGAATTATCAAATATCATTTCTTTTGAAGTTGTCATTTTGGAAGAGAGAACATCTATTCTGAAAAAATAGGATAGGATGCAATGAAAACACCCCAAGAATAATTTTAGTTTATTTAAGTATTAAAAGTTGTTTGTTGGAAATAGCTCATTATCTAGAGGGAACCTCCCCTTGCTGAGAGGAGAGACTTAGTCTCATCATAGCTATGGCGATATAACCATTTTGTCATTAGTTATCTAAACGACAAAATATTCACCCAACAGATTCTAGATTTCGACAGTAGATCCAAGTAGCAAGCTCACCATGGTTTTTCCAATCTTAGGTTTCCAAGTATATCTAGTGTTATGTGTCTGTGTGCATTCTTATGCTTTATATGGTTTAAATGTTTATGCTGGATTGAATGCATCTAAAGAACAAAGATTTGAATATATATTGATTCACCCCCTCTCAGTATACCTATGTGTTCAACACTTTTCTCTTCCTCTTTTGTTCCTCTCTAACTGTACTTCCTTCCACCAAATGCTAGCATGACCTTTGAGCTAGGTCTTGGAATACTGGACCCTCTCAGAGTCTTTTGTTTCTTCATATTCAAAATACTCCTCCATATCATTGATCAAGTCTATCAATTCTCATGGATTGAAACTTGCAAAATATGTAATGACATCCATCTTCGGCCTTTTTCCAATTTTTGTTATAGCCTTCAATAGTCTGACATTTTTAGGTTATTCTTCTTCATCACTCTCTTCAAATTCTGCATTATCTTGGGCTACATCATCTTCATCTTCACTTTCATCTCTCCTTCTCGGCTCAAACACTCTTCGCAGTTCTTCTTGGATTGCATTGATTTGCCTCTACAGAGCTCTAAACCCTTCTTCAATCACAAAAAGCATTTCTACCACCACAGTTTCTTTGTAAAGGTATCTTGATTTGATTATTCTTCTCTTACACTTAATGTAAAAATTCCTTAGTGCGAAGCTACCTCAAATCGATGGTTCTGCTTCCACCTTCAAATCCCCTACCTCAAGGTCCTAGCACAAACTGCCTCATTGTTTGGTGATATGTTTGCACACTCAGGATAACCTTCTCTAATACCACTTGATGAGGGTCGACTCAACCAAAAACACATACAATAACAATTTATAGATTTCAAATATACAAGAACAAAATCTCATGAAAGATTAGTTAAGCAAACTATAAGCTATTGCATAATTTCTTCATTAAACTTGCTTATGAAAGGCTACAAATATGAAATACAATCACCAGGGTTATATGCCCTCTTATTACAACAATATGGGTTTTCTTAAAATAGAGATATCTAACTTACAGAGCCTTATGAAGCTATCATCTGATATCTAATTGATGTCCTTATTTGCATGAATAGGACTTGCCAATAATTCCCAATATCCCACTGCCTTGGAACTATAAAAAATAGGCTATAATAGACATCAACACCACTTAGTGTAATTCATTCCAATGCCACCTTGCTTTGAAATGTGTGATTTCTACTTGGGTGCCAAAATGAACTCAACTATCATTTCTCCCACTCAAGAGAGAATTTTAAAATTGAGAAACTAGGTAGCACGACTTCTAGGAGCCATAACTTTTGAACCAAGTGTCTGATTGACAAACCATTTGATGCGTTGGAAAGCTTGTGAAGAGATATATCAAGATGTAACATGATTCGTCAGTTACAACAATTTTTAGGCCATTTAGGGATTTCTAAGTGCTTCAAGTTTGATTTTGAAATTTTTTTGGGAACCTCCAAAAATGGAAACTTTAGCATCTTGAAATCCAAACATGATCTTGAGCTAAAATTTACCAAGAATGTTTATTTGACTATTTTAAAACTTTGGGAAAAATTTTGGACCTGACAACTTCTCCGATATAGGGTTACTAAAAATAATAAGTCTTGGTATTCTTAGCCTTTTTGGAAACTTTGAAGATTTCGAATCATTATTCAAGCAACCAAAATTGAAAGAAATATTAAAGAAAATCATTTTTTTTGGTGATGCAAGATTGCTCTACATCTCTAGGTGCTTTTGAATTAAAATTAACCAACTCATCAAATGTCCTAGCAGCAAAATCATATAAAAAGTCTTCTTCCTCTATAGCTCTTTTTTTTTTTGAAGAATTTTTTGTTCCCCAATATTAATGATTATATTAAGGTGATTTTTTTTTAATGGTAGTCCTTTTAATCTCAACCATTCATAGATGTACTTGTTTAAGTGCTCCCCACTAAAAGAAATTTTATGGTCAAGATCTTTTTTATGGTGGTCATCTTAATATTAACCATCCATCTATATTTTTTTCAAATACTCTTCATAAATGTCTATCAACTTAATTAAATAGAGGATCTCTAAGCAAACAAAAAAAAAAAATTATATAAAAAACTTAAATAGCCAAAATCAATTCAAAATCAAAAATCAAAATCAAATCAATTGTAATGAATTTATAAATAATGTGTTGTAAGACCTTATACTGAACTGTCACCACGGTTGTTTCTTTGACTAAGTATGATATATAATTAGATTTGTCTAATTGAACACGTTCCTTCCATCCACCTCTATTTCTTAATGGCAGCTAACATGTTGAGCACATTTAAGCGAGTTAAAATAACAAATTATTAAGCTAAGATAGTGCATAGGTTGTTTTACATTAAGCTGTAACCTTATCTATTTAGTATGCGAAACTGCAACCTAGTTTCTTCCCAAAAAAAATAAAAAATAAAAAATAAAAAAATATATGAATGATTTGTCCTATGACATCCCACTTCTATTATATTCTACTTCAAATTATCATTAACAAAGGTTCAATTTTCCTCAATAAAAATATTTGTCTTATTTTTATTGGTCTAAATTGAACTTTATCTATTGATTGAAGTGCCTGATATTTAAGAAAAACCTAACATTTATAGATCATTCAAAAGATTTGTTGTTATGCGCATTTACAATTTTAAGAACCATACAGAGTTCATTTAGACTTGTAGAAGAGAGATACCCAGGTCAAATATTTCTAGGTATGAAAATTAGATAGTTCAATCCTTACAAAAGAATGAATTGCTCTTTATCATTGCAGTCGGGTGGAGTAGAATTAAGTTTTCAATCAGAGGGTTTGTCCGATTCAATTTTTTGGCTCATCCTTGGTAACCTTATCCACAAGCAACAAATTAGTTTCATCATTGGTAAAATTATAAGAAGTAGTAAGCTTTGTAATGGCTACTAGATTCATCCTCTGAGATTCCTTATATAAATTTTTGAAATGGGAAAATCCCATATGAAAATTTCTCTTCTTTTATAGTTTTATTTTTAAATAATTTGGAGATTTTTGTGTTCCCCCAACATTTATGATTTTTACGGTGAGGAATTATTTTGATGGTAGTCCTTTCAATATCAACCATTCATAGATGTACTTATTCAAGTGTTCCTCACTACGAGAAATTTAATGGCCAAAATCTTTTTTTATGGCAGTCATCTTAATCTTAACCATCCATCCATATATTTATTCAAATACTCCTCATAAAGAAATGCCTATCAACTTAATTAAAAAGGGAGTCTGTAAATAAACAAAAACAAAATGTATATTTTATATAAAAATTAAATAACCAAAATCAATTTAAAATCCAAAATCAAATCAATTGTAAATAAATTATAAATAATATGTTTTAATACCTCATACTGAACTGTCACCACTACTATTGAAAGACTCTTCTTTGACTCGGTATAATATATAATTATATTTATTAACTATTATATTTATATTTATATTTACATTTAAAAAATATATCTACAGTACGCCGAGAGATATCTTCCAATTTTTTTTTGCTTTTTGGTTTTTGATTTTGATTTTTAATTTTTTATAAATTACTTGCATCTAGAATATTTGCATTTTGGTTTAAAATAGCACAAGCATCTTATAAATTACTCACATCTAGAATGTTTGCATCTTGGTTTAAAATAGAAAAAGCATCTTTGATAGTGGTGGCACATTTAGTGGTGTATTTATTGTAGAGTTTCATTATGATCCTCTATCTTAATAATCTGATGTATATAAATCTTTTTTATTTTATTTTTTAGATTGGAATCTTATAAAATTACCCAGAATCTTAGAATCTTTCAGCTCTTCAACTCCACCCTTGCTGTGAATGTTATAAAATATACATGCAGAAGATTATCAACAACAACATTCACTTGGCTGCCACTTTTCCTGTTGCTGCCCACAATCCTGAATTTGTTCTTCAGGTAGTCAGTCACTATAATAGGGACACCAGGACTGTGTCTGATTCTCAAGGAAATTTGATCATAAGATTAGATGTAGAGTTTCTAGATAAAATATTTATGTGCCCTCCTATTGAAAATATTGGAGAGATAGATTTTGCTTGAGGGCAAAAGGATTATGATGAAGATATTGAAGCTGCAAGGAAATATATAAATAGTAAGTGGTTAAAGACTCCTCGGAGTAATTTGTCCAGATGGCCTAAACATCTCCCGAGAAGTGACTTTGTCGAGGAGGTAAATGATTTGATTACATTGCTAAGTCGGATCAGAGGTCTTCCTTCTTCATCCAAGTTTCAGGAATGGATGTATACATATATTAAGGCGATTCTCAGGGGTCAATAGAAAATCTTTTGGGGAGAACAGATTAGCAATGCTCTGCATGATCAAATGGTGAAAGTCAATACAACTTTCAAGTTTTATATGACTTCGTATCTGGTGTATCCTGCTGCAAGTATGAGAAGTTTTCCTGGTCTAACTCAAGTTGGTGATCGGAGATTGGTTCCATTCTATGAGTATTATCCATAGAATACTCTAAAGGGATCAATCCATCATTTTCACAGAGTTAATGATGCTTTCTTTTCAGTATTCATGTGTTTGTGGAATAATAAACTTGTGCATAAGAGAGTATCAGATGAGACCTTGGAAGTGGTCAACTCTTTTGGCTATTTGTTTTTACAGTTTCCAACATTCACTTACCTAAGGGTGGGATACTATCCTGATCATCCGTATATGCTTCCACGATATCCCAGTGATAGAATTACTCTAATAGAACTATGTAGGTAGTTGATTGTTGTGCACAATAAGCAGATGCAGCTGAAAAAGTTAGGAATTAAGTTTCCTATAGAATTTGGGAGGTACTTTGTTCAGTCAGGTACCAAGGCCAAAGCAGTTGAATTAGAAATGCAATTGGTCACTATGAAGACTTTCAGGAAAAGAGATCATTTTGATTACAGAAGAGTACAGGACAAGATCAAGAGAAGGTCAATTTTTCATATGCCAATGGTTGAAGATGTTTGGGTCGATCTCAGAACACAGAATGAGATCAGAAAGATAGATTATTGCAAACTTCAAGTCAGATTGAAGAATTGGGCCTTGCAGATATTCCGAAAGGAATGGATGATGAAGTAGATATTTTGGATCCCAAATACAATGTTGAGAACATCAAGGCCTCACCTCTACCAGAGGTCAAATGGTTTGTCAAAGAGTAAACTTCGATCAGGAAAAGATTTCAGCCAATTCTAGCCAACACGAATGTGTGGTTAGGAAGTAAATGAATTAGTCTGAAAGAATTTCTTACTAGATCAGAAACTGAATTTCAGGAGCAAACAGGGAAAAAGGTAGAAAACTGAACAAGGAACAAGAGTGGCACTCCTTCTAAAGTGCATAAACCAACAATCAAGTTTGTATCTAAAGGAGGTAAGAAGAAGGAGGTTGCAGGAACTTCTACTATCACAAAATCAGGTGCCGAGGATACAAATGTTGATAAAATGGAGATTGAAGATATTGAGATTGAATAGCAAGATGTTGAGAAATCTAATTATGTTGAGCAAGCAGAAATGCCTGAGAAGACTGATGAGGAAAGTAAAACAAAACTTCAAGATCAAGAAGAGAGTTTGGAGGAATGGATTGAGATGAAAAAGATTAAAATAAAGAATCTGATTGCCATTGGTGTCATTTCAAACCAAGAGTCTTATCTTAAGACCAAAGAATCTATTAGCCACCGCATCAATGTGATAAAAGGTTTACTTGATGACTTGTGCTAGGTACATGAAAACATTGAAGACAGTGATGTCTCACTTCTACACTGGTTAGAGGAACTACCATGCACTCTAACAGGTGAGGGTCACAAGTTTCTCTCAGCAGAGGAAATGATAGATGCTTTCGAAAAGATGGTTCAACAAAAAATTGAAAATGAAGTTCCTACAGTGGTTTCAATGGACATCCTTTATGATCATCACTCAACTTTTGAAAATCTAAAGGATAATCTTGAGAAACACGAGAAAGTGATAAAGGCGGTCAAGGATGCAGTTCTCAAGGCCCATACCATTTCTGATAATACAGCGAAGCCTGATGTATGTGAAATGGCAGCAATACAAGCTATGTACAAATACTTTTTAAAGAAGAATGATGGTGGCAGCTGAAGTTCCTTTTCAAATGCCTTAGTTTATTTTTAGTCTTGTAGATATAATTTGAATTTTGCTGTGGACATATTCACATGTATTTTCTTAAAATGTAATTACATGTGAGACAAAAGAAGTCATAAGTCAAATAGGACTCTTTTGTTGAATAAGTTAAAGTAGTTAGGATTTTCCAAATTTTCTCAAGGCCTCTCCCTATAAATAAAGAGGGTCTCTATTGTATTTTTTTATCTTTTATCTATTGCAAAGAAACTTTGTCGAATTGGAAAATATTTCAAGACTTTGAGCTTTTTATTTTTATCAAATTTTCAAGTGAATATCAATGTAAGAAAGCAGTTTGAGTATCAAACATTGAGTTGAATCATATTGTTTTATGATATCAGTGTTCTTAAAGAGCCTTCAATAGCCTGACATTTTTGTTATAGCCTTCAATAGTCTGACATTTTTAGGTTATTCTTCTTCATCACTCTCTTCAAATCCTGCATTATCTTGGGCTACATCATCTTCATCTTCACTTTCATCTCTCCTTCTCAGCTCAAACACTCTTCGTAGTTCTTCTTGGATTGCATTGATTTGCCTCTACAGAGCTCTAAACCCTTCTTCAATCAAAAAAAAACATTTCTACCACCACAGTTTCTTTGTAAAGGTATCTTGATTTGATTATTCTTCTCTTACACTTAATGTAAAAATTCCTTAGTGCGAAGCTACCGCAAATCAATGGTTCTGCTTCCACCTTCAAATCCCCTACCTCAAGGTCCTAGCACAAACTGCCTCATTGTTCGGTGATATGTTTGCACACTCAAGATAACCTTCTCTAATACCACTTGATGAGGGTCGACACCACCAAAAACACATACAATAACAATTTATAGATTTCAAATAGACAAGAACAAAATCTCATGAAAGATTAGTTAACCAAACTACAAGTTGTTTCATAATTTCTTCATTAAACTTGCTTATGAATGGCTACAAATATGAAATACAATCACCAGGGTCAAATGCCGTCTTATTACAACAATATGGATTGTCTTAAAATAGAGATATCTAACTTATAGAGCCTTATGGAGCTATCATCTGATATCTAATTGATGTCGTTATTCGCATGAATAGGACTTGCCAATAATTCTCAATATCCCACTACCTTGGAACTATAAAAAATAGGCTATAATAGACATCAGCACCACTTAGTGTAATTCATTCCAATGCCACCTTGCTTTGAAATGTGTGATTTCTACTTGGGTGCCAAAATGAACTCAACTATCATTTCTCTGACTCAAGAAAGAATTTTAAAATTGAGAAACTGGGTAGCAGGACTTCTAGGAGCCATAACTTTTGAACCGAGTGTCTGATTGACAAACCATTTGATGTGTTGGAAAGCTTGTGAAGAGATATATCAAGATGTAACATGATTCGTCAGTTACAACAATTTTTAGGCCATTTAGGGATTTCTAAGTGCTTCAAGTTTGATTTTGAAATTTTTTTGGTAACCTCCAAAAATGGAAACTTTAGCATCTTGAAATCCAAACATGATCTTGAACTGAAATTTACCAAGAATGTTTATTTGACTATTTCAAAACTTTGGGAAAAATTTTGGACCTGACAACTTCTCCAATATAGGGTCACTAAAAATAATAGTCTTGGCATTCTTAGCCTTTTTGGAAACTTTGAAGATTTCAAATCATTATTCAAGCAACCAAAATTGAAAGAAATATTAAAGAAAATCATTTTTTTTGGTGATGCAAGATTGCTCTACATCTCTAGATGCTTCTGAATCAAAATTAACCAACTCATCAAAAGTCCTAGCAGCAAAACCATATAAAATGTCTTCTTCCTCTATAGCTCTATTTTTTTTTAATGTTTTGAAGAATTTTTTATTCCCCAATATTAATGATTATATTAAGGTGATTTTTTTTTTTAATGGTAGTCCTTTTAATCTCAACCATTCATAGATGTACTTGTTTAAGTGCTCCCCACTAAAAGAAATTTTATGGTCAAGATCTTTTTTATTGTGGTCATCTTAATATTAACCATCCATCTATATTTTTTTCAAATACTCTTCATAAATATCTATCAACTTAATTAAATAGTGGATCTCTAAACAAACAAAAAAAATTATATATTTTATAAAAAAAACTTAAATAGCCAAAATCAATTCAAAATCCGAAATCAAAATCAAATCAATTGTAATGAATTTATAAATAATGTGTTGTACGACCTTATACTGAACTGTCACCATCCCTGTTTCTTTGACCAACTATGATATATAATTAGATTTGTCTAATTGAACACGTTCCTTCCAGTTCCATCCACCTCTCTTTCTTAAGAAAGTAAAGACAAAGAGTTTGGTACTGATTAATGACAGCTTACGTGTTGACACATTTAAGCGAGTTAAAATAACAATCATTAAGCTAAGATAGCGCGTAGGTTGTTTTACATTAAGCTGTAACCTTATCTATTTAGTATGCGAAACTGCAACCTAGTTTCTTCCCCAAAAAAGCATAAAAAAATAAAAAATATATATGAATGACTTGTCCTATGACATCCCACTTCTATTATATCCCACTTCAAATTATCATTAACAAAAGTTCAATTTTATCCAATAAAAATATTTGTCTTATTTTTATTGGTTTAAATTGAATTTTATCTGTTGATTGAAGTGCCTGCTATTTAAGAAAACCTAACATTTATAGATCATTCAAAAGATTTGTTGGTATGGGCATTTGCAATGTTAAGAACCATACAGAGTTCATTTAGACTTGTAGAAGAGTATTTTCATGGGGCCACTCCAACTGATTAATTTTAAGCAGAAAATTAACTTAAACAGCTGCATGGGAACCTGAGGTAAGCTAAGATAAGACGTAGTCCTCATCTATTTAGTATGCGAAAGTGCAAGGGAGTTTCTTCAACAAGTGAATGTTTTGTCGACTGCCCTTGAGAAAAGGGCAGGAACATCAGTGGAAGATTCACCTTCACATATTGTGAAGATATAGCTTTGTTTGTCATTGAAGTTGAGCCGGGTAAAATTAAGTTCTCATTCAAAGGGTTTGTTCCTGTGCCATTTTCAATGTTAAGAAGCCGCCTTCATACGTAGTTCTTTTCGACTTGAAGAAGAGAGAGATACCCAGGTCAGATTAAGCATCCCTCACTCTGCTAGGCAATCAAATCTGATATTTCAAGGTATGAAAATTAGAAATCCATTCCTTACAAAACATTGAATTGCTCTTTCCTATATTCTTTTGCAGTTCATTTTTCTAGAGTTCAAAAAATTTTATAATTTATTTAGTTTTGTTTATCCGGCTGAAACTTTTACGATTGGATTAGGAATTTTTACTTCTCTCCGTTGCTTAGTATAGCTTTATATTATTGGATGATTGAGGTTAGTATTAGCAGTGTATAAAGGGCAGTTAAGGCATGTCCCCATGCGGCGGCTAGCTTATTTTGGTTAGCAGCCACTGCTCAATTTTTTTTGGAGTTATTTGTAGAGCTACTGGCCCCATAGATGTTTTATTTTTCTACTTATTTTTAAGCAGTGATTTTAATTTTTAAGATGCCCCGTCACAAATCACAGCGGAAGAGAATTACTGTTTGCAGTCACAGCCGATCAGTTTTAATTCTATGTTTATTTAAGTGCTCTCAAGTCCTTGAAGAAGCTGGACTTGTCTTCCAATGGCTTTTCCAGCGAGTTTCCCCTGTCTCCCTATTGAATAATTTCTAGGGAAACACGGTGAAGATTTCTGGTCCTCCAGATCAATGTAAACAATTCCAGGATTCCTAAATTATACTACTCTGGATATTTGAATTACATTCGTGGAATGTCATGCTTTCCTACTGTCATTTTTTTTTACCAGGAATGATACTTGTGCTTGCTCTGTAGTGGATATATGCTGTTTTATATGGTTAGTGTTATTGTATATATGCATGAAGAGATCCAATTGCTAATCTTACATGATGAAGAGATCCAATAATAATAAATATAAATAATAATTGAGTTCCCCAACAGAGAATAGATAAGAGCAGATACAAAACATCACAGCCATCATATAGGAAGTGGATTTTGAGGGAGTACAAGAAATTCGAAGAATTTTTTACTTCAAGTCTTCAATTAAATCTGACGTCAATCTATGCTAAGATAAAAATTATGAAAGATAAAGCGGAGCCATCACTGACGGTTAAAATATGGAGTCAGAAAGTACTGGAAAATGCAGTTCTTTCACAGGCAGATTCCAAAATATTTTGTTGGAGATTGCAAAATATATGTTAGACGAATCAAGGCAGAGCAGGACATTAAAAGGAACAATAAAATTGAGGGAAAAATATGGAGAAAAAAATTGGGGGGAATTGTGCAAGTAAAATATGGAGGGGAAAATTGGGGAGGAAATGTGAAAAAGGAAGGAATCAATTATACAATGCCACATGGCAATTTTTTCAATATGCAGTTGCTGCATATTTTCAGCCCCCCCGTTTTTTACCCAACTTATTTTCAATTGTTAAATGGTGGCTGCTCCACAAAAATAGGTAGAGATTCTATATTATCCTTTTTCCCTTATTTTAAATTCACATGGGGCCACTCAACTGCTTAAATTTAAGCAGAAAACTTACTTAAGCAGCCGCATGGGGACATGGGGTTAGTGCTAGCAGTGTATAAAAGGAGGTTAGTGTTAGCAGATTGTTCTTTAATATCATCTATTTCAACAGTCAAAGGTCAATTTTGGCCAATAAAAATAGGACAAATATTTACTACTTTTTTTTATTATGAATGAGGTGTAAAATTGTTATTCGCTGTTTGACCATTGAAATGGATGATATTTAAGTAGAGTGGTGTTAGCATATTTCTTCTGTTGTGTGAAGTGGGACCAGGGTAGCCTTTAGCTCTGTTGTGGCACAGGCAGCCTTCAACAGTGTCTCTTTACTCTATTGTTCTGGTTTCAACAGTCTGGTTAGTTGCTGTTACTGGAAGCAGTTTTATTTTTGTTTATTGCTGTTGTTTGATACTGCTGTTTAGCTCTTTCTCATATTTGTTAATTTTTACTTGTGCTTTTTCCAAAAAAAAAAAAAACATATTAATGTCCGAATAAAAAAAATTAATTGGATTTTAAAATTATAACTAAAATATTTAAAAACATTGCTTTAAGAGAGTAGAAAAAAATCCTTATCAATGAAGTCAATTCAAATTTTAAATGAATACGGACGAGGATTTTAACACAATAAAGTCTGAAAATATTGTTTTCAAGAGTACAGAAAAATTCTTGAAGTCAAGGTATTTATGTTAACATAGGTCAATATTAATTATTTAAAGATAAATTACTGGGAAAGTTAAAAATGAACTCATCAAGAGTGTTTGATCAACATGTTTATTCATAATGATAGTCAAATGGCCAATTCTGAATCACCAAAAATGATGCTCCCAGGAGAGTATGACGAAATTAGAAAATGATGATTGTTATTACAGATCAATATTCAAACAAATTTAGATAATTAATTTTATAAAATATTTGGAAGGTAAATATTATTTTGTAAACATTGTAAGACAATTTTTATATTCGCAGGTAAAAGGGCCGAGGACATCCATCAAGGGGGATTTTCAGCCACCACCTTTCCCCACAGGTATAATCTTATAATTTTAGGGAAAATATAAAAAAATCCTGTTGTTTTTTCCCTTTATTCCATATAATTATAGACTAATGACATTTACATTCTCTTTTTGTCAGACAAAATCACCAAAACTATGAATATAACCTCATTTACAGTAATTTCTTTCTCATTTTGTGAGTATTCATAACTTCCCATATTTACTTTTTCTTATTAAAACTACCGTTAGTTTGTTATGGCTGAAGCAAACGACTGCCGCGTGAGCTATAGAAGCATTTGGCAATAGTATTATCTTATTATTTTTATTTTCCTCTGTTGCAGTTATTGCAATTGTGCTATTAGGTTTCATCTTCAGGTTGTACGAGATCAAATACAAACGTGAGCTAAATCGAGAAGGAACAACCTCCCCTTCATCGGGAGAAAATGTAGAGGGGAGAGCTGTTGTTCAACAGCAACAGGTTCGTTCGGGTTTATCTTCCAACCTGCAAATGGAGCCTGTTATAGCAACTACTTCTTATAACACAATTCAAACAAACGGAATTGCAGGAAGAGGAAGAATTCTAGATATGTATGCAGGTCTCTCCTCCAACCAGGAACTGGTGCCTAAACAAATTTACACAAACCTCACACTTGATCAGATAGTTTCTATCAAAAGCTCTTGCCATGAGTCTAATCAAATTGGGGAAGGAAGCTTTGCACGAGTTTATAGGGGGATCTTCCAAGGTAAAGATTTGGCTATAAAAAAAATAAAACATAGATCCCCTGACACCAAAATATGGGTGGAGAATGAAGTTGAACTTCTGCAGGGAAAGGAACACATAAACATAAACAAGCTGTATGCTTGGTATATAGAAGCAAAAATATCTTACTTGGCCTACATGTATATAGATGGGTGTACTCTGGATGACTACTTGAGAGGAAATTGTAGAGGGTTTACCTACAGTTGGAAGCAGAGCTTCAGAATGATAATGGGTATAGCCAAGGGAATTCATTTCTTACACCTGAATAAAATCATTCATGTTGATATCAAGCCTCAGAATATTATGGTGGACGCTAATGATAATGAGGCAAAGCTTGTTGATTTTGGGTTTTCTAGGCATGTAGATTGGGAAGGCACACACCGGTCAACAGATAAAATAATAGGTACTAAAGGCTATTGGGCTCCAGAGTATTGCTGGAATAACAAGCTCTCTTATAAACATGATGTTTATAGCTTTAGAATTGTTGTGTTAGAGATGATAACAGGGCAGAGGCATGTTGATGAAGCACGAGGTTCCAGCCAGTTCCATATTCCAGGATATGTAAGGCACATGATAGAGAAAAATAGTTTTGAAGAAGCTGTAGACGCCAAACTTAAACAGGATGGGTGGGACATCTTTGCTGTAGAAGAAGCCTTCGCTGTTGCAAACTTAGCCCTCAGATGTGCTCACCCTGATAAGTCCGGGAGACCTGATATGAATCTTGTGCTCATAGAAATCACTTCGATGATGAGCAGCACCCACAACAATATTACTCTCGGACAGAGAGAAGAAGAAATTGCAATCATAACATCTAGATGAAACTAGTACATGTGCAGGGTTTTTGGCAAACTTTGGGTTCCCTGGTTGTCGGTTGGGTTACTGGAAAATTTTGAGTTTATAATTGAAAAAGGTTAGTTGTGAAAATCTTTCCATGGATTAGAAACTTAGATCCAAATATTAAAAACCCTATTATTTGTTTTTATCCTTAGTCTTTTTATTTCTTATTTTTTATTATACTTTTCAGTCCTATAAATTAATTTTGAATCATTATAGTGAAAATATAGAAAAGTATCTTCTTCCATGTAAAATTTGATATCAAAAATCAAATGTGTTTCAAGAATGTCACAAGTTTTAAGGAAATTATACCATTATTCTATGTTTTGGATATGGCTTGTTTTCAACATATCACGTCCACATATAAAACTAAATTTCTTTAGTAGTTTTGCTTCTTAGCTATCTAGATTTTTAATTGAATTTTCAATTTGAACTGTACACAAGAAAATAGGCATGGAGAGTAGAGTCGCGATTGTGCCAATAGGTTTCTAAATTATTTTTGGTAGATTATTCTTCTCGAGTTTATCTAACCTCTATAAATGGTAAATTAGGTATAAATATATCCCCTAGATTTAAGATATAATAAAATTCTTTGTTAACTCTATATATAGTGGTTGGTGAACCCAATCAATGTTCCACAACTTCTTAGATACAAATCAATTGGAAGCAAAATCAGATTTTTAGTTAAAAGGATCAAGGATTTCCCTGGTAGCATGGCAACATGTAATTCTATAGACCTAGTTTTTGGAAGCCTTTCCATCTAATTTGTTGCATAACAATCTCTTTTAAAGAGGTTTTATTCTCAATTTACACATGACATTCCCCTTGAATTGTGTGTGTTTCGAGAAAAAGTGAAGATCAAACCTAGATGTGCAATTACGAATTCAACTAGAACAAGATCTTTGTGGCACAAAAGGGAGGCAAGTTGGAAACCCCTACTCTTATTAGATGTCATTGCTTTGGAATCATCAACCAAGAAGGCTTCAGTGATCTTCATTAAATTCGTAAAATTTTACAAATAGTTCATCAAAATGTCATGATTTTCCTCTTTAAACAATGTCAACCAAACACAAATTCTCCACTTGATCCAATGTAGATTTGATTTTCAATCAAACATTTGCACACAATGATGTTGAGAAATAGGTGAACAAATGCAGCACTTGATAATATAATAATAAAGTATCCAAATCTAATTTACAAAATGTGATTATAAACCATTACAAATTTGAAATAGAATTTGGAGAAACATGTAGGGATTCAAAATAACAAATTAAAATTATGAAAATCATAGAAATAAACCCATAAAATCAAATGAATGTGGAGAAACCCTTTCAAGAAAAGGTCCACCATCAAAGAGAGGACAAGTCTATATTAATCCAATATAAAAGTATTACATCAACACATGTTCTAACTTTGTTGCTTCAACCTAATTGAATTTTAATAATGTAATAGTGTTGAACCTACAAAAGACCCATAAAACAACTATCCAAGTCATCCAATTTATAGAGAATTAGAGAGGGAAACCCATGATTGGTTTCCCAAACCAAAACTACCAAAACTCATGGTATCGTGAAAATATAACACTGCCATGGCAAATCAGTCAATTCTCCATGAACAACAAATATAAATAACATCTTTGGCCCATCTACAAAGTGGGCAAACATTCTCAAATATGGCACTTCAAAATAGAATGACCGGTTAATATTGACCCCACACATCATAACAAGATGCTCGACTATCTCTCTTAATGTTTGGGATTGAGAAAGTCATATAAATGAAGTCAAATCACTTTGAAACCATCAACATCATAAGTAAACTCCTTTCTTAATGCCACTATAATTAATATTCCAAGTTACAAGGTGTTAGTATTCAAATGTGCACCTCAATGCATCTCTGTAGCAACATGGGAAATTCCATGAACATGGGGCATGGTTCATAGGATGACCTTTTGGATTATGATGTCGTCTCTTCATATGATTTCCAAGAAATTTATGGTAATAAGATTTGGAAAGGGAAAAGAAAAACAAAAAAGGAAATCTTACGTTAATAAGCAAGGAACTAGGAAGTAAACTTGAAATTACCATTTGAATGAGCACATAATCTGCATTATTTAAAATACATACCTTCAAACAAAATGATAAAGGGCATAACTTGCATTATTATATTTTTCTTAATAGTTACAAAGATTTGCAAATACAAATTAAGGTCCAAAACAACTCAAAATTAAATAGAATAAAATAAAGAGAACCACAAATTAGCATAGCAAGGATATTGGTGTAAATTAAGCTCACTTAGGTACGACTATATTTAATTGTACATTCATTAATTAGGCACATCTAAGATTAGGTGTTCTTGTGCTTTTATTAGCACGTCTATGTTTAGCTAGGTGTCTAGACTAGCTTATCTTAACTCAAGTAGTTACATGCCTATCTTTTGGGCCACTACTATTCTTAGGCTTGATTTTCCTATTCACACATGTTTATTCGTAGAGATTGGATGCCTATATGTACTTGCTTATTGAGCTAATTCAATTATCTCTTTTGCTTTGCATATTGCTTGTGTTTTGACAGTGTTGAGTATGTGATTGTCTTATCACTCATGACTCAGTACTTGCATTCTGCTACTTGATCTTTATTTCGACATTATATCAGAGCAGAGCACTGTTGGTGTAGATTGCAAATCTAGTAACTTTTCATTGTTAAAATTTTGAGCATAGCATATATTTTCTCTCTTGGTGTTTACTACCAGTTTGTGCAGGAGATCTATTCTATGTGTTGAGGCCAATCCACAGAGGGAATCACGAAGGTGTTGAGGGCAATCCACATCCAGAGGGTGTGGAAACTATCCACATCCAGTGTCAAGGCATCCACAGGGTGTGGAAACTCCGAAGCATCCAACAAAGGCCGATTCACATCACACAGAGGTTAAGTGATCTAAGTAAATCATGACGTAAGAAACGAGGTCAATTTGTTGTTTGCTACATGGTATCGACTTCAACGTGGCCTAGGCAAGACACGAAGGGCGTTTGAAGGCTACCAAGGGCGTTTGCAGGCGGGCGCTATGGATCGGACCAGGAAGAAAGTGACATGTTTGAGGGTGCACCCTGGGTAAAGGAAGGTGCGGCCTGCCTAAAGAGGCCCTAAATCCTCGAAAACATCTCTGCAAACCTACAAAATTAGCCCTAAATCCGCATTTTGATCTACAACAGAGGTAAATTTGCCTTCGTTTATTGGGGTTTTCTTTCAAATTTGCAGATTTCATCCAATTTAGGGAATAAATTTCTCAATTCGCCCAGAATTGTGCCCTTATTTTTTACTTTGGGGATTTTTCCCTTTTTTAGCAAAAACTATATTTAAATTTAGTTTAAAAATTTTTTGCTAAAGATAAAATCTTCTTTCTAGTTGAAAGGGCTTCTTTTATTTTTCCCCTCATTGTAAAGTTTTATTTTGTCCAAAAATATATTTTTGAAAAATAAATCTAAGATGGATTTAAATTAGTGTGTTTTAAGCAAAAGTCAATTTTGTAATTGGGCACTCCTTTGAGTGCCAAAATTTAAAACAATTTTGGCTTGACCACACTATTCTTTATAAAGTGTCATTTCCAACCCAAAATCATTTTTACTCACACACTCATTATAAAGTGCCAGATCAGGGGGATCACATTATAATAACAAGGATTTGTCTTAGCGTCATGTGGTTTGTCTTTTCTCTTTCCACATTTCTTCAGTTCAATTGCAACATGGACTCTAATAAAGCTATTACACTGTTAAGCCCATTTAATTATATGACTAGAAATAAAAAATTCAGCTTATGTTGAAAAAGGGTTAGACAGGTTTACAATGGGCACTGAAATGGAACCCTTTGATGATGACGCCAAGGTTAAGTGGTTCAACAAATGTGATCTAGATTTTGTATATTTGTGTCTAATTATATCTCTTGAGCTCCTTTTTCACGTGGAAACCTTGAAAACTCCCAATGAGGTATGGCTCACACTCAAGAAACTCTTTGGTAAGGTTGATGAGATGAGAGCTCATGAGTTGGAGAATGAGCTAATTAGTCTGAGTCTGAGTACATTTTTCACCTTAGAAGACTTCTTCACCAAGTTTAAATCTATCAGGTTGCAATTAAAAGAGTGGAATTGACAAGAAAGATGATCAACTTGTTTTCTCGATTCTCTCCAAACTAGATTATGAATACTCTATGTTTGTGTCTACATTCTATTCCATGAAGAGAGAAATTGGAAGTACCTGGGTGATGCCATCTCTCGATGAATTTATTGTTGACTTAACCAGAGAGCAGGATAAGTTAATCTACATGGGCACTTTGAAGTCCTCAAAAACTCAAGCCCTAGCAGCTAGAAATGGTAAACAACAACAAGCTTCAGACACCAAAGGAAAGAAAAAGAACACTCAGAAGGTTAAGGAGACAAAGAAAGAACAAAAACCTAAGACCTCTAAGAGTCACAAAGAAACTTCATCCAATCAAGGGCAACCTAAAAAGGATAAAGTAATGTCTGCCTACTGTAAGAAGATAGGGCATGATGAACGTAAGTGTATGAAGATGAAGGTTGATCACCTCATGCATCTCCTAGAGAAGAACAACATAAGTATTTCAAAGAGTCTTCATCAACCCAAGAAACTTCTAAGTCAAAAGGTTAGGATAAATTCAAGGGCAAGGCTCTTGTTGTAGTTGCATCTTTGGCATCTTCATGGATCATTGACTCTGGTGTGTCGCGACATATGGGTTCTTCATAGATTGAGTTCACTCCCTTAGAACCCCACAACATGTCCACCATTACTTTAGGTGATGACACTCTAGCAACAGTTGTTGGGAGAGCGTCTATTGAGATTGAGCGGGGGCATTCACTAATGTTCTTAGTGTACCTTCACTTTTAGCTAATCTCCTATCTATGTACCAAATCACTCACATAGGCAAGGGCATGAGAGTATAGTTTACACCATATTCAGTTGAGATTAGAGAGTCTCACAACAAAAAATTAGTAGCATTGGGAAGGGCAAATCGCCAAGCCAGGCTATATATCTTCTCACAATTTTCCCTTGATGTTTCTCCCACCGTATTGCTTACTCATTCAGATGGGGTTAGCAAACTATGACATGAGTGGCTTGGCCATCTTAACTATCACTATCTTGAGAAGCTTAGACTGCATGATATGATTACAAGATTTCCTAAAGTCAAATTCTATAAGGGTCTTGTGAGGGATGTGCCCTTGGGAAGCATCTTGAAGAAATATTTGACAAAAGAAAATCATGGAGTGTAACACGGATCTTGGAGCTTGTTCACAATGATGTATCTGGGGCTTTTCTCCATCCATCTTTCACTAAGGCTAGATATGTCCTCACCTTCATAGATGACTTCTCTAGGTACACATGGGTCTACTTCCATTGACATAAGTTTGAAGTCTTTGACCACTTTCAAGATTTCAAGTCTCTTGTTGAGAAACAATCAGGGAAGGTCATCAAGGTTCTTCAAATAGATAATGGAGGAAAGTATGTTAATAATAGGTTTGATAAATTTTACATAGCGGAGAGAATAGACTTACAACATATAGCTCCTTATACTTCTCAGCAAAATGGTGTTGTAGAATGTAAGAACAAAACCTTGAAAGAAATGGCAAATTGCACGATGCACTTAAAGGACCTTACACAACTGTACTAGACAAAAGCAATCAATTGTGCATGTTACATTTAGAACAAAGTTCCTCACAAAGCCTTGAAGGGTATCACTTCAAGGTCTTCAGATCCCCATCTATGGCATGAATACCTTCACAGAATCGCAATGAAATGGAACCTCAGTCCAAAATTTCATCTTTGTAGGGTATCCAAAAAGTGTGAAAGGTTATCGTCTCCTACATCTGACCACACATGAGTTGTTCATTGAGAGGTGTTAAGTTCTAGGAAAGTCCCACTGACTCTTCACTTGAGATTCCTCTTTCATTTGTGGACTCATTCAACTTTGATGATACATATTCTGATGAATCAAACCATCCACAGTTGATTCCCAAGATAGAGATTCCTTCTTCCACTTCAGATAGTGAAAACCATGATGTGGTTTCATCTTCATGCTCTTCTGGAATTGCTTTGGAGGTTGTTCTGTCAGCACCTGATTCACCCACATCACAACCCCTTTGGGTAAGGAAGACACTTCAGAGTGCAAGGACATGGGCAGGGAATCCAATAGATAGGAGATGTACACGATTAGATTGTCAAAGTGGGCCACATGCTTACTTTGCCTCGACCTCTGATCCACAAACCTTTAGAGAGGCTTCAGGCATACATGAGTGGGATGGTGCTATGAATGAGGAATATAATTCATTAATGAGAAATTGCACTTGGGATTTGACACCTCTTCCTAAGGGAAGTATGCAATAGATGGGTTAGTTGATTAGTACAAGGCACATTTAGTAGCTAAGGGGTTTTCACAAGTTGTTGGTATTAACTAGACAAAGACCTTTGCACCCATGGCCAAGATGACTTCAATACGACTCACAATTTTTATTGCCACAACACATGGTTGGGAAGTGTGCTAGATGGATGTGAAGAGTGCCTTTCTTCATAGAGACCTTGAGGAGGAGATCTACATGGAACAACCACCAGGGTTTGTTCAAGATTCATCCTCAGTATGTAAACTTCAAAAATCTCTCTATGGCCTCAAACAGGTCCCTTGAGCTTGGTATGCCAATATGGATTCCTTCCTCCTTTCTTTAGGTTTTCCTATGTGCCACTCATATCCCAATCTTTATCTTCTATGAAAGGATGACTCATTGTTGATACTGGTACTTTATGTTGATCTTTTGATCACTAGGAGCTCTACATCAGTTATTGAAGCAGTGAAGACAACTCTTCAGGATAGGTTTGACATGATAGATGTGGGCTTACTGTATTAATTCTTTGGCATTGAGATTTCATAGACAGGCTCTAGGATCACTTTAGCACAACCTAAGTACACTCTCGATCTTCTTTCTTGATTTCACATGACTAACTATAAGCCATCTAGTACTCCTTTTCTATCTAGAGTTAAGATTGAGGTTGCCTGTGCTACACCATTAGTCGATGCTACCTTTTGTCGACAACTAGTTGGCAGTCTCATCTAATTCACACATACCATGCTAGATATTTCATATGTAGTTGGCATGGTTTCGAGATTCATGTAGGAGCCTCATGAGCTGCACTGGAAAATAACTAAGAGGATCCTTCACAACCTTTAGGGAACTCTTGGATTTGGGATTCATTACACATATGGTGTGCTAAGGTTAACTTAGTTGGATACATAAATTTAGATTGGGATGATGATACTCAGAATCATAAGTCCACTTCCGGTTACAATTTCTCACTTAGTTCTGGTCCTATTAGTTGGTCTAGCAAAAAGTAGAATGCTATTGCTTTGTCATCCATAGAGGCAGAGTATAGGGGATCTATTAATGTAGCTACTAAGGCTCTTTGGCTTTAGAGCATTCTTACTGAGTTTGGCATTCTATTAGACAACCCACAATCATCCATTGTGACAACCAAAGCACCATTCACATATGCAGGAATTGAGTCTAGCATCAAAGGAACAAGCACATCGAGGTTCATATGCATTACATTTAGGAGCTTATTCTTGCAGAGGTTATTGACTTAGTCTTTTGCCATTCATCGAAGCAGGTTGTTGACATCTTCACCAAACCCTTCACCGAGAGTAAGATCATTCATTTGAGAGCTCTTCTTGGGGTACGATCCACTTAATTAGAAACATCATCCTCAGGGGGGATTTTTAGTCTCTTCACTTTCCCTTTTCTCTCTTTTGGGGGGAGTTTTGTTCTCATGAGGTTTTCTCCCTTTCTCTTCTTTATGAGAGATTGTATTGCATTGCATTGTACTTTGATGCAATCATGACAAGAGAATCGAATGAAGGATTGTCCCATCATGCAGCCCAATCAACTTCACTTATGTGCATTGTGATAAAAACAATAGTCATGCCTTCAAATTCCTATAATCATGTGCTCAAAATCTCAAATATTGTAACAAATTATATGTGCACACATATCCTTCTTAAATTTCAGCCTTAAGATTGTTGTTTTTCAAGATTTTTCCACTACTCTTAGATGAAAATTAACTTTGAACAATTCCATCCCTTAAGGATTGTTATTTGTCCCTTTGATTCCTCTAGTTGTAGCAAAATAAATGTAGATTAACCTCTTAAACTTGCATCCTTAAGTGAATATAGTTAGTGAATGTTGTAGCAACAATTTCAACTAAGGGGTAATCCCACAATAACGGGTTCCAAACTTGGGACGAAAAACAATTGTGAGGGAGGGAAAAAAGTTTAACATGTACCTCCATTCAAAGGGTTTTCTTCGAACGAAGGTACCTATGAACAAAGATCACTGTGTAGTAATCTTCGAACAAATGTCATCTTTGAATGAAGATTCTCATTTATTAAAAAAAATATTAAAATAATACCTTCGAACAAAGAAAATCTTCATTCGAAGGTATTATTTTAATATTTTTTAATCACCATATGAGCCGACAAAACAAAGTTGTTGGCTCATTTTTAAAGAAAGTGGAAACTTGAGACCTAGTTGAGGAGAAGTAGACCTACGAACGACACCCAGGGTGGACCCAACAGAAGACATTGGAGGAGAGGGATATTTGAACGAAGGTTTCAATAGTTCTAAGGTAAGCTTGTAGTCCACCTCCATGAAAATGGTGGTGGACTTTTGTTCTTCGTTTAAACCCTAAGAAATTGGTAGATACAAAACCCTAATTCAACCCTAATTTGTTGTGTATATATACTATAATTTGTTGATAATCATAAGGATCACAATTAGATAATACAGTGTTGTAGCAGCATTTTGGAGACAATTAGATAAGTAAATGGTGAAGCCATTGATTTAAAAGCTAGTCAGATGCTAAGTAGTTTGTGAATTCAGTGTTTAATATTGTTCTAAATTTTTGTCATTAGGTTCTATGTGTACAGGTGAATATATATCATGCATTAATATGCTCTAGAATTTGCTATGTATAGGAATATATATCATGTAAATTGATATATCCTAATTTGTTGTGTATCTGATTATGATGTTGTTACACATATGGTTCCTAGGGTTGTCATTAATGTCAACACTATCATGGTGGTGTGATGGTTTTAATGGTTGGATGTCATGTCCCATCCAACAAGAGAAGAAGATACTATTCATGGTTGGATGTCATGACCCATCCAACATGAGAAGGGAGAAGATATAGTTGATATTAATATGGAAATTAGAAGCACAAAGATGATCAGATGTATTTCTAATGCTACTGATGGCCTAAAGTATTTATGTTCCAAGTTCCATGATAATTGGATTATTGGAAGAGTGTTTGGTTGTTGACTAGTTGAAGACAATATTGTCTTTGTGAAGGTGTTATGTGCACATAAAACAATTTAATGCTCTGCATTCCTCCACATTTGTAGATATGGCCATGCAGTTTTGGAACTATGTTTAGGATGGAGTGAAGGTTATAATTCCAATTTTTTAGATCATTTATCCTTCAGCTATGCAAATTATGCATGATTGAGTACCAACATGTGTTCTGGCAGAGTAAGCTAGTGTTGAAGGCATGTTGGAATGCTCTGCATTCCTCCAGAAATGAATGATTTCCCTTTTAATTTTGAGGACATGTTTAAGGATGGATATTACATGCTTTCTTGTAGTTTCAAGGTCCTTGGTGGTCAACATCTTAGTTTTTCAAATGACAACATGTTGCAATGTGTTCTGAATGATAGATTGTTCTTAGAGTTCATGATTGAAGTTGTGTGGCACAATTCTTTGATGTGTGGTGGTAAAGGAGTGCTTGGAGGTGCTGTCATGTGGACTCATTTGCAAGAGTTTTCATGAAGATCTTTCTTGTTTCCTATACTCAACAAGGTTTGCAAGTTGATGTGTCCGTTATGCTTCAAGGTTCATGTGTTTTTGGTTAAATTTGTCCTATTTTCAAATGATCAAAAAGTGCAGATGTAATTCCTTGGTGTTTGAAGTTGTGAAGGATGTTTTGGATCTAGTTAAGAAAGTGTTTATGTCTACAAGGGATGGATCTTCTACTGGTGTAATGTGTGGTTTCACTTAGGACCTATCTTCTACATGTTTCATGATGTGTGTTGTCTGGCTGACTTGTAAATACATTTTTCATGTTGTATCTGGCCGACAAGCAATGTAATCAATGTAATATCAGTTATAAATAGTGAATCAAATTGAGTTAGAAGAGCATGATTTCAAGTTGATTGAAAATCTCACAAGTAGATAAAGAGAAGAATGAATGCATTTCTAATGTGTGACTAAAGGAGAAAGAGTAGAAGTTGTTGATGCTATCCTCATTCATCTTGAGGACTTATATGTGATAATGATCAATTGTAGAGTGTGACTAACTAATCAGATCATTAGAAGAAAGTGTGAAGAGGTAGAAGTGCAATCATCAAAGGTGTGAGTTTCAATGTCAGTTTTCAGACAATAGAAGGACTGTCATATTGTAATCTTTTGTAAGTGTGTTCTTAATTCAGGGAGTAGTAGCTTCCTTGGGAGTGACCCTAAAACAAAGTCTTTAGGGAGTAGTACCTTCCTTGGGAGTGATCCTAAACCAAATTTTCAGGGACTAGTAGCTTCCTTGGGTTGTAGCCCTAAAACAAAGTTGTTATTTGAGCTTCATATATTGTGAGTTAATCCTCACCGTGGTTTTTCCCTTCTAGTGTTTTCCATGTATATATTTTGTTATGTGTTTATGTGCATTGTGTTAATCTTTCATGATCATGTTAATACTATGATGCTTAAGTTTTAATCTGCTCTAGATAAGTTGAAGTTGTTAAAATTGAAGATTTCTTAGATATTGATTCACTCCCCCGTCTCAGTATCTTGGAATGTTCAACAATTGGTATCAAAGCCAAGTTCCTCTGAGGGAAGCTTAACCACTTGAGGAAGGTCTGAGATGGTACAAAATGGATCCAACATGATACCTAGGTTTGATGGAACAAATTATGCTTTTTGGAAGCTAAGGATGGAATCTTATATTAATTCTCTAGGGTGTGGTGTTTGGGACTCTATCAAGTCTGGTTACATAGTTCCTGTTGCTATTCCTACAGATGCAAATGAAGTCAAGTTGTATGATAACAATGCCAAGACAAAGTTTACTATTATGAGTGGGTTAGCTGATTTAGAACTTTCAAAGGTAATGAGTTGTAGTTTTGCTCAAGAAGTTTGGGTTAAACTTGAAATCATTTATGAAGGAGATAAGAAAGTAAAGCAAGCCAAGATGCAAATCTTCAAGAGTAGATTTGAGAACCTAAAAATGTTAGAGAATGAAGACATTGATGGATATATGCTTTGGGTGAATGAAGTGGTTAGTGGCATTACATGTCTTGGTGGAGAAGTGAAAGAAGACGAGATTGGGAAAAAGGTTCTAAGATCTCTTCCCAAATCTTATAGTCATAAGGTATCTTCCATTGAGGAGAATGTAGACTTTGATACATACATTGTAGACAAATTGTTTGGTTCCTTTACTACCTTTGAAATTAGAGAGTTTGGCAATGATTCTTTAAAGAAATAAGCCTCTTTCAAAGCAAATGTAAAGACGAAGGAAGAAGTTGCTGATGAAGATGGAATCTCTAATGAAGTTGAAGGAAATTTTGTGAGATGACTGAAGAAAGGCACTATGAAATACAAAGGTAAGATACCCTTCAAATGCTTTAATTGTGCAAAGGTTGGTCACTTTGCTTCAAAATGTCCTTTTAAGGAATCAAGAGGTAGTTACAAGAGAGACAAGTTAAAAATAAGTATGTATTCCATAGAGAGATTGATTATTCTTCAAAAGATGAGAATCATGATGATTCAAATGATGAAACACCTTTCATGGCTATAAGTGTTTGTGACAAAAAGGATGATGTTGGAAAATGTGAAAAGATTGATGCCTTGCAAATAGAACAGAACAATGAAAGATCAATGGTTGTATGGACTACTTTTCATGCACGAGAAGAAGCCAAGGCTTGGGTAATTGATGGTGGATGCTCAAATCATATGACTGGTGACAAGGAGAAGTTTATTAGCCTTGAAAAGTGGGATGGTGGTGTTGTCAAGTTTGTTGGTGATGAGTCAGCACAAATATGTGGAAAAGGTGCTATTGCTATTGATGGGAAGAATAGGGCTAAGGATGTCCTCTATGTTAAAGGGATAAAACACAATCCTCTCAGTGTCAGTCAGATGTGTAGCAAGGGGTATAAACCCACCTTTCATGCCAAGGGTTGTGAAATTAGGAAGATAAGATTCAGAAAACTAGTTGCAAAAGGTATCAAGACATATGGTGACATCTATCATCTAAAGGAGGTAAATGGAAGAACATATTTGTTGGCTCAAAATAGTGAGTGTTGGCTATGGCACAAGAGAATGGTACATAACAATTTGGACAATATGGTAAAGATCAGGTCCACTCATGCAGTGAGAGATATGCTTAAGATAATCAAGCCTACAAATACAGTATGTAGGGAATGTCAAATGGGAAAGCAGACAAAGACAAGTTTGAAAAGCAAGGAGTATTCTTCTTCAAATCCATTGGAACTGATTCACACTAATTTATGTGGCCCTACCATAGTAAAGAGTAAAAAAGGTGAGAGGTATTTCATGCTGCTTATTGATGATTATTCTAGAATGACTTGGGTCAATTTCTTAAGAGAAAAATCAGATGGCCTTGATAAATTTAAAGTGTTCAAATCTATGGTTGATAATGAAGTTGATGCCAAGATCAAATATTTGAGGTCTGATAGAGGAGGTGAGGTTAGTTGAAATAAATTTGAAAAGTTTTGGGTATTAGGAGACATCTGTCAGCTCCTAGCGCCCCTTAATAAAATGGGGTAGTGGAAAGAAAGAATAGGATTGTGCAAGAGATGTCTAGGGAAATGTTGAAAGATGCAGATATGCCTGATATGTACTTGAAGGATGCAGTTCATACCACTCTCTATCTAATTAATAGAGTGCAACTGAGGGTCAACAACACTAAGACCCCTTATGAGCTATGGTATGGAAGACCTCCCATAGTCAAATACTTCAGGATCTTTGGTAGCAAATGCTATATCAGAAGAGATGAAGAATACCTAGGAAAGTTTGATTCAAGAAGTGATGAAGGAATCTTCCTTTGCTTCTCAACCAGAAGCAAGGATTATAGATGCTACAACAAGTAGTTGGGAAAGATGATTGAAATCACAAATGTCAATGTAGATTGAGACCTATATTAGATCTCACATGAATTAGAGGACTCTCAATCTAAGATCTTTTCATGAATTGTAGAAGAGGAAGAGGAACTAAAAGAAGAAAAGAAACAAGAACTAGAGTAGATGCCTAAGACTCCAGCAAAGTATGTTCAAAGGAACCACTCAATAGATTAGATCATTACAGATAAAGGTGAAAGTGTGTAGACAAGGAGAAGCCTTGCTAAGACACATGAGCAAGTAAACTTGTGTTTGTTTTCAAAAGTGAAACTCAAAAACTTTGTTGATGCCAACAAAGATGATGGATGGATAAAATCCATGGAAGAAGAATTGGATCAAATTGAGAAGAATCAGACTTGGGAATTTGTTTCCAGGCCAACAAATAAGAATGTTATAGGAACAAAATGGGTGTTCTGGAACAAACTAAATGAAGAAGGTGAAGTTGTAAGGAACAAGGCAAGACTGGTATGCAAAGGATACACACAAGTTGAAGGTATTGATTTTGAGGAGAATTTTGCTCGGTAGCAAGCATGGAGGCAATCAGAATGTTCCTTGCTCTTGCTACTCATAAGAACATCAAGGTATATCAGATGGATGTTAAGCCAACATTTTTGAATGGTGATCTAGAAGAAGAGGCTTAATATATTAAACAACTAGATGGTTTCCAGATATCAGAGGATCCAAACATGGTGTGTAGACTCGAGAAGGCCCTGTATGGTCTTAAGCAAGCACCTAGAGCTTGGTATGCTAGGTTGGACAAGTACTTACTTTAGTAGGGCTTCAAGAAAGCTACTACATATAGCAATATTTACTTCAAGGAAGAAGGAGACATGATATTGATAGTTGTAGTATATGTTGATAACATCATCTTTGGTGGAGATGATGATACGTGTAAGAGGTTTGCAGAGGAGATGCAAAAAGAGTTTTAGATGTCTATGGTTGGTGAAATGTCTTTCTTCCTTGGACTTCAAATTACTCAATTAGATGGTGGTATCTTTATTTCTCAAGCTAAATATATCAAAGAGTTGTTGAAGAAGTTTGTAACGGAGGATTCAAAACTAGTGAGTACTTCCATGGTCACTAGATGTCACCTGAGAAAAGATTATGAGTCTCTAGAGGTGGATCAGACTGTTTATAGATCTATGATTGGAGGACTGTTGTACTTGACTACTTATATTCTTGATATTATGCATGCAGTATGTGTGGTTGCGAGATATCAAGCCAATCCCAAGCAAACACATGAGAAGGCAATGAAAAGGATATTCAGATACTTGAAAGGAACTCCAAACTATGGCCTGTGGTATCTAAAAGGTAATGACTTTGATTTGTGTGCTTACATTGATGCTGACTAGGCTGGCTATGTTGATGATAGAAGAAGTACAAGTGGTGGTGCTTTCTTTTTAGGAAGCAGATTGGTTTCATGGCAGAGCAAGAAGCAAGATTAAGTGTCCTTGTCTACTATAGAGGTAGAGTACATTGTAGCAACATCTTGTTTTACACAAGTGTTGTAGATGAAGCAAACCCTGAAGGATACCAAGGTATTATATGATGAGCCCATTCCTATCTTGTGTGACAATACAAGTGCTATCAATATTTCCAAGAATCTAGTGATCCATTCTAGAAGCAAGCATATAGCAATCAAGTATCACTTTTTGATAGAGAAGGTTGTAGATAAGGAAGTGGAGTTGGAATATGTTCCAACAAAGGAATAGATAGCTAATATTTTGCAAAGGATACTTTTGAGGATCTCTTGAAGAAGTTAGGGGTAATTGCCCCTCCTTCTTGCCTGATGCATATTGGTGCATCTGTCTAGGGGGAGTTCATGTTATATCTTGTTCTTGGACTGATGGTGGCTACCTCTCGGGGGGAGTAGGTAGTGTTTGTTGGTGATAGGGGAAGTTTGGTTACTGCAAGAAGAATTCATGCCCTAAGAAAGAATGTGCAGGTATGTGGTCTTTGATTGAGGTAGTGGTTACCCTTTGTCCTTGATGTCAAAGGGGGAGAGAAGCAGAGATGTGTTGCCATCAATACCAAAGGGGGATATTGTTACACATACGGTTCTTAGGATTGTCATTGATGTCAACACTGTCACTAGGTTATCATTGATGTCAACACTATCATGGTGGTGTGATGGTGTTCATGGTTGGATGTCATGTCCCATCCATCAAGAGAAGAAGATACCATTCATGGTTAGATGTCATGTCCCATCCAACAAGAAAAGGGAGAAGATATAGTTGATATTAATATGGGAATTAGAAGCATGAAGATGATTAGATGTATTACTGATGCTATTGATGGTCTAAAGTATGCATGTTCCAAGTTCAATGATAATTGGATTATTAGAAGAGTGTTTTGTTGTTGATTGATTGAAGATAGTATTGTATCTGTGAAGGTATTATGTGTAAGACAATGGAATGCTCTGCATTCTCTGCATTTGTAGATATGGCCATGTAGTTCTAGAACTATGTTTAGGATGGATTAAAAGTGATAATTTCAAGTTTTAAGAACAATTTTCCTTCCGCTATGAAAGTTATGCATGATAGAGTACAGACATGTGTTCTAGCAAAGTAAACTAGTGTTGAAGGCCTGTTGGATTGCTCCGCATTCCTTTGGAAATGAATAATTACCCTTGTAGTTTTGAGGACATGTTTATGGATGTATATTACATGCTTCCTTGTAGTTTCAAGGTCCTTGGTGGTCCACAACTCAATTTTTTAAATGGCAGCATGTTACAGTGTGTTCCGGATGACAGATTGTTCTTAGAGTTCATGATTGAAGTTGTGTGGCACAATTCTTTGATGTGCAGTGGTAAAGGAGTACTTGAAGATGTTGTATGAGTCATGTTGACTCATGTGGAGGATTTTTGATGAAGATCTTTCTTTTTTGCAGTACCACACAAGGTTTTCAAATTGATGTGGCCATTATGCTTCAAGGTTCATGTGTTTTTGGTTAAATTTATCCTATTTTCAAATGAGTAGAGTGTGCAGATGTAATTCCTAGGTGTTTGAAGCTATGAAGGATGTTTTGGACCTGGTTAATCAAGTTTTAGTGTCCGCAAGACATGGATCTTCTGTTGGTGTAATATGTGGTTTCACTTAAGACCTATCTTCTACACATTTTATGTTGTGTGTTGTCTTGCCGACTTGTAAATATATTTTTCATGTTGTATCTAGCTGACAAGAAATGTAATCAATGTAATACCATGTATAAATAGTGAATCAAATTGAGTTAGGAGAGTGTGATTGCAAGTTAATTGAAAAACTCGCAAGCATATAAAGAGAATAATGAATGCATTTTTAATGTGTGACTAAAGGAGAAAGAGAAAAAGTTGTTGATGCTGTCCTGATTCATCTTGAGGACTTATATGTGATAGTGATCAAGTGTAGAGTGTGCCTAACTAATCAGATCATCAGAAAAAAGTTTGAAGAGGAAGAGTTGCAATAATCAAAGGTGTGAGTTTCAATGTCAGTTTTTAGATAGTAGAAGGACTATCATACTATAATCTTTTGTAAGTGTGTTCTCAATTCAAGGAGTAGTAGCTTCCTTGGGAGTGACCCTAAAACAAAGTCTTTAGGGAGTAGTAGCTTCCTTGGGAGTGACCCTAAATTAAAGTTTCAGGGAGTGGTGGCTTCCTTAGGTTGTATCCCTAAAACAAAGTTGTTATTTGAGCTTCATTTACTATGAGTTAATCCTCACAGTGGTTTTTCCCTTCTAGGGTTTTCCATGTATATCTGGTGTTATGTGCATTGTGTTAATCTTTCTGCTCATATTAATACTGTGATGCTTAAGTTTTAATTTGCTCCAGATGAGTTGAAGTTGTTAAAATTGAAGATTGCTTAGATACTGATTCATCCCCCCTCTCAGTGTCTTGGTGTGCTCAACAGATCATATATATATATATATATATAAATTTTGATAGTATGTATATATATCATGATTAAACATATATATATATATATGTTTAATCATGATATATATACATATATATCATGATATATATACATACTGTCAAAATCTATATATATCATTGAATGTATATATCATGATATATACATGATAATATATATCATGTATATGTATCATGATATATATATATAAGCACTATAGTTATTTAAAAATAATGGGTACATTAATTTTTATGTCAAACTCATATAAATGATATACATACATTCAATGGTAGACATGATGATATACCATGATATATCTATACCCGATGATATATATCATTATGTATATATATATATATATATATATATATATATATATATATATATATATATATATATATATATGTTATAATTATTTAAAATAATGCGTACATTAATTTTTATGTCAAACTCATACTCAAATTTCAATGTTGATATCAAATTTTGATTGTTATATGTCAAAGGGTGTATGGGCAAACATATCCCTATTTTTGTATGATATTGAACTAGAATTTGTGGATTCAAAGTACTTTTCAATTTCAAGTAGAAAACGTGGCTATGTGCATAACCTTCCTATTGATAACTGTTTTCAAATTTTACTTTTACCATGTCCATGACAATTGAAGAGGCATTTCCTGAAGCACAAAAGTATTGGTCATCATGGGATAACAGAACAAAGCTTAACTTCATAAACACAGTGGGAGCAAGTGTTCCATTATGTGATAGATTAGCGCTATTGTCAAGCATTCTAATGGAGCTTATGTTAGGATTTGATGTGGGCCACAAACATGGTGCATCTACCAGGACAGAGCACATATGATCCCTTAGAACTGCTTGTCAAGTAGAAATGATAGGATATCATCTTTCTATTTTCAAGCCTATTTATTGAAAGGGGATCAATGTCCTTTCTCTAAATTCTCTATCCAATTGTGGGTGTAGAAGTTGCTTTGCATCGAACTTGGGTATACCACTCAATTATGTTGTATTTGCAGAAATTTGTAGAAAAATTTGTAGATACAACATAATTGAGTGGTATACCCTAGTTCAATGGAAAGAGATTTCTACACCCCCAATTCTAGAGAATAGAGAAAGGACATTGCTCCTCTTTGGATAAATAGGCTTCAAAATAGAAAGATGGTATCCTGCCATTTCTACTTGAAAAGTGTTTCCAAGGGATCATATGCACTCTGTCCTAGTAGAAGCACGATGTGTGTGGCCCACATCAAATCCTAATACAAGCTCCATTTCATGAGGCTCCAGTGGAGCCAGCTGATCTAGACCAACCCATACCAAGTTCCACTTTCTACATTGTTAAAATCTTAGATATCCTAATCTTCCTTAGGGAGGTTTCCATTAGAATGCTTGACCCTAGCCCTGAGTCTATCGCATAATTGAACACTTGGTGCCACTATGTTTATGCAATTAAGATTAGTTCTATTATCCCATGATGGCCAATACTTAAATTATGTTTCAGGAAAGGCCTCTTCAATTGTCATGGACCTCGTAAAGGTAAAATTTGAAAATGGTTATCAATAGGAAGGTTATGCACATAGCCACGTTTTCTAGTTTAAATTGAAAACTACTTTGAATCCAAAAATTTTAGTTCAATATCATACAAATATCAGGATATGGTTGCCCATACACCCTTTGGCCTACAACATTCAAAATTTGACATGAACATTAAATTGGATCTTAGTAGACCACGTGGCAAGAAAAGTACAAATTATTTAGCTTAAGAAGTGGGTATGAAGCTACAATTAGTAGAAAATGTAGAAGGAATATTCTAATGAGCAAGATCCAAATCTATTAAAAATATTAGAGAGGATGTGGATAAACTTTGATTGTAAACTTTTTATATTGTTAGGAAAAAACCTAATAGACTAATGTTAGATGGAACTACAACTATAGTGTGAATCCAGGATCTCTACTCGAGAGTAGAAATGATAAATCTTAAATGACATAATAGAGCCTTAGATTATTTTTTCTAATTTAATCAAGTGAGATACACAACAATGGTGGAATGTTATTGTCACATCATTGATCCTACCAATTAGATATATTTAAGGTTCTAGACTAATATTTCAAATACATAGTAAATATAAAGTTCCCCATGATCAAAATCTCTTTAGTGCTTCTTTCAAAGTAGAAAATAAATTCATTCAATGGTTAGATATAAAAATCAATCCTTTCTCACATGGGAAAATTTTTGCACTTGAAGTCCTTATCTAAAATTCTCTATATGTGGTTATATGTGTTTGATTCAATGTAATGTATTAACATTCATACTCGAGTTCTTTGGATCAAACTAGTTAAGTGCTCATTTAATCTATTCATGATTAATTGAAATCCCAAAAATTATCAAGTTCATTTATGTTCAATCATCATGTTCTAGAGCTAATTCATTTACTAGTTTAAATGTTGATTTACATGTTTCAACTTGTATATGTATTTTTTAATTATTCTAAATTAACATCAGGTAAAGCTTATTTAATTTCCCTTGTCATGTGTTTTAAAATTATGAAAATTTATTTGATTTAACATCATACCTCCAATTTCACTTTAGGGTTTAAATTTTTATCTTCATATTAGTTTTAGGTTAAAGAAGATTTATGCAAGTTCTAAAATTGTGCACATCATCAAATTATTTTTATATTTAGGACACTTGGACATGCAATATTATTTTAGACCTATGTACATGTGCTTGTTTATTAAAATTAAAGAACTTAATTGATTTTTGTGCACAGTGCATGCACCGATATGGATATGCTTTGGGCATGTACTAATTTTGAGATTCAGAGATTGAGGCAAATTCTAGCTAACCCTTCTACTACTACGGTGTATAGAAGTAATTGTAGTATGATTTTACAATGTTTGGTCACTATTAGACAGTCATTAGGAGGTCTCCATACTTATTCTGGAGAGATGTTAGCAGCCATCCTTGCCCATATGAGGGATCAGGTATCAGGCGATGTTCCTTTGAGCACAATCTAGAGTAGAGTGCCAAAGGAAACAATAAAAAATCAATGTTTTCTCCAATACTCCAAGAGATCTCAGGTCAAGGCATATTAGGTGACTTGGTGCATGTGACCTAGGATGGCACCTTCGATATGTCCATGATTTCTTTCTACTCACGTTTATTATCCAAACAATGACTAGATTCCATTATATTTTGCACAACAGTTATACATTGAGGTCCATTTAGGCCTCAATGTTAACTATTTGGATTTACCAAGTCATTTGGGGCAAGGTCATGGTAGGGTTTGTGATAGGGATGCTTATCATCATACAGACAGGTAGTCCATAGATTACATAATCTTGGTTGGGCAGAGGATGCCTACCATCTCTCAAACCATTACCCCTATTGCCAATGAGGTTGTCATTGCTTCCCAATGGGAAGCAATTGATAGTATTGTTAATATTGCAGTGGAGGCTCAACACATATCTACAAATCATGTGGGTTGATACTTTATGCAACATCCATGTATGTCAGCTATTGATTTAAATGCATATGATATGGCAGGTATCCCATCTCTAGATGATATAGATTAGATTGTACGGGATGCCCAAATTTTGAGGGATAACAGTTATAGATTGTCTGACGACTTGATGAGGCTATATTGTGTGATCTCATCACAGTTGGGGATTTCATTAGTAGATGTTGCTTCATTTGTGGCTTAGTCCCAACATTTTGATATGGATCCTATAGTTAGATCATTTGGATGGGCACATGAGCCACCTACTCACTACCATTCTGCCAATTCATCACAGGTGCATCCACAGGCTGATGATTATGCTGCTCTAGGGGCCTAGTCACCCGTAGCTACTCTAGGTGCCTAGTCATTTACAACTATTCTAGGTGCCTAGTCATTTACAACTACTCCAAGTGCCCAGTCATCTATAGCATCTCTAGGTTCTCAAACATTTGCATCTACTCCAAGTGCTCAGACATCTATTGATACACTGGAGCAGGTTGTGAGAGGTCTAGGTTTTATGTAGATTCACTCTTTAGGGTCGATGCCATCCCACTTGCATTGTCCTCTACACACATCATTAGTAGACCAAGTCCAGGGTAGGACTGGAGAGGAGCTGACAGATTATATTATTGCAAAAGGCAGCATTAAGGATGCAACTCTGGTGACTCAAGTATATATGTACATATAATTTTTAAGTTTTTTAAGTTTTAAATTTAAATACATGTAGTATATGTAACTTCATTGGAACCATGTACAACACAGTTTTATAAAATTTTAAATATAACTAAAAATTAATTTTCTTTTTTATGTATTCATGTACATATGTGTGGAGGTGGATGTAGCACATGTGACTCCTAGTTTGAGGGGAGAGCACATACACACATGTTCAGATTCACCTGACCATGTCAGTGGATAGGTGAACTTTAATTTTCATCTAAGTTAAAATGTAAATATATGTACATGTTCACGTGTTCACATGTGTGTATATATATGTATATATAAATTTAATTATATAATTGTTAATTAGTTACACAAGTTTTCATATGTATATATATCATAGGGCTCAGTGCATTTATTAGATGCTCAGGATTCACGCTTGGATGGTCACTTGATTAGGAGCCAACATGATGACCCAGAGACTAGATGACCTGTACTAGTTTATACACAAGTGTTTATTACGTTTTAAGATTCTTACATGGACATTTTATGTTTCTTACATCATAGACATGTTTTATGTTTATTACATGGACATTTTATGTTTCTGTTCACTTATATTTCATAGATCTATTCTAGACATGATTATATATCGATTCCAAACATTTGAGTTTATGTTTATGTTTTAGATCTATCGATGTATGTGCACATGTGTACACATTTTTACAGGTTTGATATATATATATATATATATATTGTATCCTTTAAGGACATAATTAATGTTTGTAAATGTTTATGTTTATGAAAGTTTAAACAAATATATATATATATATATATATATATATATATATATATATATATATATATATATATATATATATATATATATATATATATATATATATATATATATATATATATATATATATATATATATATATATATATATATATATGATTTGGTTAAATTTGGTCAATAGAATCTAAATTGACATATCATAATAAATAGAATCATTACTCATTCTATAAATGCATTATATGAGAATATGCATTGATCATTCTATAAATTCTGTGTGTCGAATTAGTTTAAAATACATGTGGATTTGAATTAAAATATAGCAAAATTAAAGTATAAATATTGGGGTTTTCATCTAGGCAAGGCCCTAGAATATTCTAGCACATTGAAGAATCATTTCTTAGCATCTTCAAGCGAATATGAGGTCTTTTGTTTTACACCACCTGATGTATATATTCTTGATTATGTTAGATTAAGGGGACCCTTCTAGAATTAACTAATAAAGATGAATGATATCAAAACCCTTAAGTTGTTTTAAAGATATTAATTTTAAGGAATGAGGTAAATTAGTTGAGTAAATGATGGTAATGTAATGTCTTGGCCTCTTGCTAATATTTAATGCATGTATGGCCCACAAGATCTTATAAGTTCCTTGTTGTGAATTATGGTTTCACACAAGTGAGAGAGGTAGTCCTTAAATGCATATGAGAGACATAACAACATAAACTAAACTCATTAAACTCAAATATAAAGATTTTACTTGAGATGCATCCAATCATGTTGTAAATCTCTACCACAAGTTCTAATATAAAATTGAACTAGAATTAATAACATAAAACTTGTCATATAATTTATTACTTGTCATTTGTATGCATCCAACCAGATGTAACTTGCACTACCACTTGATCATTCTAATATAAAATCACTAATCAATTTATAACATATATAACATCATAGATTTAATATATAATTTAAATAGAAAAAGAATATGATTTTACACATGTTTAAAGAGGCATCCATAAAACTGTCATAACCATCATGTACATGTATTTTAACTAAATTATGAACACTAAGGCTCATATTATCATCATGTAATGAGAAAGATGTACATAATTTAATTTATCACAATTTCATTTTTACATGTATCTAGTAGCTTAGGTAAATATATATAGATCATCCATGTGTACATTTTAGTGAAACAGGAAAAATCACATATCATGTACCCAAATGTTATAGAACTTCTTTAACTTTAAGCAAAATAAATTCATTCCTAAACACCTCACTCATTCATGTACCACATCTATTGGTTCCACTCACTCTTCAATAACTTCTAGTATTCTCTGATGATCATCTCTATCTAGTCTCCACTTATGACGTCCATTTGCATGTGGAACTTGATGAAGAGATAGGTCAATAGCAATTACTAGGTGGCTATACTAATACACCTTGTTTTCAAGATGGTAATCAATAAAATGAATCCCATTTTGAACAAATTTGACTTGTTTGAGACATGTCCCTTGCACTATAACTAAACCTGTGGGAAACAACATTCCATCACTTGTTTCTGGTTTTATTAACTTCATCCTCTCCTCTATGCAATGTAATAAATAATAACTAACAACTTCTATGTTTCTAGCCTCAGCTATGACTGCAAAAACATCTATTTTAAACATATATATACAATGAACTCAATTTAAAAAATTACAACTAATCTTTAATTGTAGAAAAAAATTAATATTAAACAAATTACAATTAAATTTCAAGTCTAAAGATTAACAAATATTATAATTTATCAATCTAAAGTTACAAACTTTGCAAGAATTTATATATATGCACACGTACTTTTTTTAATCATTCCTTAGATGTGGTCATAATCAATTGAAATCAAAGGAATGTCTTCAAATCTTTCCTTGTCATCTTCATTGTATGTGTCAGTAACAACTAGTGGCACCTAATTCCATTCATTGACACATCCATGTTCTTAGTTGTTGCAATTCTCATAATTTTCTAGAAAACAGTCATAATAAAAACAAGAGTAATCCCTAGCCCACAACATCCATGGGTGCCTATCTGTATTCATGACACAATGTAAAGATCTTGTTTTTTCTACCCTCTTGCATCTATGCATTGTTCTTCTATCCACGCCTACAAATTATTTATAATTTTCAAAATAAAATAATTATGGAGTTCTTAAACTTAGATTTTTAAAAATAAGTGAAACTTTTTTCAATTAGTAAATTACATACCTGATGTCTCCCAAAAAATTCTATTAGGACATGAGTTACTCCCTAAAGATGTGCCAACATCACATGCAAAGTGTTTCTTACACCATTTAACATGTGCATCATTTATATGATCTCCCTCATAATTCATTCGATGTTTTTTAGAGCACATTTGATGCAAGCTCTTGCACCATCGTGTTTACTCTTTCCATGCCCACTCTCAAAGAAGCTCCAAACATGTGGTATATTATCTTGTCGATGATATCTACATAGTGCATAAAATGGCCTTGATGATTTGAATTGTGATGCACACCCATCAGACCATACAATTTTTTTTTCAATCTTCACACCTCTTCTTGCCAAATATTCAAGAAACATCTTCAAACAATGCTCGAGAAAAAGTGTGTCATGCTCTTTATCATCACTAATATAAAAGTGATCTTTTTTCTTAATGATTTGTTTTTCATATGTACGATCAACACCATCCAATCCAATTGTGCATGTCGATAATACACATGCACCATAATAGTGACTTGCTTTGAATAGTAATATTGTGTTTGAATCTCCTTTTGATGGGTAAAAGAGTAATTTTTTGCAAAGTCAACTACTAATAAAACATTTCCAAGTGAGAAAGTAACTCTTTAACAACTGAAATTTTTTTGCTTACGACTTGGCATAAAATGCATGATGTATGTATGGTTGTATCAATTTACAAAAATTTTCCATAAATGTTCCAATAGGTACCTCCTCTTCTACATAATATAACCTTGTGGATTCTTTCCCAACCTTTGTTTCAAACTTTATGTACTTGTAACTCTTACAATTTACCATCTTCCTCATGTCACTATTGTCATTTCTCAAAAGAATTTTAGCAAGATTTCCACATGTTTCACAAAGTCCTTTTATACATTTCATTGGACCATCTTCATCATCATCAGATTTATCACATAAGATGAATGCTATGAATTGACTTACCCATTTAGGAATTGCATTTTGAGAAGCATCACTTTCTTCTCTGATCTTTCAAAACACCCGATAGTAAAGATTAAATTCAATATGATAATGACAATAACAAGTTTCAAAAACCTTGTTTCCTTCACATAATGTGGCCTTAACATTTGAAACATTGTTTGTCCAAACTTTACATGAGGATTTGCATCACAAAACATCACATACATCTCATTTTGTGTTATGTCTAACCAATGTTTTGTATGCAGTTCAAAATTGTCTCTAGGCCCAATCCTATATTTTAGAACATCTCTTGTATTAGATCAAGTTCTTAATACCATGTTTTGAATCTTGTCAGAATGATGAGCGCTACACATCAATGCCCAATTGCCTTCTGCAGTAAAAGCATGCAAAACCTTTCTCCTTTTCACATATCTTGTTAGTGTCTTTCTACTTAAGCTAATTTCACTTGAAAGTGAAGAGAGTTGACGCTTTCCTAACATTTGTGGAATTACAATAGATGTCAACATCACTCTTCTTGAAATGCTCTTATCCACTGATTGAGATTGTTTCCCAATGGAACCCAAACCTTTTTAACATTTTCAACAATATCTTATTCTAGGCATCTTTTCCTCTTTTTTATGAAATCTACACCCATCAATTGTAATGGTTCTTTTAGGTCATCACAAAGAAGCAATGTTGATAATGGTTGGGCTTGACCAAGTGTATCATATTTTTGAAATAAGCCTCAATTATTTCCTTTAAAGTTCTTGTCAATGCCCTCTTAGTAGTTTGACCAGGTTGTTCAACATAAAATTTTAATTTCTCTATATCCATTTCAAGCAAATGATCTATATTTTTTTAAGAAATTTTTCTCTTCACCTCTTTAATTAGATTCATACTATGAATATCAGTAGAAGGAAGTGATCATGACCCCTATCCAATATCAAAGTGTGTGTGGGCCTCCTCTCTAAGATCAGTTGTTTATGCTTGGGTCTGCTCCCTGACATCAACTATGTGTACTTCAGCCTCCTTTACTCCAGTAACTAAATTAGTCTAGACCTCTACTCTAGTTTTTGTATGTTGAGCCCCTACACATATCATATAAAAGAGAATATTTTATAATATATAAAAGTTAGATTATTAAACTACATGGATAAAACATGAAGGTGATTATGAGTTCATAATGAGAAAGTGTTAGGAATGTAGTATTAATCCTTACAATTTTCTCTAACTTTGAATTACAATTAAACTACTGATCAAGTTCATGCATGTAAAAGTATTTGTGTACAAGAAGAGAAAATGAACATGTAAATGGGAATAACATCTAGAATGATATGTCCATATGGATGGTCATGTGTACAAGTTCAATCTAAAGTTAACTTTTCATGTCCTATTTATGTTACAATCAAAAAATTCTAAGAGTATCATCTAATCAAAATCTTAAATTAACTCTTTAACAACTACTTGCTAATATGACAAATTATAATTTATATGTCTAGGTCAAGTAAACTCATAGGTACATATTCAATTACTAGATCATTTAACCTAAAAAGAGATTCAATGTAATAAAGATTTAAGTGTGTACCTACAAAATTATAGATCAACATATAATATAGTAGTAGCTTGGAGGAGATAATATTACATGTTGCATGAATAATGTTAACTACATGTCCTATGAATAAATAATCAATCTTACAACCATAGTGAATGTGGTGCAAAATTCCTAGAGGGCTACAATAAGCATATGCATGTATATAAAATATTAGTTCAATATATTATATATATGCATGTACATATAAAATATTAGTTTAATATTATTATATATATGCATGTATATATAAAATATTATTTTAATACTATTATATATATGTATATTTAAAACTCAATAATATTTAAGGGACAAATAAGGTTTAGGGTTTAGGAGTCTAGGGTATATAAGAAACTCTCACAAGTCTTTAATTTGTAACTATAATTTATTTGTAATTATAATATTTAAGGAACTTAGGGGTTACCTAGTTTAGGTTTTAAGACATAGGCAAGTTAGGACTAGGGATGTTTCGAGGATAGTCAAATTACACGTCTCCATTGGGGCAAGGTTATAGATAGGACCTAAGAATTATCATAGATTCACTTGGCAAGTAAGGTACAAAAATATAGTAGAAAGGAATTTGATTAGTTAATTTAGTGGAAGAAAATTTAGCCAAAACATTTAATCATCTATTTAGCTCAATAATATTTGGGGTGTAGGATTTAGGGTTTCTAGGGTAAATAGGTTTAGGGTTTAGTTAAGTAGACTTAGGGAATATAGTGGTTTTAGTAGAGGACTTAAGAATGGTAATGGAATTGCAACATTTAAATAAATGAATATATTTAAAACATACTTGAATTGAAAAAATTACTTCAATTGAAAACAATTTGATCTTATTTATCCTAATTTTATCTAGAAGATGATTTAATTGAAAAAAAATAATGATTTATATAAAATATGCATGTACCTTCTCGTTCAGCATAATATCTTTGCATCCTTCCTTCACGTAGTTTTTTTCCCTTTTCGTTGAATGATATCATGCAGTCTTATTTTGCCTTGTCCTTTTATTTCCCATCTTCTTCATGGATTTGCAAAATATGATCTTGATAATTTCGTTGCCAATTCCACATTCCAAATTTGTGAAGCACTAGAAAAATTTGACCTTTCAAATAGACCTAGTGAATTTTCATTTATTTTGGATATTTAAATCACGAAATGACCTTGTATATATACATGTAATTTGAATAGATACAATTTGTTAAATGTCAGCTAAAATTGGCCTTCATTCGAAAGTTGGTTGCTAACAATCTACGGGCATATTTATATTCAGTGACCTTTGTTTGAAGGTATTTAAATATTAATTTCCAAGTGGCTTTTCTAGAATGTACCTTCATTCATAGGTACCTACGAAGGAAGGTAAAAATTTTTATTGTATGTACCTTCTTTAGAAGGACCTTCGAACAAAGGTGTTTACCTAGACACTTTTTGTGTCTGCTTTAAAAATTCCTCAGCAAATCTAGTTTCAAGCCTCAGGTTGGACCTTCAAATGTAATTAACTTGACAAGATAATTTGCAAGATCGTAGTCATCGAAACGAGGGTTCCAACAAGTATAATTTTGATATATGTTCATTTTTGTATGTATCTAATTTTTAATTTTTACTGAACATAGGTTTTTCATCGAACATCAAGTTCTTCACTACACATAGGTGGAAAAATAGTGAAACATTGAAAAAAATTCCAAAAAATACCTTTGCACCAGGTATTGATGTCCTTGTTTCACAAAAAAAAATTGAATTTTGATATATACACAAGTTATGCTTGACGACATACACCTATGTCCAATTTATAGTTACTCTAACTTCAAAAATTAATTAAAAAAATATGTAAACAAAATTATGAAAAAATATCCATGCACTAGATATTGATATTAAAAACCTATATTTTAAAAATTAGAATTTTATCCTTTATAGAAAAAAATGTTATGCTTGATGACATAAACATTACTTTCTAAAAATGTTGTTTATTATTAAAAACTAGTTATTAAAAGAGACGTTGAAATATTCATGATTTATATCCAAAAAAAATTAAAAAAACATATTTAGAATCTACACACAAATCGCCACAAATCAATAGTTCGCATCATCTTCAAATTCTTAACGGTTTAGTTGCTATAGGTCTCAGAAAGTGGTGATTTAGTTAAAAATGTTGATATCAATGTCCATCTTGGCCAAAAAGTGGCACTCATTATTGTGGGATTACCCTATGAAGTAACATTATATCTTGAGAATTTCATAAAACATGAATAGCACCAAATACTTACAACCCAAAATGTTTTTAGGCAACTAATCAAGATGGTAACATACATACATAACCTCCACAAATCCAACTATCCACCTCCAAAAATTCAAAACAAATGCACCTAACAAGTCACCATGGACGTCCACTTTCTTTGCCTCATCAAAATGGATGTATTTCCCTTGGAGAATTCTCTTCAACATCACCTATGAACGTCCTCTTCATGTCCTGCAAAAATCAGAAATAAACTTGGGATCTTCTCTTATTTTTCAATGCCTATTTGGATCCAAACTTCCATCTATTTATAATAGCCCCTTTGCCAAGTTTCATCTTCCTCATTTAGGCTCCAATGACTCTTGGTATTCCTCTTCTTTCTTGGTGGCATCCAACTTGGAGAAATGCAACTCTTGGGATTGCTTTGTTTCTTTCCTTCATGACTTGGATGCCTGAAAACTCTTCATTGTCCAATTGTTGTCTTATAGCATGTAGGTGACTAGGATTTTGTCCATATGCAACTTGCATTGTCGTTTCCTTGGAGTATTGGAGAATTGAAATATTTATTTTATTTTTCCCAAAGTTTGTGTATGATGCTGATTAGAAATCTGCAAGACAAGCAAAAGGATAAAATAAATAAAAATATTTTTTTGTGGTTGATGCAAGATTGCTTGTGAGCCCGAATGCTCCTGCATCAGACACACTGGGTAATAAGTTTGTGAGCATGGATCACAAAATGGAGTTGATTGGTTGAAGCACCCTTATGAATATTAAATTATTTTTGGCATACTCCAATACTATCATAGGTACCATTAAAATTTATTTCTCCTCTTTTTTCAACATCTTCCTGGAACCCTTCCTATCTTCCTCTGCCAAATTCATTTATCAATCTTTCACTTGGGGAATTTTGTCCATCATAAGTTGATCTCCTCCACCAAATGCATTCTCCTCTCTTCTCTTTTCTCGTAGGATTCAACCCACCACAATCTAACCACCACCAAAATTCTTTGCATTATCTTCTCACTATATCTCTTGCACTCAACTCATTACAACAAATATTATTAAAATGAAAAAATCCACAATCTTGACTCTTTTACCTCTTCATTCACTTCTTCCTCACACTCTTTTGTATTTACCAATATTCCCTTCAATGGACACAAAACTGCTGCAACTTTATTCTCATCTTCACCCTTAGCTACAACTTCTTTCTCCACTTCCTCCATGCCTTCAAAAAGACATGTTGCTGCTACATTCTCATTCTTTTCTTTTTCCTCATCCTCTTGCATAAGGATTTCTTCTTCACCTACACATAAAACCAAATAAAAAAAAAATTGTCACTCATTACCTCTCATCTGGACTTTTTTTTTTCTCTTTCCTTTCATTATATTTTCCTCCAAGGCATCCAACATTCAAGAAATCTCTGTACACTTTTCCTGAATCTTGGCCCAACTTTCTTCATCTAAACTTTCTCTCCTTTCAATAAATGAAAATTTTAAAGCTTTACCCAAAGCCAAATTCATACTCTTCCTCTTTCTTGAAGACATTTTCTGCACACACATACACAATAACCACAAAACTCACACAACATTTTCTCACAATAGGAATAAATCACACACTTCCATATTTACCAAATCCCACAACTATCATATACCCAATAAAGACTCTAGAAGATACACCTCTCAAAACCCCCCTCTACCCACTTTCTCATAGTGGAGGATGTTTGTACACCTTCTACCCAGCGTTATGTTTATTAGAGGACAACAATACTAATTAAACCACAATCTTAAATATTAGCTCTCTATCATTACATGAATTTCCTTCATACCCACAACAAAATATTAGAGCTATACCATCTCATGCAACTCACCTCAAGACACCTCCCAAGAAAACTACACTCTGATACCATTTGATGCAGTCATGACAAGAGAATCCAATAAAGGATTATCCCATCATACAGCCCAATCAACTTCACCTATGTGCATTGTGACAACAACAATATTAATGCCTTTAAATTATTGTAATCATGTGCTCAAAAATTCAAATATTATAACAAATTGTATGTACCAACATATCTTTGTTAAATTTTACCCTTAAGATTATTGTTTGTCTTCCACTCCTCTTAGATGCAAATTAACTTTGATCAATTATAGTCAGTTTAAGGATTGTTATTTGTCCCTGTGAGAGTAACACACCCAGGATGACCAACTATAGAAATAAACCTTCACAAGAGAGAAGATATTTCACTGAAGAGAAAATGCATTGAGAATGAGATGAATAATCTACATATGGTACATGCTTTTTAAAGCCGTGAAAAATAGGTGACATGTATGAAACTTCCCGATACAGGAAACACAACTACCCTAATTAATTAAATGCAACTAAACTATAGTCTACCTAAGTAAAACTTAAGTAAATATGCATTTACTCTAACACCCCCCTTAACTGCAATTAGGGAGAATGAAGATGCAATATGGGTCCCGGCTACACAACCATGTTAAGTACCTATTTACAATGCAAAAAAGAAATCTCTCACAACTAGAGAAAAGGATAAAAACCTAGTGGGAAAAATGCCTCCCCAAAAGAGAGAGAGAAAAAACAAAAAATGATGCATGGTGGATGGAGGACTTAATCACATCCCCCCAAGTACTACATACATCCTGTATATACAATCAATGGCCCCTCCATAAGAGGGAAAGAGAGAGACTATATAGTCCCCCCACAATGAAGAAGCTCCAATACTGATGAAGGATGCCTGAAATATAGTGCCCCTCCATTCTTACCTTGGATGTGTAGGTGGTCTAGCTAAGGAGCATGAAGGTGAAGGCAAAATAATAGGAATATTTAGGGTATGTTAGATAGTTGATGTTGTACGTTATATGATGTTGGTTAGATCTAGTTATTAGTTGTTAGTAATGAAGCTGTGGAACCCTAGAGGATAAAGCTTAACTTAAATATTTTCTGAAGGATGTGGATTTTATGTTAGCAGCATATCTAGAAAAGACTTACAGAATGAATATAATAGTGGTTGACATAAAGCCACAATATGATATGTTGTTGTCAAGACGATGGGTAACATTGATTGGAGGGAGTATGCAATTAGATTTATCATACGCCATGATCCCAATGAATGGTAGAAATGTCAAACTGGTAAGAGAAGAGAGGTCATCAGAAATGGTGGAAGATCAAGATTCAGATGAGCATATTTGTTTCGTGGATACTGACTGTGAAAATTTTAGAGTTGTCTCAGATGATCAGGGAAACAAGGAGAGAGATCTTTGCATTCAAGGACTTGACCAACAGGGTCTCTGGATTATGTATTTCGATGGAGCTTGTTCAAAAGAAGGCTCTGGTGCTGGAGTTGTGTTTTTGTCTCTAGCAAGTAAGCTCCTGAAGTTCTCTTTCATATTAAGGTTTGCTTGCACAAATAATATTGCAGAATATGAGGCCCTATTACTAGGATTGAATGTTGCTTTGAAGCATGGAATTAAGATGATAAAAGTGTTTGGGGATTCAGAATTAATTGTTTCCCAGGTGAGAGATAAATATGCTTTAAAAAAAAAGAGGTTACAACAGTATAAGCAAGTTGTGTGGGACACCACTGAATTATTTGATGCTTTTTCAATAAATTGGATGGAAAGGTCAAAGAATGTCATGGCAGATTTTTTAGCTAATGTGGCCATAAGGCTGGATGATGTTACTCTATCTGATGTTACAAATGTTGAAGTTAAAGTTAGACCTGCAGTACCAGAAAATATATGCAATTGGTAGGTGTTTGATGATGATAGAGATTTGTTGAAGTTCCTACACTGCATATATAAATATGAGAACTAGGAGATTGATTTTCAGAACTTTGTAGAAGTTGTGAATGGAAAAGAGACTCTTTTAGGGAAAGAAGTGATTCAACTTAAAACAAATAAAATCCCTAGAGTGTTAGTTGCTTTAGAAAGAACATTTAACAATAGAGACTAGTTTATTACAAAGGTATTTCCTACTAACAAGGATGACTTAGAGGAGATAAACTTGGGGACACACCATGCCCCCCAAAAGGTATATATTGGCAAACAACTCAAGCCACACATTAGGAGTATGTTGATTGCCGTATTAAAAAAATACAAGCATATCTTTGCCTGGTCATATGAGGACCTAAAAGCTTATAGAGAAGACTTATTCCAGCATGAGATTCCTTTGAAACCTGAAGCTAAGCCATTCAGAATAAAATGACCTATTAAGCCAACTTTGGCTCCAAAAATGCAAGAGGAACTTATGAAGCTCAGGGAGGCTGGAATTATTATACCTATTAGGCACTCAACTTGGGTGTCCAATCTTGTCCTAGTTAGAAAGAGAAATGGTGATATAAGACTTTGTGTGGACTTCAGAAACTTGAATGTATCTTCTTTGAAGGATAATTATCCACTGCCTAACATGGAGGCTATGCTACAGAAGGTGACTAGTTGTGAGCTTTTATCCATGATGGATGGATTTTCAGGATACAATCAGGTGAAGGTAAAAGAATCTAAACACTACAAGACTGCCTTTACCACTCCATGGGGAACCTATGTATATGTGAGAATGCCATTTGGACTAACAAGTGCAAGTGCTACATTTCAGAGGGCTGTGGATATTGCTTTTGCAAGATTGATTGACTCAATTCTGGCTGTATATCAAGATGGTTTAACTGCCTATTCAAAAAAAGAGGAGCAACATTGCATGCATCTAGAACAAATTTTTATTAGAGAATTGGAATATGGCATTTCACTTAACCCAAAGAAATGTACTTTTGGAGTAATAGAAGGAAAACTATTGGGACACATTGTTTCCAAGGATGGAGTTAGGATTGATCCTGAAAGGGTTGCTGCAATTGACAGGATTCAGATTCCCAAAACGGTGAAAGGCATTTAGTCCTTTTTTTGACAGATTAATTTTCTTAGAAGATTTATCCCCAACTTCACAAAGATTACAAAGGACATTTCTAACATGTTGAAGAAGGGTGAGACTGTCAAATGGGAGAGTGAAGCAATTAAATCATTTTAGAACATCAAAGAAGCTATAAAGATGGCTCTTGTGTTAAAATCTCCTGATTTTTCTAAGCCACTCCAGTTGTTCTCATTTGCTTCTTTTTGTATTGTTGCTGCATGTTTATTACAGAAAAATGAAGAGGGTTTTGAGCAACCTATTGCTCTCTTTAGCATGTGATTACAGGTAGCTGAGTTAAAATATGATATCGTGAAGAAGCAAGCATATGCATTGGTTAGGGCAGTCAAAAGATTCAGGCCATACTTAGTAGGATCTTAGATAATTGCATATGTAGCCCATGCAGCACTTAAAGATATTTTCACTCAGCAGGAAGTGACACGAAGAAGATGCAGGTGGATAAACAAGTTACAAGAGTTCAACATTGAGATATAGATCACAAAATTAGTAAGGGGATAAGGTTTGGCTAGGATGATGACACAATCAAATTTAGAAGCATGCCAAGTGAATGTGGTTCATAATGAAGTTGTTAATGTGTCAAAATCTGAATGGTACAAGGATATTGTGTACTATTTGCAGAATTTAAATTGTCCTTCCCATCTTAGTGATAGTCAGAAAAGGACCTTAAAGTTACATGCTATCAAATACATAATTATTCAAGGAGAATTGTATTGGAAGAATCCTAATGGTGTCTTACTTAGGTGTGTCGATAACAATCAAGCTACTGCTATTTCAAATGACATGCACAAAGGAATGTGTGGTGGGCACTACACTGCCAAAACTACAGCTCACAAAATTCTTAGAGTAGGCTATTGGTGGCCTACCATTTTCTTAGATGCACAAAAGATGGAAAGAAAAGGTGATCCCTGTCAAAGGTTCTTAGGAAAACTAAAATATGAAGGTGCATTACCCCTTAGAACTGTAACTATGGAGGCTCCATTTCAGCAATGGGGAATTGACTTTATAGGGGAAATTTTAGAAAAATCAAGTGGAGGACATAGTTGGATTTTGGTTGCTACTGACTATTTTACTAAATGGATGGAAGCCATTCCAACTAAGAAAGCTACAAGCGGGGTGGTGATGGATTTTATTTTGGAACATATTGTTATTAGATTTGGAGTGCCAGTCAAAGTGGTCATAGATAATGCTATGTGTTTCAGATTTGGTGAATTTGTTGATTTTTGGAACAACTATGGGATTGATTTGTCATATGCATCACCATATCATCCACAAGGAAATGGTCAAGTAGAGTCAAGTAACAAAAACCTCATGAAAATCATCAAAAGGATGGTAATCAAGAACAAAAGGGCATGTGATTCAAAGTTAAAGATGGCACTATGGGCTGATCAGATAATAGTGATAAAAGCAATTGGAAAGTCACCTTTTGAGCTAGTGTATGGCACAACAGCTAAATTACATGTGAATAATATCTTGCTAGTTTATAGATTCATACAGAAAAATGAGGAAGAGATTGAGGAATCAATGAATGAAAGGATAAATCAACTGGTTGCATTGGTTGAAATCAGAAGAGAAGCACAGAAGACAAATATCAAGAAACAGCAAAAAGTGAAATATTTTTGATAAAAGGGCTATAGAAAGGAAGTTTCAGATAAGTGACTTGGTCCTTTTTTGGAATACAAAGAACCAGGATAAGGGAAAGCATGGTAAATTTGAGCCCTTATGGATGGGCACATATCAAATCAGCAATACTCATGGAGAAGATTCCTACTTTCTCCAAGCCCTAAATGGTGAACTACTAGAATTGCCTGTGCACGGTTAGTTCTTAAAACCTTACTTTTCATAAATGAATATCATGTGTGCACATTGTAAATTAGGTGTGAATAGTCTATACGTGCCTTGTGTAGTCAGTGGTGTTTTGCATTTTGCGTTTTGTCTGATATGTCCTGGAGTGGTTTGGTTCTCACTATAGCCTTGCGCCTGCACATCCCCAGTCGGAGCCAATGGTGGTGCCCACCTAGGGTTAGGGTTTTGAGTCAGGTTTGCAAGCTTATGTTTTATTCCCTCAAACTCTCAATGCCTTAGGTTTTATTTTCCCTCGGCTTCCTCCTTTCTTTTTTCTGTTTCATCGTTGACCTCCTGTTGCAAGTCATCTTTCACTTAAGCTACATATTCATGCCCTTGCACTTGTAAGTCAATGAGCCCCTATGCATTGCTTTACCGCTTTCTCCCATTGCACTTGAGAAAGTCCAAAATCACTTTATGTGGTGGTGAAATCTGTTGAATATATGTGTCTTTGTATGTACAAGTGTAAATGTACATTGGTAGGCCAAAAATGTTTAATCGGCCTACAAAAAGGTGAAAAAATTGATTGCATGCATTTTGAATGCATATCGGGTTTGTATATGCATTGAGGAATCTGTTGCAGATTTTAGGAATATTCCCTGCTTGTATGTGAGGGTTTGCATGTATATTTGTGTTGTATGTTTTGACATGTAACGGCTAGATACAAAGGGAAACATGCAAGCAAAAGATACATTGGCATATACAAGAGAAATATACAAGGCCAGTTGAAGTCAAAGTAGTGAAAAGCATGTGGGGCCCACCGATTGCATATATTTGCGATTGTATGTTGTACATGCAATCGAACATACATTCCTAATATACAAGCTGCATCTGAAGTGAACATACATTCCGGTTGATAAAAGATAAAGCCCGCTGTTTGTATGTATGTTCACATTCTATATGCGACATACATTGGTTATGGACAAAGTTGAAAGATGAAAGGCCTGGGGCCCACCAGTTGTATGTCCGCGTTGCATGTTTGCACATACAAGCCGATATACAAAGGAAACATACAATCCGGACCCGAAGGAGGAATCAGATGCAGTGAATAAAAATTTGGGGTCCGTAGCTTGTATGTGAGGTGCTTGTATATGCCAATATACAATGAAAGATGCAAGAGTAAATATACAAGCCAAATTCTGATGGTTATTTCAAATTTGATTGATAAGTGTGCTGGAGTCCGCCCCTTGTATGTATATTGCACTTGTATGTGCATTGTACAATGCGATATGCAAAAGCAAAGGAGATACATTGGCATATTGTTGAGAGCTTGTACATCGACGGATACCTCCAGAGTTTCCCCGATGACCAATGGAGATGAAGATGTCACGACGATGGAGAACCAATCAAGGGCTGCCACGTGTCCAGACAGTTGCATGTATATGCATTCTGCATATAGAAAGATTTAAAAGGTATTTGAGGTGAAAAAACCAAAATGAATGTTGCGATGGGAAAAGTCAAAAGAGATAGAGCACCTACGCGGCATGATTCTATTGTCAACGACTTTTCAAGCGATTTGACGCCATTGATCTTGGCGATAGGGAGGAGATCAACGGACATGATTCAAATTTTTAGCAAAGGTTTTCTTGCATCTGTAGTTGCATTCTAGGCAGGAAAAAACTTTAGAGCACCTCATTGCTGCATCCTGAGAACAGGTAGGTTGGCCATTAAAGGCATGTTTGTAGAGGTATGGGTCTGATTGACCGGCCAACCACCAAATTTGATAAAGAAAATCTTCAGGCGGTGGTGCAGATCCCAAGTCCACCTGCTCCTTTCCTTCTCTCTGCCTAGAACTTTTAACAATTTGAGCACCATTCTGATGGTGCAATGTATTTGGAATTATTTTGAAAATGCCTTGTAATTATTGTTGAATACAAAGTCTTGCTATAAAAGGCAATCTGTGTTACTCATTTAGGTTGTTGAAGAACTAGACAAATTTTGGTGTAGTAAGAAGATACAGCTTTGCTGGTGGCTCTGTTTTGCTGCTGTGTGAGTTTATGAATCATATGTTGTATGTTTTATGCATAATTGTGTTGGTTTCATGTTGTTTTATATGAGGAATGCATCTTTGCATGTGTTGGGTTGTTTGTCTCCAAGTTGTGGGCATCTTTTCTTTTGAATTTAAATAGCCAAGGGTTATTTGGGATTCAGAAACATGGATTTTCTATGTTGAATGTCTAATTTCCTACTTTTGTTCAAGGAACAAATTGAATGTTTTAGGTTAAACATTGAGAAAAGTTTGTTGCAACAAGGATACCTTTAAGTATGAATGGCCAAACACTCAGTCTTGGGAAGTATCTGTAAGGCAGACACTAACAAATCTCCCCTTGAGACCCAGTTATTGATTCACGTTTATGGTAATCATTCACATATGTATGTCTATTGACTCCGAGCCCAAGATAGGCACCAATCTATTCTTGTATTGAGGCTATAACCCAAGGTCCCCGTCTTGCATTGAAATACAAAATCCAAATCCAAACTTCAAATACAAACCTTTAGGATATTAGAAGTAGTTTTAGGATCAAAATCCTCTATCTCACAACTGAACATAGGCCCAAGGCTAGCCCCTTTGCACTTATCCCACAGTTTTGGTCTACATAAGAGAGGATTTATCTGTGTTATGTCAACATCCCAATAAGTTCATAGGCATATTTTATTGATGTTAAATAGGGAATACCCCCTTGGTTGTGCAGAGCCTAAAGAAGAAGAGGAGATATTTATAGAGTCTATCTCCTGTACTGTTGACCCCTGGCCTAAAAATCCTATTGATCAATGATGGCTACCTTGTAGGGATAACTGGGAAACATCCAGTTTGGGAAAAAATCCAACAGAATGGATGATGAAGGAGATGTTTTGGATCCCAAATACAATGTTGAGAACATCAAGGCCTCGCCTCTACCAGAGGTCAAATGGTCTGTCAAAGAGGAAAATTCAATCAGGAAAAGATTTCAGCCAATTCTAGCCAACATGAATGTGTGGTTAGGAAGTAAAGGAATTAGTTTGAAAGAATTTCTTACTGGATCAGAAACTGAAATTCAGGAGCAAACAGGGAAAAAGGTAGAAAACCAAACAAGGAACAAGAGTGACACTCCTTCTAAAGTGCATAAACCAACAATCAAGTTTGTATCTAAAGGAGGTAAGAAGAAGGAGGTTGCAGGAACTTCTACTATCACAAAATCAGGTGCCGAGGATATAAATGTTGATAAAATGGAGATTGAAGATATTGAGATTGAATAGCAAGATGTTGAGAAATCTGATTATGTCGAGCAAGAAGAAATGCCTAAGAAGCCTAATGAGGAAAGTGAAACAAAACTTCAAGATCAAGAAGAGAGTTTGGAGGAATGGATTAAGATGAAAAAGATCAAAATAAAGAATCTGATTGCCATTGGTGTCATTTCAAACCAAGGTAATTATCTTAAGACTAAAGAATCTATTAGCCACCACATCAATGTGATAAAAGGTTTACTTGATGACTTGTGCTAGGTACACGAAAACATTGAAGACAGTGATGTCTCACTTCTACACAGGTTAGAGGAACTACCATGCACTCTAATAGGTGAGGGTCATAAGTTTCTCTCAGCAGAGGAAATGATACACGCTTTCGAAAAGATGGTTCAACAAAAAATTGAAAATGAAGTGCCTACAGTGGTTTCTATGGACAGCCTTTATGATCATCACTCAACTTTTGAAAATCTGAAGGATAATCTTCAGAAACACGAGAAAGTGGTAAAGGTGGTCAGGGATGCAGTTCTTAGGGCCCATACCATTTCTGATAATACAGCGAAGCCTGATGTATGTGAAATGGCAGCAATACAAGCTATGTACAAATACTTTTTAAAGAAGAATGATGGTGGCAGCTGAAATTCCTTTTCAAATGCCTTAGTTTATTTTCAGTCTTGTAGATGTAATTTGAATTTTGTTGTGGACATATTGACATGTATTTTTTTAAAATGTAATTACACGTGAGACAAAAGAAGTCATAAGTCAAATATGACTCTTTTGTTGAATAAGTCAAAGTAGTTAGGATTTTCCTAAATTTTCTCAAGGCCTCTCCCTATAAATAAAGAGGGTGTCTATTGTATTTTTTATCTTTTATCTATTGCAAAGAAACTCTGCCGAATTTGAAAATATTTCAAGACTTTGAGCTTTTTATGTTTATCAAATTTTCAAGTGAATATCAATATAAGAAAGCAGTTTGAGTATCAATTGAGTTGAATCATATTATTTTATGATATCAATGTTCTTAAAGAGCCTTCAATAGCCTGACATTTTTGTTATAGCCTTCAATAGTCTGACATTTTTAGGTTATTCTTCTTCATCACTCTCTTCAAATCCTGCATTATCTTGGGCTACATCATCTTCATCTTCATTTTCATCTCTCCTTCTCAGATAAAACACTCTTCGCAGTTCTTCTTAGATTGTATTGATTTGCCTCTACAGAGCTCTAAACCCTTCGTCAATCACAAAAAACATTTCTATCACCACAGTTTCTTTGTAAAGGTATCTTGATTTGATTATTCTTCTCTTACACTTAATGTAAAAACTCCTTAGTGCAAAGCTACCTCAAATCGATGGTTCTGCTTCCACCTTCAAATCGCCTACCTCAAGGTCCTAGCACAAACTGCCTCATTGTTCGGTGATATGTTTACACACTCAGGGTAACCTTCTCTGATACCACTTGATGAGGGTCGACTCCACCAAAAACACATACAATAAAGATTTATAGATTTCAAATAGACAAGAACAAAATCTCATGAAAGATTAGTTAAGCAAACTACAAGTTGTTTCATAATTTCTTCATTAAACTTGCTTATGAAAGGCTACAAATATGAAATACAATCACCAGGGTCATATGCCCTTTTATTACAACAATATGGATTGTCTTAAAATAGAGATATCTGACTTACAGAGCCTTATGGAGCTATCATCTGATATCTAATTGATGTCCTTATTCACATGAATAGGACTTGCCAATAATTCTCAATATCCCACTGGCTTGGAACTATAAAAAATAGGCTATAATAGACATCAACACCACTTAGTGTAATTCATTCCAATGCCACCTTGCTTTGAAATGTGTGATTTCTACTTGGGTGCCAAAATGAACTCAACTATCATTTCTCCCACTCAACAAAGAATTTTAAAATTGAGAAATTGGGTAGCACGACTTCTAGGAGCCATAACTTTTGAACCGAGTGTCTGATTGATAAACTGTTTGATGCATTGGAAATATTGTGAAGAGATATATCAAGATGTAACATGATTTGTCAGTTACAACATTTTTAGGCCATTTAGGGATTTCTAAGTGCTTCAAGTTTGATTTTGAAATTTTTTTGGGAACCTCCAAAAATGGAAAGTTTAACATCTTGAAATCCAAACATGATCTTGAGCTGAAATTAACCAAAAATGTTTATTTGACTATTTCAAAACTTTGGGAAAAAATTTGGACCTGACAACTTCTCCAATATAGGGTTACTAAAATAATAAGTCTTGGTATTCTTAGCCTTTTTGGAAACTTTGATGATTTCGAATCATTATTCAAGCAACCAAAATTGAAAGAAATATTAAAGAAAATCATTTTTTTAGGTGATGCAAAATTGCTCTACATCTCTAGATGCTTCTAAATCAAAATTAACCAACTCATCAAAAGTCCTAGCAGCAAAACCATATAAAATGTCTTCTTCCTCTATAGCTCTATTTTTTTTTATTATTTTGAAGAATTTTTTGTTCCGCAATATTAATGATTATATTGAGGTGATTTTTTTTTAATGGTAGTCCTTTTAATCTCAACCATTTAGAGATGTACTTGTTTAAGTGCTCCCCACTAAAAGAAATTTTATGGTCAAGATCTTTTTTATGGTGGTCATCTTAATATTAACCATCCATCTATATTTTTTTCAAATACTCTTCATAAATGTCTATCAACTTAATTAAATAGAGGATCTCTAAACAAACAAAAAAAAATTATATATTTTATTAAAAAAACTTAAATAGGCAAAATCAATTCAAAATACAAAATCAAAATCAAATCAATTGTAATGAATTTATAAATAATGTGTTGTAAGACCTTATACTGAACTGTCACCACGGCCGTTTCTTTGACTAAGTATGATATATAATTAGATTTGTCTAATTGAACACGTTCCTTCCATCCACCTAAAGTAAAGACAAACAGTTTGGTACTGATTAATGGCAGCTAACGTGTTGACACATTTAAGCAAGTTAAAATAACAATCATTAAGCTAAGATAGCGCGTAGGTTGTTTTACATTAAGCTGTAACCTTATCTATTTAGTGTGCGAAACTGCAACCTAGTTTCTTCCCAAAAAAAATAAAATAAAATAAAATAAAATATAAAAAATAAAAAAATATATGAATGATTTGTCCTATGACATCCCACTTCAAATTATCATTAACAAAAGTTCAATTTTACTCAATAAAAATATTTGCCTTATTTTTATTGGTCTAAATTGAATTTTATCTGTTGATTGAAGTGGCTGATATTTAAGAAAACCTAACATTTATAGATCATTAAAAAGATTTGTTGTTATGGGCATTTGCAATGTTAAGAACCATACAGAATTCATTTAGACTTGTAGAAGAGTATTTTCATGGGGCCACTCCAACTGCTTAATTTTAAGCAGAAAATTAACTTAAGCAGCCGCATGGGGACATGAGGTAAACTAAGATAAGACATAGTCCTCATCTATTTAGTATGCGAAAGTGCAAGGGAGTTTCTTCAACAAGTGAATGTTTTGTCCTATTCCATCACACTTCCCTTATTTCGCTTGGAGAAAAGGGCAGGAACATCAGCGGAAGATTCACCTTCACCTATTGTGAAGGTATAGCTTTGTTTGTCATTGAAGTTAAGCCAGGTCAAATTTAAGTTCTCATTCAAAGGGTTTGTTCCTGTGCCATTTTCAATGTTAAGAAGCCGCCTTCATACGTAGTTCTTTTCGACTTGAAGAAGAGAGAGATACCCAGGTCAGATTAAACATCCCTCACTCTGCTAGGCAATCAAATCTGATATTTCAAGGTATGAAAATTAGAAATCCATTCCTTACAAAACATTGAATTGCTTTTTCCTATATTCTTTTGCAGTTCATTTTTCTAGAGTTCAAACAAATTTATAATTTATTTAGTTTTGTTTATCCGGCTGAAACTTTTACGATTGGATTAGGAATTTTTACTTCTCTGCGTTGCTTTGTATAGCTTTATATTATATTATTGGATGATTGAGGTTAGTATTAGCAGTGTATAAAGGGCGGTTAGGGCATGTCCCCATGCGGCTGCTTAGCTTATTTTGGTTAGCAGCCACTGCTCAACTTTTTTAGGAGCTATTTGTGGAGCTACTGGCCCCATAGATGTTTTATTTTTCTGCTTATTTTTAAGCAGTGATTTTAATTTTTAAGATGCCCCTCACAAATCACAGCTGAAGAAAATTACAGTTTGCAGTCATAGCCGATCAGTTTTAATTCTATGTTTATTTAAGTGCTCTCAAGTCCTTGAAGAAGCTGGACTTGTCTTCCAATGGCTTTTCCGGCGAGTTTCCCCTGTCTCCCTATGGAATAATTTCTCCCTATGAAATAATTTCTAGGGAAACACGGTGAAGATTTCTAGTCCTCCAGATCAATGTAAACTATTCCAGGATTCCTAAATTATACTATTCTGGATACTTGAATTACATTCGTGGAATGTCATGCTTTCCTACTGTCATTTTTTTTTACCAGGTATGATACTTGTGCTTGCTCTGTAGTGGATATATGTTGTTTTATATGGTTTAGTGTTATTGTATATATGCATGAAGAGATCCAATTGCTAATCTTACATGATGAAGAGATCCAAGAATAATAAATAATAATTGAGTTCCCCAATAGAGAATAGATAAGAGCAGATACAAAACATCACAGCCATCATAGGAAGTGGATTTTGAGGGAGTACAAGAAATTCGAAGAATTTTTTACTTCAAGTCTTCACTTAAATCTGACGTCAATCTATGCTAAGATAAAAATTATGAAAGATAAAGCGGAGCCATCATTGACGATCAAAATATGGAGTTAGAAAGTGCTGGAAAACAGCAGTTCTTTTACAGGCAGATTCCAAAATATTTTGCTGGAGATTGCAAAATATATGTTAGATGAATCAAGGCAGAGCAGAACATTAAAAGGAACAATAAAATTGAGGGAAAAATATGGAGAAAAAAATTGGGGGGAATTGTGCAAGTAAAATATGAAGGGGAAAATTGGGGGAAATTGTGAAAAAGGAGGGAACCAATTATACAACCCCACATGGCAATTTTTCCAATATGCAGTTGCTGCAAATTTTCAGCCCCCCTTTTTTACCTAGCTTATTTTCAATTGTTAAGTAGTGGCTGCTCCACAAAAATAGGTAAAGATTCTATATTATCCTTTTTCCCTTATTTTAAATTCACATGGGGCCACTCAACTGCTTAAATTTAAGCAGAAAACTTACTTAAGCAGACGCATGGGGACATGTGGTTAGTGTTAGCAGTGTATAAAGGGTGGTTAGTGTTAGCAGGTTGTTCTTTAATATCATCTATTTCAACAGTCAAAGGTCAATTTTGGCCAATAAAAATAGGACAAATATTTACTACTTTTTTTTTATTATGAATGAGGTGTAAAATTGCTATTCGCTATTTGACCATTGAAATAGATGATATTTAAGTAGAGTGGTGCTAGCATATTTTTGTTGTTGTGTGAAGTGGGACGAGGGTAGCCTTTACCTCTGTTGTGGCACAGGCAGCCTTCAACACAGTGTCTCTTTACTCTATTGTTCTAGTTTCAACAGTCTGGTTAGTTGTTGTTACTGGAAGCAGTTTTATTTTTGTTTTCTGCTGTTGTTTGATACTGCTGTTTAGCTGTTTCTCATATTTGTTCATTTTTACTTTGTGCTTTTTCCAAAAAAAAAACATATTAATCTCGGAATTAAAAAAATTAATTGGATTTTAAAATTATAACTAAAATATTTAAAAACATTGCTTTAAGAGAACAGAAAAAAATCCTTATCAATGCAGTCAATTCAAATTTTAAATGAATACGAAGGAGGACTTTAACACAATAAAGTCTGAAAATATTGTTTTCAAGAGTATAGAAAAATTCTTTAAGTCATGGTATTTATGTTAACATAGGTCAATATTAATTATTTAAAGATAAATTACTGGGAAAGTTAAAGATAAATTACTGGGAAAGCTAAAAATAAATTCATCAAGAGTGTTTGATCAATGTGTTTATTCATAATGATAGTTAAATGGCCAATTCTGAATCAGCAAAAATGATGCTCCCAGTGTTAGGGTTAGCCGGCAGAAGATATCAATTAAATGCAAATAAAGATTAAACAGAGAAATAGAAATACACAGAATTAATAATAGCGAGAGACAAGATTTAACGTGGTTCACCCAAACTCGGGCTACATCCACCAAACAGAGAGTCCAATATTATTATCCAGTAAATCAAATTGATTACAATCAGCAATCCCTGCAACTCAATACCGCTGCAAATGCTACAATACAATTGCCCAAACCCTAACCCTTGGCCGCCTTTTATCAAGCCTTTTTGTCAGTTACAAAAATTAGGGTTTTCTTATGTCGGTCATAAAAATAGGATTTTTTAAGTCGGCCCTAAAAAAAAATTTCAAGTCGGCCCCGAACCCCAGCGAGGATACATGGCTAGTGTACAGTACTTTCCTGATCAATCACCACCTATCAACAATCTCCCACTTGGAGACTGATCAGGCTCCACACCAAACAATCTCCCACTTGGAGACTGATCCTGGACAACACCGCTGCGCATGCAGCTCCCACTGGAAATAAGCAACCTGGACTCTACTGTTCAATTTTTATTGTGTTCAGTCTAGAAGACCAATCGAAGTTGAAGAGGAGCTCAGCTTCTCCTTTGTCACTGCCTTTGTAAACATATCCGCTGGATTTTCATCTGTATGTATCTTTCCCAGCCTTAACTGTCTATTATCCAACACCGACCGAATAAAGTGATACCTCAGCTGTATGTGTTTGGTCTTTGAATGCAAGGCAGAATTCTTTGCAAGATGTATGGCACTCTGACTGTCTATATACAAAGAACTGTTAGCCTGTTGTTTACCCAATTCTTCCATGAAAGATTGTAGCCATATCATCTCCTTGCTTGCCTCTGTTGCAGCTACATATTCTGCCTCTGTGGTGGATAAAGCAACCACCTTTTGCAACCTAGAAATCCAACTCACCGATGTTCCACCTATAGTAAAGACATAACCTGTAGTACTCCACCTGGTATCAATATCCCCTGCCAAATCTGAGTCGACATAACCTGCTAAATCAGTATTAGAGCCTCCAAAACATAAGTGTTTATTAGATGTACCTCTCAAATATCTGAGAATCTATTTTACCGCATTCCAATGCTCAAATCCAAGATGACTCATATACCTGCTAACGACTCCGACAGCATGTGCAATATCCGGTCTCATGCATACCATGGCATACATTAAACTTCCTACAGCTGAAGCATAGGGTACCTTGGGCATTTTTTCTTCCTCCTCTTCTGTCTTTAGACACATCTCCTTAGTCAATTTCAAATGACTAGGCAAAGGTGTGCTGACAGCTTTTGCATTCTCCATATGGAATCTCTGCAACACCTTTTCAACATAAGCAGCCTGAGATAGAGTCAATTTTCTATTCTTCCTATCTTTGCAAATTTTCATACCAAGGATTTGTTTTGCTGCCCCCAAATCCTTCATATCAAATGACTGGGCTAACTGATGTTTTAACTCGCTGATGTGATCCATGTTAGACCCAGCTACAAGCATGTCATCAACATATAAACATAAAATAATGTAGCTGTCATTATCCAACCTCTTAAAATAAACACAATGGTCAGAATTACACCTGTTGTAGCCTTGCTCAGCCATAAAACTATCAAATTTCAAATACCATTGCTGAGGTGCTTGTTTCAGGCCATACAAACTCTTCTTCAATTTGCACACTTGTTTCTCCTTACCTTTGACCTCAAATCCTTGTGGTTGTGGCATGTATATCTCCTCCTCCAAATCACCATGGAGAAAGGCAGTTTTCACATCTAACTGTTCCAAATGCAAATCTTCAGCAGCCACAATACTTAAAACAGTACGAATAGAAGTCATCTTGACAACCGGAGAAAATATCTCATCAAAATCAATGCCTTGTTTCTGTGCAAATCCTTTTACAACTAACCTGGCCTTAAATCGTTTCTTACCTCCATCTTCCTCTTTCAGCCTGTAAACCTATTTGTTTGGTAAAGCCTTTTTACTTACAGGTAACTTACATAATTCCCAAGTCTGATTTTTCAGCAAGGAGTCCATTTCTTCTTTCATTGCAAGCTCCCACTGAACCTGTGTATCCACCTGCATAGCTTCATCATACCCTTCTGGTTCACCAGCATCTGTTAACAAAATAGAATACAAAGAGGGAGAAAACCTTTCAGGAGGTCTACTTAGCCTTGTTGACCGTCTAACATTCACTGGAGTTTGTGGTATTTCTAGTTGCTGTTGCGGAGCATGAGGAACCACTGGAACATCACTATTTGGAGTATCGTCCAGCACCACATAATCCTTTTCTTTCTTCTCATACTGCTGCAACTGATCTTTGTACAACACCTTCTGATTGAATATAACATCCCTGCTTCTCACAATTTTCTGATTTTCAAAATCCCAAAGCCTATAACCAAATTCATCAATGCCATATTCAACGAAGGTACATTTTTTTGATTTCGCATCCAGCTTGGTTCTATTTTCAGAATCTATATGTGCAAATGCTTCACAGCCGAAGGTTTTCATAAAAGAATAACTCACCTTCTTACCTGTCCATGCTTCCTCTGGAATACCACAGCCCAAAGGAACTGAAGGACCTCTATTAATTAAATATACAGTAGTGTTGACAGCCTCTGCCCACATGTTTAAAGGCAGCCCAGCATGCAATCTCATGGTCCTTGCACGCTCCATTATTGTCCTATTCATGCGTTCAGCCACTCCATTTTCCTGTGGAGTCCCTGGAACTGTTTTCTGCCTACGAATTCCATTAAAGGAACAATAATCTTCAAATTCTTTGCTGCAATACTCACCACCATTATCAGATCTGAGACATTTTAAATTTTTACCTGTCTCATTTTCAACCAAGCTTCTCCATTTCTTAAATGTTTCAAATACATCAGATTTCTGTCTAAGGAAATAAATCCACACCTTCCTAGTTGCATCATCTATGAATGTAACATAATACCGAGAGCCCCCAAAAGAAGATACCTGAGCTGGTCCCCATACATCTGTATGCACAAGCTCCAACTTTTTATTTTTCTTTTGCTTCCCATCTCTGAGAAAACTGACTCTCTTTTATTTTCCATACACACAACTTTCACAGAAATCCATATTAATACATTTCAGACTTGGTAAAACTTTCTTAGAATGAAGTACCTTCATACCTTTTTCACTCATATGCCCAAGTCTGTTATACCACAATGTTGTTTCAGAACCTACAGCAACTTTTCTAGTCTCTTCCTGCAAATCTGTAGCAACTGTTCCTGAACCTGTTTATTTTTCCTCTATAACATCTAAAGTAGAAGGAACAGTATGACCTATACAAAGATATAAGGTGCCTACTTTCACACCTTTTGCTACTACTAAGGCACCTTTTGAAACCTTCCAATTTTTATCAGTAAATATAACAGTGCAACCTTGTTCAGTTAGCTGCCCTGCTGAAATTAAGTTCCTACTGAGCCTTGGAACATGCCTTACCTCTTGTAGTAGCCAATGATTCCCATTCTGCAACTTAATCTTGATTCTTCCTTTTCCAACAATCTAACAGGGTTTATTATCTCCCAAATAAACCAGCCCAAAATCCCCTTGGACATAATCAAGAAAATAACTTCTATGGGGCGTAGCATGAAATGAGGCCCCTGAATCTAAAACCCATGAATCATCAGCATTATCTAGGGAAAGAATCAAAGCGTCATCTTCAGATTTATTACTTACCACATTTGCTTCCTTATTGCCTTCTTGTTTGTCTCCTTCTTTATTTTTTCGAGACCAGCAATCTTTCTTCAGATGACCTGGTTTTCCACAGTACCAACAATCCTTCTGTCCTCTGGTTTGGGATCTTTTGTCCTTTGATTTTCCTCGTGACTTCCCATGACCTCCAGAACCTTTTCCTTTCTCCTTTGATCTGCCCCTGCTTTCTGTATTCAAAACACTACCTGATTTGGACCCACCTGAGCTTTTCTTACGAATTTCCTCACTCAGAATAACACCAACAACATCATCAAATTTTAGGGTACTTGAACCAGAAACAGAGTTACTAACCGCCATTACCAAACTATCCCAGCTTTCAGGCAATGAACATAATATCAAGAGAGCTCTAACTTCTTCATCAAATTTTACATTTACAGAAGTCAATTGACTGACAATCGTATTAAATTCATTTAAATGACCTGTCACAAATCCACCTTCAACCATTTTCAAATTAAACAACTGCTTCATGAGAAATATCTTATTTGAGGCTGAGGGTTTTTCATACAATTTAGCCAAAGCTTTCATCAGACCATCTGTTGTCTTCGCTTCCGTTATATTGAATGCCACCGACGGTGCCAGGCACAACCGAATGGTTCCCAGTGCCTTTCTGTCAAGAAGATTCCAATCCTCATCAGACATTGTTGCCGGTTTCTTGGCTACTCCTTCCAACGGCCTCCATAAATCCTTTTGATAGAGGTAATCCTCCATCTGCATCTTCCATAACTGATAGTTCTGCCCATTGAATTTATCAACCTTCATTTTACCCTCGTCCGCCATTGCTCCCACTCAACCGTGAGACTTTCCTGCAGACGATAATCGAACACAACCCGCTCTGATACCACTTGTTAGGGTTAGCCGGCAGAAGATATCAATTAAATGCAAATAAAGATTAAACAGAGAAATAGAAATACACAGAATTAATAACAGTGAGAGACAAGATTTAACGTGGTTCACCCAAACTCGGGCTACATCCACCAAACAGAGAGTCCAATATTATTATCCAATAAATCAAACCGATTACAATCAGCAATCCCTGCAACTCAATACCGCTGCAAATGCTACAATACAATTGCCCAAACCCTAACCCTTGGCCGCCTTTTATCAAGCCTTTTTGTCGGTTACAAAAATTAGGGTTTTCTTATGTCGGTCATAAAAAATAGGATTTTTTAAGTCGGCCCTAAAAAAATTTTCAAGTCGGCCCCGAACCCCGGCGAGGATACATGGCTAGTGTACAGTACTTTCCTGATCAGTCGCCACCTATCAACACCCAGGAGAGTATGACGAAATTAGAAAAATGATGATTGTTATTACAAATCAATATTCAAACAAATTTAGATGATTAATTTTATAAAATACTCAATTTTATATTCGCAGGTAAAAGGGACGATGGATTCCAACACCGGAGGTAAAATCTTATAAGTTTAGGGAAAATATAAAAATCCTTCTTTTTTGTCTCTTTTCCATATAATATAGACTAATGACATTTACATACTCTCTTTGTCAGACGAATTCAACAAAAGTCTAAAATCAACTACAGTAATTTTTATCGTATTTGGTGAGTATTCATAACTTCCCAAATTTACTTTTTCTTATCAAAACTAGTGTTAGTTGTCCAGATTGTTATGGCTGAAGCAAACGACTACCGCGTGAGCTATAGAAGCATTGTCAATAATATTATCTTATTATTTTTATTTTCGTCTGTTGCAGTTGTTGCAGGTGTGCTGTTAAGTTTCATCACCATTTTGTTCAAGATCAAGTACAAATATAAGCCAAAACAGCAAGGAACAACCTCCCCTTTACCTTCATCAGCTGCAAATGTAGAGGGGAGACCTGTTGCTGTTGATTCGGGTTTATCTTCCGACCTGCAAATGGAGCCTATTATACCAACTACTTCTTATAACACAATTCAAACAAACGGAATCGCAGGAAGAGGAAGAATTGCCTCCAACGAGGAACTGGTGCCTAATCATAGTTATACAAACCTCACACTTGATCAGATAGTTTATATCAAAAGCTATTGCTATGAGTCTAATCAAATTGGGGAAGGAAGCTTTGGACGAGTTTACAGGGGGATCTTCCAAGGTAAAGATTTGGCTATAAAGGAAATAGAACATAGATCCCCCGACACCAAAATATGGGTGGAAAATAAAGTTGAACTTCTGCAGGGAAAGGAACACATAAACATAAACAAGCTGTATGCTTGGTATATAGAAGCAAAAATATCTTACTTGGCCTACATGTATATAGATGGGTGTACTCTGGATGACTACTTGAGAGGAAATTGTAGAGGGTTTACCTACAGTTGGAAGCAGAGCTTCAGAATGATAATGGGTATAGCCAAGGGAATTCATTTCTTACACCTGAATAAAATCATTCATGTTTATATCAAGCCTCAGAATATTATGGTGGACGCTAATGATAATGAGGCAAAGCTTGTTGATTTTGGGTTTTCTAGGCATGTAGATTGGGAAGGCACACACCGGTCAACAGATAAAATAATAGGTACTAAAGGCTATTGGGCTCCAGAGTATTGCTGGAATAACAAGCTCTCTTATAAACATGATGTTTATAGCTTTGGAATTGTTGTGTTAGAGATGATAACAGGGCAGAGGCATGTTGATGAAGCACGAAGTTCCAGCCAGTTCCATATTCCAGAATATGTAAGGCACATGATAGAGGAAAATCGTTTTGAAGAAGCTGTAGACGCTAAGCTCAAACAGGATGGGTGGGACATGATTGCTTCAAAAGAAGCCTTCGCTGTTGCAAACGTAGCCCTCAGATGTGCTAATTTTGAGAAGGAAGAGCGACCTGATATGGATCATGTGCTCACAGAATTCACTTCGATGATGAGCAGCGCCCACCAGAATATTACTCCTGGACAGAGAAAAGAAGAAATTGAAATCATCACATCAGGATGAAACTGGTACATAATCAATGATGTCTAGACTTCTTTGAACAATCTGTGCTTCTTTCACGATTAATATTATGATAGAGCGAAATTAAATTATAGATTTTCCTTCTAATTAAGGGATAGACCAAAATAAAGAGCTCATTATAAGTGACTCCATCGATTCATGGGATTTGGAGTAATGAGTGTGTTGAGACCCTTGCATCATAGTAAACATTACAAGTGCATTTGAGAGTGATGGATGTGGTAGTTGATATCATTATTTTATTGCTCCCTCTGCATGGTGGCACTCTCCTTTATTTCACATAAGTGCCTTTATTACCCACTATCTCTCTTTCTTTGCATTTCAAAATAAATATTTCTGCTACATTTCTAGTTTCCATGGAGCTACTCTTTCAGTTTGGAAGCAAAATTCATCAGATTAATTTCATAGCTGAGATAATAGAGGCTATAATGAGAACAATGTTCTTTTTTAAAGGTGGCGATGTGCTAGATGTGATTAAAGAGGTGTTGGTTAGTGATTTCATCAAGGAAGCCATGAGACACTAGGTAAATTCTAATATTTCTTCCATATTTTTTAGAATAGTCTTAATCATAACTAAGTCTCTTGGGAAATATTATGTCTAGGATAAATTATACTCTAGAATTAATTATGTTGTCGACAAGGTTTCTCCTATGAAGCTTTCCTATCTTTCTTGTACAGGCTTTGAATTTAGGGGATTAGTTTTAGTGGGTACTATTATGGGAATTGAATAAAGATTGGAGGCTCTCATTAAAGAGGTGGTGGCTATTCAAGGTTTTTTTAATGGTTGTAATGGTGCCAATCCATACATCTCGACTATGAATCTCTTTAACTATGTACGCCGAAGAAATCTTCTAATGTCTTCAAGAGAGATTTAATCTAGCCAAGGAAGAAAAGGCAAAAAAAACCATGCAACAATAAGCTAGTCTAGTGAAGCATGAATATGGTACCTATGGATCTGAGTTCATCAATATGTGACAATCTTTTTTCTCATCTATTCTACAAGCTTTTATGATAAGGAAAGAATTTTATAATTTTCTAAGATGTTAAATATAATGGGAAAGGGCCCTTATCCCTCACTTGATCTATAAAAAGAAGTATTACCTATTAAATTATAAATGAGGCATATATTATATTTTTACAATTTCAAGAGTTTCTTCTAGAAAGCCTTTTAATTTTATTAAATTTTATTACATAAAATTTTGTTAGCTTCAAGGATGAATTCATGAAAAAAAAATAGGATAACACCAATGCATGATTTTGTAAGTTTTTTTTGGCATATTTTGTGACTCTCACTTGCTTAAATCTAAGAAAATCTTACAGCATTTTTTGAGGGAAGCCAAATTTGAGATAAAAATATTGACATATTTTTCATCAAAATCTAAATCTAAATCCAAATGTTGGCACCTTTCCATGTGTTGGCACTTATTCTTGTATGTGCCAAAAATGTAAAATTTTCCAAGTCTTACATTCTCTTTGTTGCCTTGGACATAGCTTTTCCCATCTTTGATGTTTTATCTAATAATTCATTTAATGGCCCCCTTGGTAAACTTTTGCTTAGTGTTGTTCATTCTCTCCCCTCATAGTTTGTCATATGCCTAAACTTTAAAAAAAATCTTTTTCTAAGTATGGTGTCTTTAAGTGAATTTCTAGCCTCTGTATTTTCCCTCATTCTTCTAAGTATGGAGTATTTTCTACCTTGGTATCTTAACCCACATTTCCCTAAACCTTTTTGTCCCTTCATTTTAGGATCCTAGGATTTTACATCCTAGCATGCTTTCCTCTCGATCCCCAAACCCCCACTTCTCTTGATCCTGAGATTTAAAGCATTCTCATGCGACAATCATTTCCTTCCTTTTACCTCATTCTCCACGTTCCTTGATTCCCTATCTCTACTTTCAAACATTCCCTTGCTAACATCATGTTCTTCTAAATTCATTCACTTGGCATATATGCATTTTGATCCTTTATTTCTCAATCCCTTCCTTTATGTGAGATTTCGGAGTTCCCCTTCCATCTTTGCACCTTGATCTCAAAGGAGTTGTTTTCCCCAAGTTCTAATCTCTACTATGTCGCAAGATCACTGAATTTTCCATACTACTCTTATCAAAGCCTGGTTCCATGTCAAGGATCTCCAAACCTTGAACCCCAACTAGATTTAGTCTTCTTCCTAGATCCTATTAGTATTAGGTTTGCCAAATCCTAGATCCCTAACCTCCCTCAATTTAAAGTCCTTTGTCAACTTTCAAACTTCTTCTTCCCCCTCTTCAAGTTGCACAAGGTATCTCAAATCCATAAATCTCACTGGCATGATAAAAATTGTAAATATCTTTGCTTCTAAGGTAGGATGGTAGAAATTGTGTCAAATCCATATCCCCTCTCAATATAAGCTCTCAAGAAAGCTTCCATATTTGTCTCTACTATCATCCCTATGCTTGGGATCTCAATCCCTGATGCTTCATAGTTATAACTTCCTATGACTACAAAATTTTGCTTCCCTATTCACTTTGTATCCTATCATCTTGACTTCCAATTCCCAATTCCACTTTGGCACTTTTATATCCTTAAGGAATTAATATTACGAGACCCTAACATTTATATGTCGTGCATTCCCATTGCATCACTAGGTTCCTTTGCATCGCATAGTGCCTTCTTGCTCTTTACACTTCTTGTTAGTGAATTATATCCTTAGGGATGTGATCCCATGTGTCTGTAAGCACCCAATTAAATTAAAGAAATGCATCCTAAATACTATGAAACTAGTACATATGTCATCAAGTGCTAGCAAAGCATTTTAAAATGATGTGTCAAGCCCCTACTACATCACGTGACACCCTTCGCATCACATAGTCATTGCATGCTCTTTTAAGCCATTGTGCAATGTGTGATGGCCCTATATATATTAATGCATAAGCTACCCCATGACAACATCACTAGTTTTCGAATATCAATGTGTCATACCATCAACTTCTCTTGGTCTAAGCACTAGGTCCACCACATGTCTACATGGGCCCAATTGTTGCAAGTGTTGTTATTTTCAATAATGGACCATGTGGCAACTCCTCATTCCATTGTTTACCCTCTCTACATCACATAGTGAATTGGATCCTTCTAGATAGACTTTTCAATGGTAATAGGCTTTTTGATGGAATTTGGCCTTATTTCATTTCATTATTTTTTATAAAGTGTATGGGCCCATGAACATCTAAAGGGCATAAGGGGGTACAATAGTATAAATTTTTTAACTCAACCTTGCAAAAAGAAAACAAAAAGCTTTATTGGTTTGTGCAAATAAAATAAGGTTTTTGAATAAAAGGGGTAAAAACAAGTTTTGAAGGGACCCTAGAAATCCTTTACAACAACAAGACATCAGAAAAATAATAGCTAACCCACAATAGAACCCCCAAACAGAAAAATAAAGCATAAAATAGAAAAAAAAAAACATAGCACATTATAGGTCCTTGAGGATGTTGGCTTCTTCGAGTTCCTCCAAATCTTCCTCCATGTTGTGGATCTCTTGGGCTTTTTTGTTCCCATCCTTGTGATGTTTCTTTGTACTCCTAGCTTTGGTACTGGGACCTATAGTTGTAGCATTCTTCTTCTTCTTTGCATCCTATTGATGGCTAGAACACATGTAGAATGAAGATCACCTTACCTCTTCTAAAAAGACAATTGATCCTAGAATCAATCACCTCCAAGGTACTGGGAGTTGGGTCACAACTATACTTTGCAAACTTAGTGGTCAATATGGTTTGCTTGTTCAAGGGGCCTAGAATAAATAAATAAATTTGGATTATGCTTAATTTAAATCCTACTCTATCAATTTTGTGAAAAAAGATCAAAAGATTTAAGGTAATGCAAGAAATTTAGTGAGTGCTTTCAACAACCAATGTTTAATAATGAAAACTAGAGAAATTGAATTAACTACAATGTTTAGATCAGATTACAACTCTATCATTCACACCACAAGTGCAAGATTCTAAGTAATTTCAATGAGAAATAGAAATAAATACATATAACCACTGCATTTACACATAAGTTTTTATATATATATATATATATATATATATATATATATATATATATATATATATATATATATATATATATATATATATATATATATATATATATCATATCTTCAACTCATTCACAAAATATTTATCATCAACATCCAATATTTCATCAAAGCTTCAATTACTCAAGAAAGAGTTTAGGCATTACACCATACATGAGTAGATCAACTTGAAGAAATTAGAACCATTCTATTAATTTTGGAACAACATGTACAATCCTAGAAAAATGCTACAATGGAACTTGGTCCTTTTCTTCAAATTGTCTCCTTCTAACTACTAAAATGATAAAATCAAATCTACATTATGCCAATTTAACTAGGATGCTTAAATCTTCTTTGAAAAAACTATTGGACCAGAGGGCCCTTTTACAAGATAGGTGTCAACGTTTTAGAAAATCAAGAAACTAAAGAAGCTAACTTTAGAATTGAAGTTAATTGTTCTCAAAATATCCATCCAATTTCTAATCTTCACTTCATACATGTGGACATGCAAAATTGGAGACTGGTTTTCTAATTTTGGACTAAATTCATCCAAGTATTCTAACAAGCTCATGAAAAGTACATTCTCATTCAAAATTCAAAACCACTTTATAATTTTAGTGGGACACTTTTTCAACACCTGAAAGAATAAATTGAATTAAATACTAGTGTTATCAAAAATAAAGTCTTCAATTTGAACTTCCCAAAATAGATGTACCATTAGTGCCTTGCCTTCGTTTGTATATTGCAAAATTTGCAAAGAATTTATCTAGGTGGTCTTCATCAAGTCCATCTAGTCATTCCAACTTGAATTTACTTTCTTCAAAACCTTTATGAGCATAATCTATTTGGACTTTCAACATTTGAATATCCTTTTCAATTACCCTGAAATCGGATTTTATCTCCATGGATTTATCTAAAGTAGTCTTATTAGAATGTGAGGCACCATTCAATTCTTTTTCCATTTTCTTCCTCAGGGCCTCCTTTATTACTGCTATTGTGTCCAATTTACATTTATCTTCTAAGTATAATTACAAATCTATAACATCCTATACAAAATCCTCAAGATTCCCCAAATCTTGATATATGCCTTTCTAGGCCTACAAAATCTTGATTTTACATTCAATCATTACATCTATCTGGAAGTTTAGTATATTAATACACTTTCCAAGAAAACCTATTTCTTTATCCTAGAGGATGTCTTTGGTCTTCAACTCTCATTGATATATCTTATTTAACTCCTTTAGTGTTCTGAGATTCTGCTCCTTATTACTTTCTTTGACCCTGAGTTGTTCATAAAAGAATCTATTTATTTCTCCAATTAATATTATTTTCATAATATATGTAACTCTAGTCTAAGACCTTATTAGCCTCTTCCAAAAAATTGAGATACAGATTGATCAATAGCAATTTATCTTTTCTTTATTAGGTACAAAGAATTAACTTCTTGTTTTGTCATTAAGACTATAGTATCTAAAGATATTACCTCTTTTTAGGATATGTAAGTTAGGACCTCCTTAATTAATGTCTTCATTTGTTCTAGTTCTAGTTTTAGTTCTTTGTTCATTTTGGAGACAACTGTGTCAATTGCAGATCCCAACGAAGCAATTTCTTTCGTCTTGGTCTGCTTGCCCAAATTCTCCCTCGATAATTGATAATCATAGATAGAGATATCTCTATCATATTTTTCCACCAAGGGTGTGTCTAATTCAACTATTCTCTCGTGTAGTTCATTGGTCTTGATAGTAGAGAGGGTTCTTGATTTCTTTGGGGTTCTTCCCTTCTCCACTTGAACTGTCATGGCTTGTAGATTTAATGGGCTTACCACTACTTTCTATCTATTCTCCAAGTTTAACTTGAGCCATGTCGAGACATTAGGATCTTCATGAGAAGATTGATCATCTTCTTGTTCCAATTATTTCTCTTTGTTCTACTCTTCTTGATAAGGGGCTTTTCCTTCTAAACTTTCTTTCTCCAGATTCACTTCCTTTTGAGGAACTTTCTTAACTATCCCTTCTTCTATGGAAACATTAATCAAAGGTGTATCAATATGCCATGTTTCCTTCTCAATTATCTTTATCAAATATTCCTATTCTCTAGGAGTCAAGACTTTCTCTTCTCTATCCTTTGTAGGTATTTGTTCATCTTTTTGTAAGTTCTCTATAGAGATAGACTTTGATGGGCTAAGGTGAGGCTAGTCTTACTCCATTTCTTCATGTACATCCTCTTCTTCATGCAAATCCTCCTCTGTAGATTCCTTTTGGAGGTTCTTCTGAGGTGAGGAGGTCTCTTGATCAACATATGAATATGATCATTTCTTTCCTCACACATTACATTTTTAATTAATGGATTTTCTGTATCTTGAGTATCCTTCTCAAATACTTCTTCTTCTGGAAGAATTTCTTCTTCCTAACCTTGATATGGGGGAGAAGTATTATGAGATTGAGGAGTATCCTCATGTACTTCTATGGTAGGTGCAGCTGGTGGAGGATGCAAGATCTAAACTTCTTCATCTACTATCTTCTCCACTCTCCCTTCTTGTGACTTTGCAATTGTTTTTATTTGAGTTGATAAAGGAGGGACAACTGTACTCACATTTCTGGCAGGAGAGGCTTTTTTTTGGTAACTTAGCTACCTCTTCTTTAGGCTTTTGAAATTACTGTTTTTGCTCTTCTCCCTCATTAGGAAATTGGCCAAGTGTCATCCTTGTTGGAAGAACTTGTACCAAAGGAGTTACTCCTAAACAAACTATAACTCCTACCTCTTCAGCATCATAAGTAAAGTTTTCCTTGTGGTAGGATTCTCATGTTTGCTCTGGAGTGACATCACCAATGGCTCCTCTCATTCTCCCTATGCCTTTATCTTTCTTTCTTTTTCTTATAAACCTTCTAGGATTTGACAAAGATGTCTCTTCAATTATTTGCCTTTTATCTTTTTTCCCTTTGCCCCTAGTTTTATCTAAAAGTTCAATTTTGGCATCCAACTAGAGAAATGCTAAAACCCGAAAAAATATTTAGCTAATAGATTCAATGGATAATTTCTCTTTTAAAAACTAATATATCTTGGGAAAGGGATCATTATCCACCCTTTTTAGGTCATAAGTGGTATTTAACACATTACCATCATCTGACAACGTTGGAGGAACATCCTTTCTAATGTTAAAGGCTTTTATATGACAGGTAGTTAGCCTACAATAGCCTCCCTTTCTCACTTCAAATTCATGTTTACAGTTGGCCCAAAAGCCTCTAAAGAGGGTTCATGATCAATAATAGTAGTACTTAACAACTTCTTAATCCGGCCACAAGGATCAAAATTTGACCTAGGCATATATAGTTTGAGGTTTAAACCTCTAGCTCTTCAATAGTAGTCTTTGCAACATTGATGGAAGGACACATATAGAACCCCAAGTCAAATGGGTATTGTACCCCAGGCTTGTGCTTTCTTGACAATTTCAAATGCATTTCAAGCATTTGCCCAGAAAATTCTAATAAGATCACCTTGTCAGTGCAATATCTTGGTAGAAGGTAGGGTGCTAAATGTCAAACCTAGATATTCTAATATATGTAGACCTTTGGAACTAGATAACCCATTCTCCCCATTCCTTTATAAGGGACATTACTTGGACTGACATTCTGTTATTGGTGGCCCCTATTAGTTTCTTGGTAATAGCATACAAAAATGCATCATTAACTCTTTTATAATGTTTTTGAGCTTCCTTGAGCTCAAGTTGAAGATATAAATCATATATTTTCTTTGTCTTGGAGCCTCACCTCTGACTCCCTTGGTGACCAATCCAATAAACTGAGGTTATCTTGCCAGTAGATAGACTATGTAAGAAGTCATAGTGAACTTCTTGTCATTAATAACTATGGTGAGTTGGGCATGTAGTTTGTTACTTAAAATTTGACCTCAGTCAAGGAATACTTCATTCTTAAGTATGACATGGATGAATTGAAAAATCTAGTGATGGTACAGCCTTGATGTAGATTTCCCTAAAGATCTATTCAGTAGGGTGATCCTATGCCCAACCTCTGGTTGGAAGTCTGATCTAGTTAAGTTCTGTAGAATTTTAATAACTAGCTTCCTCTCCTTCAATAGCCAATACCTGTTTAAATACTTGGAATTAACAATATGATGGTCCTCAAATGAATTTTGTGCTTCTTCTGCTATGAGCATTGATATCTTTGCATGATGTGGGAGAGAAAAGGTCATAATGATCATGGCAGGAATGATGTCCATAATTATGTTTCCCTCCACATCATAGGACCTCCTGTCCACTAGATGATAATTTTATAAACAAGCTATTCTCAATTAAGGACATTGCACTATTATGCAAAATCTAGCTACATGTGCTAGTCCACATCTTGCTAGAATCCTTGATCTTGGAGTTGGGACATCTCCAAAAATATCCTTGTTAAATTGTTCTAGGCTTGTTACTAAATTATGTTCACACCTAATTTAGTAAGGCATAAACATCAGTTGTTTAGAGGGAGTACTAAAAATTTTGCTTGTGCAGGATCATCCGGTCAATGTCTGATGTCTTGAGAGAAGACAACTGCAAAATCAATTATCAAAATCATGTAATAGCTCAAGTTGAGCTGTTACATCATCCTGGTAAGTGAAATCATCTACGGACAAGATTACAGGCATTCAAAGAATGAAGAGAATTGATGGAGTTCATGTTTTAGTGCAAGTAAAAGAGGTATCTATAAATTGTCAAATTATACATCATGTTTTATACATATGTTTCAAAGAAAGATCAGATGTTTTGTGCTATGTATTTGATTCAGAAAGTGAAATATACATAAGTCATTGCATAGAATGAGATAGCTGATTGGATTCAAAAGAATGTATAAAAGTGTCCCACACAAGCCGTGGGAATAACTGAAATAGGCAACATAAAAGTAAATTTTACTTTTGAAAGAAAAAAATGCATAGGAAAAGAAGAGGGACCCGTGATTGCCTGTGAATGATGAATCCTGTGGTTGAGCTGGTTGCTATCTTCCTCCATCCGTTTGAGCTCCAATATACCTAGAAAATAGATTTTGTCAATGCTCAGGGTACCAAGTCTTTTTATACACAATCAAAACTTCAAAAGTACCATTCACTTTTATGTAGCAACAATATCAGTAATCATATCAGCATAAGAGAGGTCAGAATGAGCAGATACAAGTGCCATATCAGAAAGAGAGATCATACAAGTAACCTCACATCATGAATCAAAGGTATGTTTCATATACTAACATGTTTGCTTCTTGTACAGGTATATGAGAAATCATTTTTGCTTAGTTATCTTTTATGAAATAAGCATGTGGAGAAAATGGGCTCCCATTAAGGTTGAGCCCAGCATGCTCGGAGTAATGACATTAATGCAGAGATATTCGATAGACCAAGCATCATGATGCTTTCATCACATGCATGTTGCTACTATATCAGGATGCAGGAGTTAAAAGATTTAAGATACAACAATTTAAAGAACAGTCTCAACAGTAAAACAAAATGCAAGACAGCAGACATTTTTGTTCTTCTACATGATCATTAAAGGGGAATTCATATGGTTTTGTCATACACAGAAAAGCACAAGAATAAAGTACAGCCATAGAAGGTATTTTTCAGTCTTTTTGTTGTGATTGAAGTATGAATTTGTTGTTCAAATATACCCCACAGATAGAACAGTTGAATAATGAAACAACATATATGCAACATCATGTGTAAAGCCATTTGGAACAGCAATATGCTTGAAAAGACATCATAGATTGGAGTAGCATTAAAATAGAGTAAGTGTTGCTACATAATTAAAAAGAACAATGTATCATTTCATCTTAAAGATATCATGCTCTCTATGCATAAATGAAATCACATCTCAACAAATGAAGATACAGTCATGTGCCTGAGAGATGAATAATGGAACAGTTTGATGAAACAGTCATGAAGATAACAACAGATATAATGAAGAAAGCTAAACAATACAAAGACGACAGTCACAGTCAAGATATGTGCAATGAGGAATACAATGGAACAGTCATGAGATGCTACAACAATCTCGAAAGTAAGAGGAGAAAAAAAATGTGTATCATAAATGTTCCATCTGGTAAAGACAGCATCAACCCCATGATACATATTGATCCAGCCATATGTGTAGCAGCAATTTTAAAAAAGACAGATTCAAACATTGAGAGCTGTGATCTAGTCATAGAATACATTTCTTTGCAAAATATCACAATATCATCATATTGCAGAATAAAAGCAGCTACAGGTAAAAATGAAGAGTTTTTAGCATATGAGAGCCTCTATTTTGCATTCTCAAAAGAAGAACAGTATGATGGTTTTATTTTATGCATATTACAAATGATGAAAAAGCCCAATTTGAGTCTATGAAAGAACAGCAGAAAAATGTATTTTCACCAGCAAGGTCAAACCCACATCCAATGCACAGGAATTTTTATGAAGAGGATGGTGAGTTTCACAACTTGAAGGTTTGATAAAGCTGGAGATGCAGAACCAAAAACCACGGCCTGCACTATGGAGTTTTTCCAAAAATTGCATATGATGAAAATGAGACCTATTTCATGCCATATCAGGCCATGGCTAGTAGTGCCAAGCAAAGGTTTTATGTTTTCTACATTTCCATGAGGGAAAGAACATCATTGTTTCATTGCTTCTGCATACAAAAGGAGGATAAAAAATCATTTGTTTAGCACCCAGTCATAGACAGATGGGGTCATTTCTCTCACAACAGATGAACTCACTTATCTAGTGCATCATATAGATTCTTTTATCTAGTGCATCATATTTTTTTCAAATTTTTTTAATAGGTTTTACTATTTTTCCTCGACATGGTAATCGACCTAATGTTTTGTGCTGATAACCTACTTGTAGTAAAAGTAAAAAGGAAAATACAAATAATAAGTAAACTATTAAAATATATATTTTTGAAAACTAAACTTATAGATCTACAAAAGGGTATTTTTATATTTTTTAAAAAATATTATTTACATGAGTAGAAGTTGTTGAAATATCAAGTTTTTCAAATAATTTAATTTTTTTGGTAAATTGGCCTCATTGTGGTGCTACATATGCTTTTAGCCAACAATTTTAGTTGGAAAAGTTGTGGACATATCTAACTTAGCTAGAATGAATCTTACAAGATCATATTTTTGACCAAAATTGATTTTTAGTTAGAAATACTTAAATACAACTATGTTGATAAGTTGGCTAAAAGTGTGACACAACTTTGTGCTTTTACCCACTAATAGTTCATTAATAAGGATTAATAATTTTCAAAATGTTATAGTATTTGATTAAATAGAAATATATATAATTGTTACCTCTTAGTTTCCAATTATAGCTATTGATTAATGAGCCAAGATAAAGCCAAGAGGGTTATATTCAATACTCAAATGGATAGCCACTTTACCCATAGCCTGATCTATATGCAATTTACTAATGTAATCGTATGTTTGTGTGATTATATGCACGACGCCCTTACACAAGCTAGTTTCCTCTCCTTTGTGATACTCTCCCTTCTGAAATGAGGTCATGGTGGATCATGTCATACTCAGACAATCCAATTGATAGTTAGTCCATAATCATGACATCAACATATATAATCATGTTATACTCCATAATCAACTTATGCCACTATAACATAAAACATGTCAAATACTTTCTGATTGTGCAATAGAGCAATTCTTAAATAAAATGTTGCATGTATCAACAATATAACATCAAATATATCCATTTGATATATACAAAGTAATTCAATGCTAAGTATAAATAGAAAAAAAGGCTGTGACATCCCTCCCCTCTAAGAAAATCATCATCCCGATGATGTCAACAATGCATAAAAAGCTTAGGAAAAGGTGAGAGAAAAAAGTTGTTGCTCCTCTGCAACATCTTCCTAAGTGACACTATTCTTAGAGGAATGATTCCATTGCACCTTGCATTGGACTGCTTCCATTTTCATAAAAGATTCTACTATGCTCTAGGATATATAGGTTCCTACTTGAACCTTTCCATACTATTCTAAACCTATTAAAGGAATTTGAATTCTTATGTGGTTTCCCTCTTAGGAACACTTCGTCCCTACCGTACCTCTCAGAACTCCTATTCTGAGACCTAAGCTAACCTTCTGGCTCAGACTTAAATCTTTTGAGTTAATGGTTAGAGACATGTCTCTCTAACGTTGGCTTAGCCTTGTGATGAATCTCACTTCTCTGTAGTTGCTTAACAAAAGTTGACATGGTCGAAAATGACTTCTTTGACTTTAGGTATTAGTTTCCTTGTTTTCTTTCCTGTGATAAAATTATATCAAGACCATGTACACTTAGAAATGCAAGCCATTGTCTTTGATGAACATTGGATTAACATAGGTGAATATTTAAGTCCCAAATGGTCATTTTTTAGCTTGAAGGGTTTACCGATTAGATGTTGCCTCCACCTATGCAATGTATGTACTATTTCAACTAACTCAAACATGAGGTTCATGATTACATCATAAAGCTCTTTTTTTCTAGAAATTTTATGCCACTATCTGCCCATCTCGCATAAGGACCCCTTCCAACCCATCTCATCGTTTGTCCACTCAACTTCTTCCTTTTATGAAAGGTGGTAATAAGATACATTATCTTGGAGAATCCCTTGACAAATCTCCTAAATATATGTCTAAGTTCGTACTTCCTCGACATTCAAAAAAGTGGCGATGCCAAAATGGCTTTATTTTTTTATCATATATAACATCGTCTAAATAGTTCATATACACACTATTCGTAAGATTCAAGAATGTCGTAGGTGTATTGACAAGCCTAAAGGTACTACTGTAAACTCACAATATCCATCATGAGTTTCCAAAACAAAAAAATATATGTCCTCTCCCTTGATTCTCAACTGGTGATAATCAGACCTTAAATCATGTTTAGACAACACATCTACACCTCTCATAAGATCAATTTGTTGCAAGTATGGGCCTATCTAGTGTTGTCATTGATGTCAACATACTCCTGTTGCATTAATGATAAGGTTTGGATGAGCCATGAGCTGAGGATATTGAGAAAATTAGTCTCAATCAGGAACAGTGAAGAATAATGATGACAGTAAGGCAAAAGTCCAAGATAGGATGAGGATCAGAGGATTTGGATTAAAGGGTTTGTAGATATGTGTCTTAAGGTGATCTAGTAGAGATTTCAGAGGTCCGCATGAAGATATGAAGAAGTTGTGGCCGCTCAAGTAAAACCAGTTCTGGTAGATATTTAGAGGTAACAGAGTGACACAGACAGGTCCAGTGAGATTCAGAAGTACAGTTTCCTGCTCTGCAAATTTGACGGAGTGTTAAGGAAGTCCTTGTGATGTGTCAACTCGATTGGTTCATGAATTGAAGGTCTAGAATTATCCACTCTTTGGTGGCAGTGGTGACAGACTGTGTTCTTGAGGTTCTAGATGAAAGAGAGAAGGATTTCAGTATGCAGATGAAGTGCGGATGTTCTTGGTGATTCAGGCAACCTTGTGAAGGAATTTGGATTGTGTCCAGTGTGTGTTAGTGGTCTGCATTGGAGTTAGAGCTCACTATTGAAGAATAACCTCTGGATGATGGTGTTCTTCCTGAGACTGGCCGACCAGATAAGTTACACATCTTGTGGATGTTCTTGTAGATGTTTGCCGACTTAGATGATTATTCCTAAGTTGATGTCTTGTATAAATAAGGGGTTGCAAAGTCATTTCAAAGTTGTCCTTATGGAGATGAGAGTGTGGTAGTGAGGAGGAGAGTGAAAGGCAGAGCAGAAGTATTGGGCTTAAATAGAACTGATTCAAGCATGGTGAAGATGCTATTTTCCAGTTCAAGTAGGTGATACTTATTTCTTTGTAGACAGTGTGTCTCTTGTAGGCAGTGAGCCTCTTGTGAGCAGTGTGCTCGGGCAGTGAGCCCTAATTGGCATGTGCCATTTTTGTTCTTTCTATTCTTTTAACAGAGAATACAATCTTGGGTTAATCACCCATGGTTTTTCCCTTAACCGGGTTTTCCACGTCAAAATCTTGGTGTCTCATGTGCTGATGTGTTTCTGCTCTTATTTTGTTGCATTGTGTTTCCATGATTGATTTATTATTATACTGCTGAATTGTAAAGTGGAATTAAGTGTTTAATTGGAAGAAAGTTTTGCACAACTAATTCACCCCCCCTCTCAGTTGTGTGCCCTAAGTCTAAAAATTGGTATCAGAGCCGAGTTCCTCTAAAAAGAGCTTAACCGCTTGAGGAGATCCAAGATGTCGTCTTACAAGAAGGATAGTCCGAAGTTTGATGGAACCAATTTTAATCTCTAGAAAGGTCGCATGAAATGTCACTTGAGATGTATGGGAATGGCGTACTGGACCATGGCTACAACACAGTATGTACCTCCACAGGGTGGTCCGAAAACCCAAAATGAAATCACAGATGTTGAAAATAATCTGTGAACTATAAAGGCTCTTCTAAGCACATTATCTGATTCAGAGCTCTCAAATGTTATTGACCTACCAATTGCTTTTGAGATTTGGCAAAAATTGGAACTTATGCATGAAGGAGACAAGTATGTCAAATGTGCAAGGTTACAAAGTCTGAAAGGACAATTCAAAAATCTAAAGATGAGAGAAGATGAAAACATCACTACTTTTATGCCAAGAGTAAATGAGCTTGTTTGTGGAATCAGAAATGCTGGTGGAGTCTTGGATGAAGATGAGATTGTTGGCAAAATTTTCAGATCCCTTCCTGCTTCTTACAAAATCAAGGCTGTTGCCATTGAAGAATTCAGAGCCCATACAACTGTCACAAGAGATCAATTGGCTAGAAAATTGGTTGCATTTGAGATGACAGAGTTTGGAGATGACCCCCCCAAGACTGAATCTGCATTCAAAGCCAGTGCCTCTGTTAAAGGTAAACAAAGGTTTGATTCAGGAGAGAATTCATCAAGGAAGCTGTCATGGTATGAAAAAGAAAGAAAAGATATGGAAGAAGTAGAAACTACTCAACTTGAAGCCCTTATTGCAAAAAGGCTGCCAAGAGGATCCGGTAAGTATGAAGGAAAATTACCTTTTAAGTGTATTAACTGCAATAAGATTGGTCATTTTGCCTCAAGGTGTCCGGAAAGGTTTTCAAGGTAAAATCCTAACAAGCCAAGGTTCCAAAAGAACTGTTACTATGTACATGAAGATGATCATAATGAAGGAGTAACAGATGATGAATTAGAGATAGGAAACAAATCTAGAAATGAATGGGTGTTCATTGCCATCAAGGAAGAAGATCCAATGTCCTCTGTATCTGTCAATCATAAGACTGTGGAAAGAGCTCTGGCTGCCCAAGTTGAAGAAAAGGATGACTGGGTCATTGACAGTGGTTGCTCTCACCATATGACGAGTGACAAAAATAAGTTCATAGATTTGGAAAGGTATGAAGGAGGTGTGGTAAAGTTTGGTGATAACTCTGCTGGTAGAATCAGAGGTAGAGGAACTATTTCTCTTGATGGAAGGAACAAAACTAGTAATGTACTGTATGTTGAAGGTTTGAAGCACAATCTTCTTAGTGTTGGACAATTGGTGGACAAAGGCTATGATCTCCGATTCAAGAATGGAAAATGCAAGATCTTTGAAAGTTTCGGAATAGAGATTGCATCTGGTACTCAAACTAAAGGTAATATCTTTCACTTGGTTGGTACTGGTAAAAGTTTCTTATTTGTTCAAATTGATCAGAGTTGGTTGTGGCATAGGAGGATGTGTCATGTGAATTTTGATAATATCATCAAGATAAGCAATACTCAGGTTGTAAGAGATCTTCCAAAATTGGTGAAACCTTCTAACAGCTTGTGCAAAGAATGTCAGTTGGGTAAGCTGAGCAGAGTCACATTCAAAAGTAAGGAACTGTCCTCTATCGGATTATTGGACTTAGTTCATACTGATATTTGTGGTCCGGCAAGAATTAGGAGTATTCAAGGTGATAGATACTTCATGCTACTAATTGATGACTATTCCCGGATGATGTGGGTAACCTTTCTATAAAAGAAATCAGAAGCTCTTAAGAAATTCAAAATATTCAAGGCTATGCTAGAGAATGAAACTAGATTAAAATTGAAGTGTTTGAGGTCTGATAGAGGTGGAGAATTCACATCCGGTGAGTTCATAGAGTTCTGTGAGAAACGTGGAATCAAGAGACAGTTGTCTGCTCCTAGGACCCCACAGCAGAATGGAGTAGTTGAGAGAAAGAACCGGACCATCTAGGAAGCATCTAGGACAATGATGATGGAAGCAAATGTTCCTTAGATCTATTAGAGAGAAGTTGTCAGCACTGTAGTCTATACTCTCAATCGAGTTCAAATCAGAAGCAATACCGGTAAGACTCCTTATGAACTTTGGTTTGGCATCACTCCTACTGTGAGGTATTTTAGAGTCTTTGGTAGAAAATGTTACATCAAAAGAGATGAAGATCTAGGAAATTTTGATGCTAGAAGTGATGAAGGAATATTCTTGGGTTACTCTACTCAAAGCAAAGCATACCGGTGTTATAATGAAAGAATGAGAAAGATGATAGAAAGTACAAATGTGAAGGTTGATGAAGGAATTGAAAAACCCTCAAGATTCTATGAATATGATGAAGATGATCAGAATGGTGTTCTAACTCAAGGAGCCCAAGCCTCTTCTGAGATTCAGATCCAGATTGATCTGGTAAATCAGGAAGAAGAGATAAGTTTGAATGAGCCTGATCAAGAAGCAGAAATGCAAGTAACTCCCAAAGTGCCTAGGTATGTAAGACTGAATCACTCTGAAGATCAGATCATGGGTGATAAAAGCAAAGGTGTACAAACAAGGAGGAAAATTGCTCAAATTCCATATGAGTATTGTCTGATTTCAAAAATTGAACCTAAGACACTGAATGAAGCTTGCAATGATGAAAACTGGACTAAAGCAATGGAGGAAGAGTTGATGCAAATTGAGAAAAATCACACTTGGGATCTTGTTCCTAGACCTAGAAACAAGAATGTGATTGGAACAAAATGGGTTTTCCAGAACAAACTGAATGAAGTTGGTGAAGTAATCAGAAATAAAGCCAAATTGGTCTGCAAGGGCTATTCTCAAATAGAAGGAATTGATTTTGAAGAAACTTTTGCTCTGGTGGCAAGAATTGAAGCAGTCAGGTTATTTCTTGCTTTTGCTTCCTTCAAAGATTTCAAGGTATATCAGATGGATGTCAAGTCTGCCTTCCTGAATGATGACTTGGAAGAAGAAGTGTATATAGAGCAACTGGATGAATTTCAATTGTCTGATCATGGTGATATGGTCTGCAAGTTGAAGAAGGCACTGTATGGACTGAAGTAAGCCCCAAGAGCCTGGTATGAAAGATTGGATAAGCACCTTTTGAAGATTGGTTTCAACAAAGGTACTGGTGACAGTAATTTGTATTTCAAAATTGATCATGAAAACATCTTGATTGTTGAAATGTTTGTTGATGATATCATTTTTGGAGGAAGAGATAGTATGTGTAAAAATTTTGCAAATCAAATGAAAAGTGAATTTGAGATGTCTATGCTTGGTGAAATGAATTTCTTCTTGGGTATACAAATCACTCAAACAAAGAAAGGAATCTTCATTTCTCAAACCAAATATGTGAAAGAATTGTTAAAGAAATTTGGGATGGAAGACTCAAAACCAATGAATACTCCCATGGCAACCAAATGTAATTGAGCAAAGATGATGAGTCTCCTAAGGCTGATCAAATAAAGTATAGGTCAATGATTGGAGGACTGTTGTATCTCACTCAAACTAGACCAGACATTATGCAGGCTGTTGGTCTTGTTGCTAGATTCCAGGATGATCCTAGAGAATCTCATGTCATGGCAATCAAGAGGATTTTTAGATATCTAAAAGGGACAGTTGAGTATGGTTTGTGGTATCCTAGAGATCATGATTTCTCTCTTCATGCATATACAGATGTGGATTGGGCAGGAGATGTAGATGACTGGGAGAGTACCAGTGGTGGAGCAGTCTTTTTAGGGAAGAGATTGGTTTCTTGGCTAAGCAAGAAACAAGAGGCAATATCTCTGTCCACAACTGAAGCAGAATATATTGTAGCAGTAGGTAGTTGCACTCAAGTTTTGTGGATGAAGCAGATGCTAAGAGATATCAAAGTAGAATATAAGGAACCTATTACAATTTTATGTGACAATTCAAGTGTAATAAATATATCTAAGAATCTGGTGTTGCATTCAAAGACAAAACACATATCCATCAAGTTTCACTTTTTAAGAGAACAAGTGAACAAGAATGAAGTCAGATTAGAGTTTGTGCCTTCCAAGGATCAAATTGTAGATATCTTTACTAAACCTCTACCTAAGGACTCTTTTGATTATCTCAGGGAGAAGTTAGGGGTTACTACCCCTCTGGTGATGAACTAAGGTGCACTAATGTGCATCAGTCCGGTGGATATCATAGACATATCTTGTGATCCGGATTGATGATGAGGAGCTGCCACTAAGGGGGAGCAGCAGGTATGATTCTAAAGTGTTGGAATTGCAAGTATGTGCCCTTTGCCATTGATGTCAAAGGGGGAGAAAAGACATGTGAAAAACAAGTGGTTGCTGATCAAAGGGGGAGCAGTAAAGGGAGAGAAGACATGTGAATGGTTGTTGCTGATAGGGGGAGTTATGACAGTAAGAAGAAGTTCTTGTCTTGATGGTTAAAATAGTTTTTCACATCATATGTTGCCATCAATGACAAAGGGGGAGATTGTTGCAAGTATGGGCCTATCTAGTGTTGTCATTGATGTCAACATACTCCTGTTGCATTAATGATAAGGTTTCGATGAGCCGTGAGCTGAGGATATTGAGAAAATTAGTCTCAATCAAGAACACTGAAGAACAGTGATGACAGTAAGGAAAAAGTCCAAGATAGGATGAGGATCAGAGGATTCAGATTAAAGTGTTTGTAGATATGTGTCTTGAGGTGATCCAATAGAGATTTTAGAGGTCCACATGAAGATATGAAGAAGTTGTGGCCGCTCAAGTAAAACCGGTTCTGGTAGATATTCAGAGGTAACAAAGTGACATAGACAGGTCTAGTGAGATCCAAAAGTACAGTTTCCTGCTCTGCATATTTGAGGGAGTGTTGAGGAAGTCCTTATGATGTGTCAACTTGATTGGTTCATGAATTGAAGGTCCAGAAGTATCCACTCTTTGGTGACAATGGTGACAGACTGTGTTCTTGAGGTTCCAGATGAAAGAGAGAAGGATTTCAGTATGCAGATGAAGTGCGGATGTTCTTGGTGATTCAGGCAACCTTGTGAAGGAATTTGGATTGTGTCCAGTGTGTGTTAGTGGTCTGCATTAGAGTTGGAGCTCTCTATTGAAGAATAACCTCTGGATGATGGTGTTCTTCCTGAGACTAGCCGACCGGATAAGTTACACATCTTGTGGATGTTCTTGTAGATGTTTGTTGACTTAGATGATTATTCCTAAGTTGATGTCTTGTATAAATAAGGGGTTACGAAGTCATTTCAAAGTTGTCCTTGTGGAGAATTGAGTGTGGTAGTGAGGAGGAGAGTGAAAGGCAGAGCAGAAGTATTGGGCTTAAATGGAACTGATTCAAGCATGGTGAAGATGCTATTTTCTAGTTCAAGTAGGTGATACTTATTTCTTTATAGACAGTGTGTCTCTTGTAGGCAGTGAGCCTCTTGTGAGTAGTGTGCTCAGGCAGTGAGCCCTAATTGGCATGTGCCATTTTTGTTCTTTCTATTCTTCTAAAAGAGAATACAATCTTGGGTTAATCACCCCGTGGTTTTTCCCTTAACCAGGTTTTCCACGTCAAAATCTTGGTGTCTCATGTGCTGATGTGTTTCTGCTCTTATTTTGTTGCATTCTGTTTCCATGATTGATTTATTATTATACTGCAGAATTGCAAAGTGGAATTAAGCGTTTAATTGGAAGAAAGTTTTGCACAATTGATTCACCCCCCCCCCTCTCAATTGTGTGCCCTAAGTGTAACACAAGTAACTATGAATTATTAGGCAAGGTATCTATTTGATAGTTACCTCATTGATTGCCCCATGATAATTACACACTCGGGGGATACTATCATTCTTTAATAGAGATTATGGTGCCACATTTCCTTAACATCCAATGTAGTTGATGCAAGACATGCCAGCAAAAGCAACAGGTTATCAAGTAACAAGTAGAACCAAGTTTGGTCACGTACTACTATCTCCTTATGGTAAGCTTCATGCTTACTTACCTTCCAAGGTTTCCAAGTTGATACCACGTAGTTTATTCATATTTCATACAATGGTCCAAGGTCATTTGCCATTAAATTAAAGGTTGCACACTTATGTGCTTCAAGCTAAAGATATCCTCATTTCCTCAAATGAGAGTCAATTGTCTTATTAAAGTTTAAGAGTGATTTCATGCATTTACAAATGTACCTAAGGTAATAATCAATGAGTTCTTTTCCTTATTCATGCTCTACGCATATGACACTCATATGAATCATGGTCAAGTGTTTCATTTAGGAAATTTTATTGGACCTACATAAAAGGCTACATGTCCATCTCTATCATTCAGGCTTTCTACGTGTGTGATGCTAAACATCTATGTCCATCTCTATCATACACTTCTGTGTGTGATACTAGACATTTATGTCTATCTTTGTTACACACACTACCCATGTATATAACACTAATCATATTTACGTGTCCATCTCTATCATACACACTTCCGTGTGTGTGATACTAGACATTGATACATCCATCTCTGTTATACACACTACCCATGTGTATAACACTAGACATATTTGTGTGTCCATCTCTATCATACACACTTCTGTGTGTGTGATACTAGACACTTATGTCCATCTCTGTTATACATACTACCCATGTGTATAACACTAGACATATTTACGTGCCCATCTCTATCATACACTTTCGTGTGTGATACTAGACACTTACGTCCATCTTTGTTATACACACTACCCATGTGTATAACACTAGAAATATTTACGTGTCCATCTCTATCATACACACTTTTGTGTGTGTGATACTAGACACTTATGTCCATCTATGTTATACACACTACCCATGTGTATAACACTAGACATAATTGTATATTTATAAAATATTTGTATTCAAGCCAAGTTTCTTCCCGAGCCACTTCCTTCCCTGATGACATACAAGCACTCCGTATTACTTGTAGTTATCATTGGTAAGTAAAATTTATATGTTATAGAAACAAAATTTCTTTACTTATATCTAGCCCCATAATATTTTCTATGATTGTATTGGCTAGGTCATTATCTAGAGAAATTAAAATCTCAATCATGTATTATTCACTACAGAATCATAATTTTAGGCATGGTATATATGTTCTATTGATTAGGTTCATACAACTTAAACAGTTATCCAAACAATGCTAACCTTAGCTACCATCTCGTATATACTAATATTCAATATCAAGATTAGAATAAATTTTCTGTTTAGGTTTATTTTTCTCATTCTTATTCAAAAAAATTTTGTTCAATTTCCTATGGTGTATGAAATTAATGATGTTAAATTTAGCTATTACTCACATTCAAATAGCGCCATACAATGTGATACAAGTCCTATCATTCTATATTCATCCATTCTCTACATAGAAGTATCCAAAGTATTATGTTAACTACAAAATACCCTCTTAAATGTGACTACATGTCACTATTAGATAGAGGGATCTTTTCGGGTTCTTCTTCCCTGTTAGAATCTACTAACATGAATAGGGAGGATGGATGTACATGTAGGTACTCCATTATCACCTCCCGTCTTATAGTAGGCACCTCGACACCACATCCAAAGGGTATGTCACGATGAGCGGAGGGTTTACTGAGTTTAACAATTGTTGGGGCAATTTTTTTCTCTACTACTTGCATCCTCTTTTGTTTCTCAAGACAAATTCTCTTAAGTGCGTCAGCAAGAGTCTCGAAATCGGTAAGCCAGGCCCACCTAGTATATCTTATTGGTCTAGCATTTTTAGGAGGGGTTTCCTTTGTTACAAGAATTTTGGTCATGTTTTTGCTTTTTGTTTTCTTAGCTCATTTCCATGTCCTTTCTCCCTCCATTCTAGCACAAGAAAAAAAATGAAATTAGCTTATCTGCTATCCAACGAAAACTTTTGCAATGAGCTCCAAGGTCCAAGTGTTGAACTTGGTTCACTCTGATACCACATGTAACATCACCCTTAATTTACCCATTATAGAATAACACTATAATACTTCATTTACTATTACTCTGAGCATTTAAAGTGAGAAAGACACTACGTCTAAGTATGATAAACAAGAATACGATAATCATTTAACACAACGCTAAGCAATTCTTACCAAGATCACATAAATGTTTAATAACATTCCATTGAAATGAAAAAAATGCAATGAAGTATCATTTAATTATTACATTCAAATTCAATCATCCATCAATATTTCAAGGAAGCTGAGCGGTAGAATCAAACGTGAGCTTCCAAAGCAGCAATGGCAAGGTAGAGCTCACGAGTATTGGCCTCATATGAGTGGCGGTGAAAATGGCAAGTTGCCTTCCATAGATGCAGAGAAACTGTGAAGTACGAGTGATGGCATTATTCCACTAGGTGATCCACCCCACACCATGCAAAGGACATGGTTCCAAATTCCAAACATGTTGAATGTGCGCTAACGTGGCCTTGTGATTGAGAAGAGACATGTTGAGGAAAAAATGATTGTTTATGATTTTAGGCTTAAAGATCTGCCACTCAACATCAAATCATATCAGGAAATGATCTAACAAGACTATGTCAGATAACAGTTTGGCCGATAGAGACTAAAAACAAGCAAATGTGAAAAAAATTGAGTAGAAACCATAGCTCGATCTAGCCTCTTTAAAACCTTGCCAGTGCCAGCTCACAGATTGCTCCAAATGTATTAGTCGTATTATCATGATGGTGGCTAATATTAGGGTCAAAAAGACCCATTTTATTGCACATAAAAAACCAAGCCTCCCTTTCACCAATTGTCCAACACATTGGCAAAGCTCCAAAGTCCACTTTTAACATAGTCCATCTCAATCATATTAATGTCCCTACACAAAATCCAAGTGGTGGCAGGCATTATATTTGTATTCCATTGCCAAAGAGAGGATATCCCAACGACATTAGTGGGAGCATAAACATTAATAATCCCAAAGGAATGATTATTAACATTGAAAAGAGTCCACAAGACATAATTCGTGGGGTCACATCCATGGTCAACCAAAAGATAGTGCCATGCAGGAGAAAGAAAGGTAACAATAGCTCCTCGACTAGCTTCATGACTACTGCAAGGAAAAAAACTTGAAGGCCAAATAACTTTGCATGCAGCAGAAAGCAAAAAAACCTAACACTTTAACCTCTTGAAGACAAAAAAATGTCAAGAGTCAGAAACTAAGAACGAGCATCACAAATAGAGTATTTCCAGGGAAGGTCTGTGAGACCCCTCACATTCCAAGAAATACAATTCATTTAATCATCATCGAGGGGCATTTCCTCATTATCTAGCCCCTCAAGAGCTGAATAACTATTTTGAAACAAAGAGTCGGGTGCTTCATAACTTCCAATTTGGAATTTAAGCTACATAGGTTACCTGTGATGAGGCACAAACTCACTATCCTCCAAATGCCCAAACAGGCTTCGAGATCTCCTCTACCCAATGAGAGGAGGAGAAGCATGTTGGGTAATGGAGACCAATCGTTGTGTAGTAATAGCTACAAAAAGTAGGAGCTTTGGATGCTATTGTGGTACCTGACACACTTGCGGCGGCTAGTTTTGAAATATTATGTGTAGAACCCCCTTGGCCTGAAGGCTGAGAAGAGGGTTTAGGAGTTCCAGAGTTCTTGGTTTGGCAGGCGACCACTGTAGACCATCCTCCCTCGGGCTTTGCCTATGATGGCAGCTCAACTGTAGGTTTCGGTAATTGAGAAACCAATGGGTAGTCCTGAATTTTATGGTCAGCTCGAACTAACACCTATAGCAAGTATTAGGCAGATTAATATATTACACACACTAGGAATAACGAGTTTGGCTGACTTGAATGCCTATAAATTCCTTGAGGTCTTTGGAAAGGTCGACCTCGACACAGACCCTACGCTAAGGGTGAGTTGCGTAGAACTTCTCTGGTTCTAAGAAAACAACAAAACCTAGAGAAGAAGCTATTTGGCTGAGAAAATTCCAATAAGGCAAAGGGAGACCAAGGAATATAACCCAAATAGGGACCTGAATGAACTTTTTGTCAGCGATAGAAAAGTCACCGGTCCACGAATTAAAAACAAGGAGAGAAAAGCGGACAAGCCAAGGGCCCCGACTGAGAACAACCTCAGCATGGTTGTTCTCAACGAAATGGAAAAGGAAAAAACCCTTAGTAAGGTTTTGGACAACATCAAGGTGAATCCCATCTGAGATCCAAGCCCTACCAATCCAGTCACGAAGCATGCTTTCAAGGAGGACTCTACCCATGAAATACTCAATGAGAGTGAAATTCTCCAACCATTTGCAAGCATTGTCAAACTCTAGAATGGGAAGAACAACATCTGGAGGTGGGTCAGTAGACTTACCTTGTGGAATACCTTGGGGCTGAATTTCCGGGGCCGTTTGGGAGGGGGTGCCATTGATGTCTGTCGTCAAACCTTCAAGTCCAACAATAGTAGTTGCGGAGGAATGAAAGGTTGATGCCATTTAAAGGGGCGAAAAAACATCCTTAGGCTAAGGACACGACAGTGCATCGCAATAAATGTGAACGAAGGCAAAGAAAATCCTGACACCTAAGGGGAAACCAAGAAACCCTAGAGAGCAATCCAAGTTCCTCATAATAAACTAGAAAATAAAATCTTTTCGATGAATTTGGACATAGTAATGTCGAGGAATTTGAGGTCCTTTACTAAACACTTTGCAATTCTCTTCTCTTAAAAAATCGGTCACGCGTCGCTTGCAAAGTTGCACGGACTACAGGCCTTTGTAACTTTCTTCTTGACTCCTTGAGTGTATCTACATTAATAATAATTCCTTTCTATTTTTTAGGACCAGAAATGACCACACACATCTTATCCTCTATCTGTATTATTCCACGCAATCATTCAACGTTTGATTTGTATTTGCTTTTGCATTGAAATCAAGCCTGAAAAAAAAGTTTGCTCCAAAATTATTGAAAAAGTGCATAAATATGCAATAACGCCCCCACAAGATTTGTAGACGAAATGAAGATATTAACACTACAGTGAAACTGTGTTACTTGTAAAAGCACACATTTCGACTGGTTTGTTGCTGTTGGCCGACATCTCGTTTATACTATATGCAGAGTTGAAAAGCTGCCAAAATGGTTAGTTTTGGCCTCTTGAAGAAAAGGCGAGTACCTTGCTCTTCCTGAGGATTGATCTCTCTGCTAGACTATCAGATTTGACATTTCAAGGTACGATTCTGAGAGTATTAAATCGTTCCAAAACACTGCATTGTTCTTCCTCTTTTGCAATCTCTAAATTCATTGAGTTCAAAAGATTTGTAATTTCTATTATTTGTATTGGCGTCGTTGAAATATCTGCGCAGTGCATTTTCTAATCTAATGGGATCTCTAACCTAATTTAAAGCTTTTGTTTTTTCTTTCTTTTTAAAGATTGTGTGATTTTTCTGCCATGCATTTACTTAATTAAACTCTCTAACACTTTCTTCACAAACCGATTTTTTATTTTTGTTCGTCACAGTCAAAATGACATGATTCACAAAAGCTTTAAATCTAAGTCTATAAAACCATTTTGTGTATGTCAATCCCTTCACAAGAAAATGAATGCTCTGGTTTCCAGTAGCTCTATAACCCCAAGAAAGTCCTAGCCTGAACCTAAAATATGTTTAGTGTATTTGGGTTGAGTTTGAATTCTCAATTTTTAAACTTTCATTTCTACTGAATATACCAAAAAAATGTTTATGTATCCACTTAATCAAAAATTGAAATTTATCTGTATGTAAACACAATCTACATTTTTGGTACAACAAAATACCTAATCACATATAAATTATGAATCATTCATTATAAGTTTATGAGGATTTTGTTATTAATTATCTTCTTCTTCTGTTAGAAATCTAAAGTACAACTCCCTCTTTACCTTTTATCGTTATTAATTTGCTTTTTCGAATCTGCTCATAGTAAACAATTTTTTTGACTCTGTTTGCTGTCGACATTTACGGTCGACCTTTTCACTGTAATTCTTTCGACCTGTTTAATGAGCTTGCTTGTTGATCAATTTGTCGAAACCATTTCCGTCGACAAGATTTCGACTAGCCAACCATTTGACAATGCACCAGCTAGTTAAGCTTTACCTTTAAAATCACTACTACTGCTACTAGTCTAGATTGTTACGCTGAAGCAAATAACTGCCATGTGATCTATAGAATTATTTGATAATAGTATTATTTTATTATTTTTCTTTTCGTGTGTTGTAGCTATTGTTGTTATGCAAAGCTTAGGATAATCAAAGCTACGACACAAGAATATTACGGTGAAAGCTTAGGATAATGAGGCAAAGATTGTTGATTTGGACATGTAGCTTGGAAAGGCGCACACCGGTCAACTGATAAAATAATAGGTACTAAAGACTATTGACTCCAGAGTATTGCTGGAATAACGAGCTCTCTTATAAACATGATGTTTATAGCTTTGGAATTGTTGTGTTAATAAATAAATAAATACTCTTGACTAAAGTAATATTCTTGACCGCATTTACCTCCTACATTCCATGTCCCCACAAATAGCGTGTAACGAAAAAAAACTTCCAAAAGTTACCTTCTTGTTGTCATGTAGCCAAAAGAATGGTTTGAAACAATGGTCGGCCTCAAATTCTAGTGTGTTATATATTTTTGATGCTGGGAGTGGCCACATGGCTTATAATCAATTCAATTTAGTGGCTAATATACCTTAGATCTTGAACATCCATGGCCTCGGATATATATGGCTCTGGCCTTATCCCTCTGTCATATTCAGTTTTGTTCAACAATTTCTCTGCATATTTCAAAAGAAATAGTGAGAATTACAATTGAGTGCACATCGCATGCAGCAACAGCTAATTACAGGTTGAAAGAATTAATTTCATAATTTTAATAGTATTTTGAATGAATTTTTATATAACATCCCAATTTTCCTCTCTTATATATGGTTATAACTTATAAACGTGTCAAATTGATAGGCCTGTAAGGCTAAAATACCATTGACAATCTAATCGACACATATTCAGAATATTCAGGATGCCCATTCATCTTCAAGACTATATTGACTATTCATAATTAGATTTTTTTTGGGTTGTGTCAATTATCCAAACTGTATGAAACAAATTATCATGTCTTTCAATTGGATGGCCCGCATATACTCTAGCATTAACCCTAATTTTATTTTAGAGGAATAGATAAATCAAGCACAAACCTTATTCTTGTGCAAAGGAAAAAAACAGACGGAACACCCAAACCCTGATTTCCATGTTCGCTTCAAACAGAGCAGTTAGAAAAGTTTACCTGCGAATTCGTGGGGAAAGTCGAACCGCCAACCTCTGTGTCTCTGCAAGTAAACCTTATGAGAATAATGGAAAATGCGTTCAGAAATAAAGGCCGTGCAGAGTGTATGTTTGTATTTTCTGGTGGCTACCCTGTTATCATTTCCAAAGCCAGCAAGCTTAGATACCCAAAATGTGGAGGAAAATGTGTGCACCCCATTAAACTGCACCATCTATAAATGACTAGTACTTCTTGGGAGCAGCAGATCACACCAGGTAGAGAGCAAATCGTAAACGCCAGCGCTTTCCAATGGCTGAAAAGGTTAAAGCAGCAGCAAATTAGCTACCCGATATGGAAGCATGAGCTTAGCATGACCTTTAGGCTAAAACCTTCAGTTGGGCGCCGTGGACTGAGGGGTATCCATTCAGTCAAAGTCCTCTCGGGCATTAGATCCCCACCTCATCCCTTATAGTGTCAGAGCAAGACTCGATCCCTGGTGGGCTAATTTATAACCATTCAACTTCACCAGCAAACTAAGGGTCCATTGAATAAGTATTTTTTTAAATAAATAATTCATATGTCACTTTTATGTATTAAAAAGGAAATAGTACGATATTCAAATAAAAAGAGAAAGGTAGTAGAGAGGTACACCCATAGAGTCTAAATAGGACAGAGTCCAAAACAAAGACGACATATAAAAGGGCCAAGCCCAAACAGAACTATGTAGCTAAAGCTATGCGGGAAGAAGGAAGATCTTTATCATCTAGCTTCCAAACATCCCCAAGGACTAAATCATCAATAGGCTCCCAACCAGTGAGAGCACCCTCCTCTTCAAGAGTATCATCCGAGGGCTACTGAGCATGGGGAGAAGAAATTGTTAGCTCCAGGCAAGGAAACTTGCTAGGATCAGGCTAGCTAGGAGCACCACACCTATGAGAAGAAGCTAAAGGCAGCCTGAAAGATTGAGTCCATCCACTATAGGTTGCATTATCCCTAGGACCTAGAGGCTAAGATCCATAAGATTAGGAGCATCTATCTCTTCTAGTAGACTGGTTGTGACCATGCCAACACCCTTCAGAAGGAGAGGAGGGTTAGATAAAAATTTGGCAATAGTGTAGGGAGCATTCCCCTAGTGATCCAAAAGCTCTTGTAAGTGAGCAACCTCAAGTGCAACTTTACAAGCTTGCACCTAAATTTGCATAAACACATTAGAGAAAATCATTACTTTAGTATACAAAGAGAATTGAACATCAACAGAGCATCTTGAAAAAAGAGTTACATTTCTATTTTTTCAAATACTAAAAATAATTTCCACCCTAAAAGTATGCCAAATCTGGGTATACTTGAACAGGATACAAGGCTAGTCGCCAAGAAAAATCATATGCCAAGAAAAAGGAGTAGGCCAAAATGGCCTAAAGAAATCATGGATCTAATTCCAAGCATTCTAAGCTCTAGTGCAAGACTATAAAAGATGATTGAGGTTGTCAATCTTACCACAAAATAGACAATGAGGATTAAGAATTCCCATATGATTCAAATGAACAACGAGAGGAAGGCCTTGATAAAGAATGCACTAGGCAATGTGAGCCAACTTAGGTTCCCCAATAGCTAACCAGATACACTAGAATTGGTGATGTCATGCACCAAGAGAGGATTGAATCTACTAGTGATGGTTCAGTTGATCCACCGTATGAAGATGAGGTGACAGTCACAAATAGCCTTTATGAGGCCTATAATTCTTAAATGGTGTATCTAGATACCATTTCCAATACTTACCAATATGTTTAAAAGATCTGGCCCCAGTCTTATGAAATATCTGGGGAGGAATGGCATCAATGACTAACTGGAAAGTCTCCTAGTCCTAATTAGGAATATTAAATTTCTTTTTAAACTCTGGCCAAGAAAGAAAATTCTTGGTGGCTCTATTAATAAAATATGGCAACACTCGAATGCTTATTTTAAAGAACTTCAAGGCATAAATCTAGGACACTTTAGCTAGAGGGAGGTCTTGACAAGAGAGAACTAGAGACCACCAAATAGACTATTGATTGATAGAGAACCCATTGTGGAAATCATTTCATGCACAAAGAATCCAAGGCTTAATAGCTTCCTAAGGTTTCCAAATGCTTTTGGTGACAAATGTGCCCTAAATCTTGATAGGTTCCCTCATGGTGAAAAGAGTACCAAAATCTAAGCCTTTCCAAGCTAGTCAGCTTGAAGGTACACTATAACTAATACAATACTTTATGAGAATTTTTCAAGCTTCATTTCTCTCTAAGGCTCTGATAATCCATTTGGTACATAAGGTAATTCCTTACCAATGAACCGAAAGTAAGCTTAAACCACAAATATCATGAGGAAGGTAACAATATTCCCAAGAAGCATGATGAAAACCTTGGTGCCCATCACTCGAAGCCAAGAGAAAATTTCTGAGTAGTTTTTCAATTTTCAAATAGGAATCCTTTTAGGGAACCCATCAATAAAAGTAATAAACATGGGTGCCATCCAAGATTTAAGAACAAATTTGAAACTTACTAGCCAAAGAAAGAGGCTTGGTAATCCAATAGCTGAGCTTTTTTCCAATTTTGGCAGCAACAACTTGTCACAACATAGAAGGAGAGCCTTGAAAGGAAAAGGGAATGCCTAAGAAATGGAAAAATTCCCTATGCTCAATCCATTTTCAATTGAAATTGTCTAACCAATCTAGCTTGAAAAGAAAAGATTGTATATAACACTAAGTCTTTTGCCACTGAATGCTCAACCTAGAAGCCTAACAAAAAATATCTAGGCAATTTAGGGGGTGTTTGATATTATTTTCTTCTTCAATGAGAGTGAGGAAAGAATCATTGGAAAAATGACCTTTAACCAGTTGCTAGGAAGAGATATCCCCTTGATAAGGGATTTGGAGACTGCATGAGCTAGGAGGTAACCAAATCCATTTGTAGTAAGAATATAAAGAGTCGGGGCAAGAGGGCAACCTTGACAAATGGACCAGTGAAGCCCAAAAGGTGTGAATTGTTAGCTATTATGTTGATATAAGTTGAAGCATTGAAAAATAACATCTGCACAAACTAGATGAGATGAGGTCCAACTCCAAGTGCCTAAAGTATGGAAATGGTAGAAGGCCATTCAATATGGTCCTAAGCCTTGGAAAAATCAATATTGATAAAAATGGCAGGCTATTAGAAGAAGAGAGGCCATTCCATCCCTTGCCACAATAATAATATTATCCAAGATATATATAGATTTAATAAAACATGTCTACTTAGGCTAGACCAGTTGAGGAAGCATATGTCTAAGCTTGAGAGCTAAAGCCTTAATAATAATCTTGTTAGAGACATTCAACAAGGTGAGTAGCTTCCAGTTGTAAATTTCTTCAAAATTGCAAGATTTAGGTATGAACTTAATATTTTCCTTGTTAATTAAATTTATTAAAGGTTTGGAATGAAAAGGCTCAAGATAGACCTTGTGAAGGTCTTCTCACACAATATCCCGAAAGGATTTTTAAAATTCATAGGGAAAGCCATCCAAACTAGGGGCCTTATCATTAGACATTAAAAAGACAACCTTCCTTAAGTCCCGTTTAGTGAGAAGCTAATAAAAAAGAATGCACTGGGAATTGGAAACTTAGCAATGGACCACATTAAGGCACTATTGAAATGTAGCCAACCAAGCCAGAGTATATTCCTGAGAAACAATAACTTGCTCAAGCTTGAAGAAAATCAAGAAACTTGTTCAAGAGCTATTTCCCCTCTGTAATTTGTTTAATAGATTGATAAGTATTATGGGCACACAAAGCCTAAAATAATTCTTTTATGATCTTCTCTCCAATCTTGAGCTAATGAATCCAAGCTTTGACTTGGGCTCCTCATGTTGTGTGAGCATCTACAACCTATTTCTAGTGGTAGAGCTAAGCCACTCGATGTTGAGCAACAAAATCAAATGGATACACTTCTAAAGTGGAGGTGGCTTGGAATATCTCTAAGGTGGTAGCCTCATAAGAGTTGTGGTGTGAACAAGCCAATAGATGCCCATAAATGTGGAGGAAGTGGGAGCTATTGGTTATGGCATCATTCCACCAAGTTATCTAGTGGGTCTCATGCATGGGATGTGGTTTCAAATTCTAGATAGATTGAATATGAGCTGATTTGGCTTTGTGATTGAGTAATGATGTGTTGAAGAAAAACTAGGTCTTCATGATCTTGGGCTTTACAACTTGCCACTCAATATGAAACTATATTAAAAAGTGATATGAAAGGAAAATGTCTGACAAAGGCTCCACTAATAAAGAATAATAGTTGACAAAGAAAAAAGGATTGAGTTGACAACATGGCTTGATCTAGATGCTTGAGTTCTTCATCAGGGCTAGCTCTTATATTTCTCTAATTATACCACATCGTATGATCTTGGTCATGGACAAGACTAGGTTAAAAGGTCCTAATTTATTACACATGAAGAACTAGGTCTCTCTTCAACAGTTGTCTAGAGAATAGGTAAGGCCCCACATTTATCATAGCCCATTTCAATCATATTAAAGTCTTTGCACAGAAGCCAAGTGGATGTAGGCATTGATTTAGTGATCCATCTCTAGAGGACAAATCTCTCAAAAACATCATTCAAAGCATAAACATTAATAATTCCAAATAAATTATTATTAATGTTGAAAAGAGCCCATAATGCCTAGTTGGTGGGGTCATATCCCTAGTCAACTAAGTGTTGAAGCCACATAGGAGAGAGAAATGTGACAACACCACCAGATCCTACTTCATGATTACTACACAAGAAATGACTAGAATACCAAAAAACATGGCAAGCTATAGAAAGCAAAAAATGAAAAAATTTAACCTCTTGTAAACAAAGAATATCCAAACTTGGAAATTGAAGTCAAGTGTCATGAACATAATACTTCCACAGGAGGTCTAATAGACCTCAAACATTCTAGGAGACACAATTCATAAATGAGTGTCGAGAGTCATCTCCTCATTATCCATCTCATACAAAGTAGATTAAGTATTCTATAGAATGGCTTCATTTGCACCAAAACTTACTATCTGGAAGTGGAGCTAGATTGGCTACCATTTCATTGGCACAAATTCTCCCACTTCTAGTCACCATGATGGGCTATGAGAGCTCCTCTACATAGCTAGAGGAGGGGAAGCATGTCAGGAAATGATGTCTTGCAGCCGAGATAAAATTGACGTTGCTAGAAAAATTCTTACAACTCTTGCCTCACCAGAAGTCTCCCCAAGAGACAAGAGTTCAAGTTTATGTGAATCTAGAGGTTTTGAAACATTATTTGAATCCTGGCCTACAAATCTTGAAGATGTCTTAGGGGTAGGTTTGTTATTACTAGAGTTCTCATATTTGCAACTAACCATTATAGACCAACCATCATCTTCTTTTGTATAAGGTGGTGACCTAGAAGTGGGTTGTACAAAAGGTTTTAGATGAGGAGAAGCCTATAGTAACCACCCTAGTTACTACTATTTTCTATTACACTTCAATTAATACATAATTGATCAAGCATCTTCTATCTTATTTAAAAGTGTTAACTTCACAGACTCACTATCCATAGTCGCGGCATGAATCTGTACCACAAATCATATATATTTGTAGTTTAATATGATAACCTTCCAATGTTAGGTCATCCATAGACTAAGACCTAAACCTTGAGGGTTCATTCATAATGTCCATGTCTACATACCCCCTCTTGGGAATCAGAGGCTCCATAGTTTGTAGACCATATAGAGAGAATCCATCCTTTCCTTTGATATGAGATCTTTGATATCAATTTTAAATCACAACAATTAGTTAGTCTTATGCTTCCAAATCCATCCATACACACTAGTAGGATAGCAATGAATTCCAAACAAATTTTAGTCTAATGTCAACATTAGTGTACAAGCATACACAAAACCACATAGGGACCAACTCATATTAACATCACATGTTCACACATAGTGAGTGGCTCAAGCATGCATCACATATACACAATGTGACTAGATCATGCATACAACATACATACCTAATTTGATTAGTCTAGAAATGCATCACAAATACTTAATGTGATTAACTCCCACATGCATCACATATACACAATGTGACTAGCTCATGCATACATCACGGTGCAACTGGCTCATACGTACATCACAGGTACACATATTGACCCTCTAGAAAAAGGAAATGGTTTCCACTCTACTACAAGCATCTTTCCCCTTACCTAGTTCACTAACCCAAATCCCAACTAGAAAAGGAATGTTGGTGCATTTTGTGCTACCCTGTGGGTCCCATCATTTTCCCAAGTCACTGCCAACTATGATGACAAGCAAGGATCCCATACTACTTGTGGTCATCATTGGCTAAGGTGTAAGTGTAAAAACATACAATGCATGAGGCCATTAATAAGATTTCCATAGCCCATTAAGAATTTGATTCATCTTATAACTTGATAGACACAATCATAGAATATTATGGCTTTACCTCAACTAAGACTAGTGCCCGTACTATCAATCAGTAGGACTATTTTAATAGAAACATAAGAAACATATTTCAGGTGGACATGGCATAAGAAGCACACAATCATTCTAATACCCCAATGCCAACACTAAACTCTTAAGATGGGTGGATGCTGGCATCCATCACCAGCATACCACTAGTGAAAGTTGGACTAGTACTAGAATATGTCGCTTGCATGCTATTGGCGAAAGCCTATCTAAACTCTATGAAATCAGGAAGCTCCTAGAATCTATCACCTACATGCTACTAGTGAAATTGTACTAATCCCTATTATAAAGTTGAATACTTCTTTAGATGAAGCATGCTCTCTGACTCCTATCAATCTGGAGCATCGATAAGCTTATCTTTAAGGCAGGTCATAGGATTTATAATGTTAGTGATCACCATAGAAGGAGTGGAACAAGCTACGTTATAAAAGGTATTTGATTCATCCTACCTATGCCCACATAGAGCCCTTACTCCAACTATCATGTGATGCCAAGAAATCAATTCTTGTATCAATCTTGATTTAGCATTTTGATATTTAACGGGTATAAGAATATTGATCTAAAACATACTATCCTAAGGGCTTGCACTTTAGACTAGGTAATCTAGTTACGATTACCATATAGGAAAACACAGACCTATACAAATGCTCTTATAGGTCCTTGGGGTCAAAATTACAAACATGCAAGTATCACATTTAACCCACATGAGCCAGGTCACATATACATAACAAAAAAAAACATAGAGAAATCTCAAAGACCATTCACATCATTCCATTATTACATGAAAACCTAATATTTATTAGACATAAATTCAACCCATGCTTGTAATATTATACAGCATTCTACTTTTGAGTACATAACATTTACATGTTACCAATGATAAAACTTAACATACAATTACCCTCCAAATAGACATAAAGCTAAACAGCATACCCTGTTTGGTAATACTTACTATTACTTGCCCACATTCAACATAGGAAATCATAAGGAATTCCATCTTAACTCAACATAAATCTAGGCACATATTTAGAGCATACAAATCATCCACACATATCAAGATTTTTTGACACCATCAAATCATAATGTCTTAGTTCAACGACAACACTAAATGCAAAGTTAGCATGTTTTCACAACTCATTCATAACCCTATCATGGCCAGGTTTAACATGCCCTTATTTCTTATAAGAATAAATCTCTCTAGGGTCTTGAGGCTAACATATACCTTCCTATATTTGTTAATTAGCCTAGACATAATGCCATAGTCTCCAACAAACACAACTTTAATAACTATAGTTAAACAAGTCCAAAAGCACTCTTATACATTCACCTTGGAGATGAACCACGATGATAATGACTCTAAATGTTCATCCAAGATTGGAGCAGATTGTAGAATCCCAACTACACAAACCTTAGAGTAGATAAGCTTAATGATAATGGAGTGTGTTTAATCATCTTAGTCATATAAAGTTAGGACATATTAATTGGAAGGTGAGTTCATAGTCATTTGGTGCAATTTCAAACTCAAACTAAAATGTATTGAAGAGGGAAGGTTGATCAAGTTTAGGAATACCCCAAAGCTTGGATCAATTCTCTAAGCCCCTCCCATGTGGACTTGAGGTCCGGGGTCATCCTTCACCCAAGAACTACCTACATAACCATTTCCAAACAGGATCAAAGTCACATGTAGTTCTCCTCACTTTAATCCCTCAAGGATTATACACATAGGTTCCTACTCTCAAGGTTTCATTGTCACCCAATTTCATACCATCACTTACTACTATTCCCATAATCAAATCCATAAAAAAGAATATGTATAAAAACATAATCAATATAAAATAAATCTAGTCATAACATAGCACATGACATCAACACACATAAAATCTTCACAATGCAACATATATGCAAAGTCTTGACGTGGATCTAAATGATTCGATGATATCAAATATCATAAACATATCATAGCATGACATCCCATGTAATTGGAAAATCTCATGTTAGGATACCAACCATATCATACGTGGCTCTTTAATATATAATTTCCAAACACATGGGTCTCGGGTTTGAGAACTCACTTACTAATCATATGCTTAAGCTTTGACTTGTGAAACTAAACTTTGTATCATATGTCATTGGCCTATAACTATTGCTAGTAAACATGGTAATGGACTCTTATTTTAGTCCTTAGAACTATCATCTTCAAGATGAATACATCATATATACTATATGGCATTGTTCAACTATAAGGAAGCATTCTTCTATAGTACTTTAGACCATAGTTGAAATATTAACAAGGAGTTGCATTATTCTAATCACGATTTCCACCTCTAAAAGTTACAACTAGAGGCAAGCCTTGTAAGGTTTTATCTTCTAGATCAACAAGATCAAAGAATGCCCTTCAGGCACAATGTTACATGGTTTGGTACTTTACTTCTCCCATTAAGCATATCTTGGTGCACTTAAAGGTATCATTACACCATGACACTATATCTTCACATTCATTGAAGGTGAATATATTAGTGATAGTGTGAGAGTGACGTTATGAAATGCTAATTTACATCTCAAAGTAATTCATAGATCATTCATTCATTTCACAATTTTAATCCATAACTCACAAAAACATGGCTACAAACACTACAATCCTCATCTTAAACACAAACCACATAAATTGTTTCCTTAAATGTACCATACGATTCCCAGGGTTAGTCAAGACATATGTTAACTAATCAACACTTCATTTACTACAATACAATGTAATAATATCATGCAATTCACCATCATAATGCAAGGTATCATCTTGTGGTATCATACAATAATTTTTTTATTCATCATAAGAATATTTCTCTAATTCAATATAAAATTCATTCAAAGATATTTATGTTTCAATTGAAACCTTCAAGTTATAACCAAGGAATAACTTTCCAGATCACTACAAAGTTATCTCAATATTCAACAATGAAATTCTATTAGACAAGTAACTATGTCATCAATGTTCAATGTACATTATACTCATCTTCTCTAGTGTGCAAGGGATGTTGATATTTCTATCTCAAATTATTTAATTTCCAAGATAAAAATATACAAGCAATATTTCTATCACTACAATATTTAGTTCATAAATACAACGTTTCCTCATAACCCCACTAAATATCTAACTCTATAAATATGCTGAGACCATATCAACACATAGGGAACATACTTGGATTTCCTAAAGGAAAATTGTTAGAAGAAATAAAACCCAACATGATCTCCATTTAAGTCTAAACATATAATCTCTATTATGAAGCATTCACCAGGCATAAAACTAATTGACTTTGCTAGCACTTCCCCCACAAGGAGACCTAAAGTGAAGCCCACAATAATGCCAATGACCATGGAAAAAGGCATCCAACTCCAAATTGCCAATATATCCAACAAATGCATGCGTAAAGATGTTGAGGCCAAAAGTTACAAGTCAACTGAAGATTGCAATGCCTGAAATTTCTAGTGCTTTTTTACTCTATCCAAAAATCTTCTAGAAACCTTTGGGCTTGTTATGAGCCCCTTTTCTTCTCCATCTATGAGACCTATGCTAAATGATACTTCTTCCATATTATTTGTTCTTATCCACTACAAATTTATTGAGAAAATAATATAATGGTTTCACTGGTACATTTATACGCTATTGTGGGGCATATCAAACTATGTGTAGTAGACAAGGGCTTTTGAACAATGCACAGCCATCCATAGGATCATAATGGATGAGAATTTTTATCATAGTTTATAGTTCCAACCACCTTGATAGACATGTACACAAAATTGGAATATATAGACAAAAGCAAGATCAACCATGGAACTAGGAGAGAAAACCAAAGGTCTCATGTTCAAAACTTGGGCATAGATGAAGCACTCCCATAGTAGAAAGGCAATGGCCCCCATCATCTCCTATCATTTCCTAAAACCCCCATAGAGAAGGCAATCTGGTTCCCCTATCAACACAAGACAAAAGAAAACAAATGCATTTCTTCTCTCATGCCTCCATTTGAATGTCCCTTCTATTGTCATGTCCTAAGGATGTGATAATGAGGAGAGGGGAGGAAACCATGCCTTAATAATGGCATGGCATTTTATCTACCCATACCCAAGTTATAGTACTATAGATGTTATACATACGTAGGCACCAATAGTTGGAAAATGTTGATCCAAAAGTTCTCCTTGCTTTCCACGTTTATAGTCGAAGGTAAAGGGTAGAATGAATAGGCATGATTATTTGGATTGTCTTACATGACTTTAGTAAATTGTTAGCCATTGATCTCTCAAAATAACTCATGTCATCTTTGGATCGCTAGCATGAAATGATCAATTGAAAATCACTCTATTTTCTTTATAGTTGGATCGTTGGCATGAAAAGTAACATTTCACAAGGGTTTACTGGAGCTTGATGATCTAGACCAAACCATACCAAGTTCCATGATCTTTAATGTAGCACTAACCTCTAATTTGGAATTCTCATTACATGTGCCATATTTTGATTGTTGGCATGAAATGACTTATCAAAAGATAGTCAATCTCTTTATTCCTCTCTATCAATCTCGCCCTCTCTCTATATATGTCTATGTGTCCCTTTGTATTTCACTCAATATCTACTTATATATCTTCTTCTTCTCTCTCTACCTATCTCTATCACTCTCTATCTCTAACTCAGTCTTGATATATATCTCTACATATCTTTGCTCTCTCTCTACCTATCTCGCTCCCCCTCTCTCTACTACTCTTTAGATCTCTAACTCTATATCTCCTCACTTCCCCTCTTTCTTTCTCTATCTATCTATCTATGTTCATATTTCTCTCATTCTCTAGTGTCCCTATCTTTTATTGTCACTCTCTCTCTTACCATCTCTCTGTCTTTATATCCCCTTCTTTCTTCCTCTATCTCTCTCTCTCTCCTCTCTCTCATTCTCTCACTCTCTCTTGATCTCTCTTCTTTCTTCTTTATTACCATCTCTCTCTCTCTCTCTCTAGATTCTATGCTTTCTTCCTTCATCTCTCTTTCCATAATTTTCCTGCTAACTTCTTTAATTTGGGGGAACATGACTATGAAAAAACAAGAAATTGCCAATCTATTTAAGTGCAAACAAGTACAAATATTAAGAATTCATTACCAAAAAACCATACGGGTTTACAACTAACAACATCCATACCTACAATTAGTCCCATGCTGATTGCATAAACAAATTTGCTACATAGAATCAAGATAATAATAATATCCATAATTTTCAATACTTTTTTTTAGTAGCCTCTTCAATTTGGGCGGGAACTTGGCTTTGAAAAAAAGGAATTTCTAATCAATTGAAGTCCAGATTAGTACAAAATGAAGGTTTTATTATTCTGTCAAGTATACTTGGGAAAACCCTTTTGAGTAAGAAATCTACCACCAAAAGTAAACCTAAATATATGCCTTCAAAATAAGATCTCTCTCTCTCTCTCTCTCTCTCTCTCTCTCTCTCTCTCTCTCTCTCTCTCTCTCTCTCTCTCTCTCTCTCTCTCTCTCTCTCTAATGCATTATTTTATATATAATATAATATCCAATATAATTATATTTATTGTCATGCACTAGACAACAACTAATTGAAAGCCTCTCTCCCTCTCCCTCTCTCTACATCTCTTTCTCTCTTCTATAGATGGACACACATATTGAAAATGTAGAATTATCATATAGTATATTTTATATAAATGATTAAATAGCTCTCAAATTATAGTTAATTATAAAATTGTATATCTATATAAAATATTATATATTTAATTATATCTTTAATTTATATATCACATCTATATTATAATTATATTTGTCATTATAAAATAGGTTTAATATAATACAATTTATAATATAAGTATTATTATATATTATATTCTATAAATATATATATAAATATATATAAGAATTAATATATATAATATATATTACTATATAATTATAACAAGATATGATCAATTAAAATGGTGAAAGTGCGGTGTGAGGAGGAGGAGCAGGTGCGTGGTGTGGAGGAAGGAAGAAATGGTGAAGGGAGATCTAATGGAAGGCGACCTGAATGTGGCAAGGGCTCCAAACGGTTTGCAAGATAAGAAAAAGGGGCAAATTCTTGGCTTCGACCCCCTCAGCTCACAGGCGGATGGACGGCGGATGGATTCTTCCCCTGTTCTCAATGACATCTCGACTCCTACTCGGGTAGCGCTCAAACCCCAAACAATACCTCAAATTTTTGTCGAATGTAAGAATAGTGTGAATCCCTTCGATGAATGTGGTGCTTTATGTAGGGAGAAAATTATTCTGGTGAACCCTAATTTATCACCCCAAAAATGGTGTGATCTTTGGGCACGTGGACAACACTCAGGCCCTTGAAATATGCTTGGATCCTGATCCTACCCCTTCTCTTGGAAAATATGCATTTTCCATGGGTGATTCAAAGGTGGTTTTGACGGAGGAACCCATCATTTTTCATATCCCTGACGATTGTGTTAATGCAACAATAGAAGATGTGGGGAATCGATCCTCATCCTCAAATTTCTGAGGAAACACCCTTCTTTTGAGCTCTTTGTGGAATGGACAAAATCAACTTGATCTAGATCTTGAAATCAAAATTTTGGATTTTGACTGAACTTTCTTCTTCGCTTTAATTCCATAGAGGACTACAACTTTGTGAATAGAATGGCCCCTAGTTCTATGAACAGGTAGGTCTATTCATTGCTTTGTGTAAGGGCCACCAAACACAACTTTGCAAACATCCAAAGGAAAAGCATTGTATGTGTAAAAATGTGATGTGTTTAAATTATGTTTCTAGAGCATAGACCTATTGTATTAGTGTGTGAGATTTGTTATTATGTTTGTGTTAGTTGGTTTTGAGAAGTTGGCTTTATAAGCCTATAGATGGAATAGTAAAATCTATCCAAGCGTATATGAATAAATAATATAATCCAACCTATGTATATTTTTAATGTAATTTGCAAATTTTTGAGGCTTTCTGATTCAACAAACTTGTCAGATCCATCGAAAGGAAATGGAGAAGTTATTGTAGTTGGGGATTATATGTTGATTGAAAAGTAACACCATGAGGTTGGGGATTATGTTGGTTTTGTTTTCCATAAGTTCCTTTTTTTGGAGCCATCCTCTCCAAAGTTAAAGATCTTCACTTTATGTATGCAAAAATATATATTGAGATCTATATTGCCATAATTATAATTTTCATTTGGCACCATGAATAGCTTAATAATAATTTATCAAAACTACTTTTTGAGACATGACAATTACTTCCATTTATAGTTTGAAGAGTATATACCTTGCTTAATGTCGAGGACATGGTATCATGGTATTAGTTAAATCTCCTAGAATGCATAAGATTAATGGGAATGAAGCCCACAGAATGCTTCAAAAATCATAAATCCATTAGGCGTAGATGGACGATGTAACACTTGCCACTACATACCATGTTATTTAAACTCGAGCATCATGATATCACATGTAAAGGACTTAGATTTAGAAAAGGATTACTATGAAACCCATCACAAGAAACCATTTTAGAAGATAAAGCTCAAAGAAAGTATGTCTTCCAAAGGTTTGTTTGTAGAAAATAAAGATATAAATATTTGTTTACCATGTGCCATGTTAAAGGATTGGTTGGATTTGGAGTTCTAGATCTCCTTATGGGTCGATAGTGGAAGATTAGAGAGTATTAGCAAGGACCACCATAGTTTTACTTTTAATATGTGTATAATATATCAAAGGGTGTATGGACAAACCATATCCTTATTTACGTATGATGTTGAACTAAAATTTGTAGATTCAAAGTACCTTTCAATTTCAAGTAGAGAACATGGATACATACATAACCTTCCTATGAATAATTATTTTGAAAATTTACCTTTACCACTCTTGCAATTAAAGAGACATTTCTTAAAACAAAAAATCATCGACCATCGTGGGATTACAAAACTAAGCTTAACTACATAATGATAGTGGCAAATAGTGTTTCATTATGTGATAGACTTGGGGCTATAGTGAAGCATTCTAATGGAAAACCCTACATTAAAGATCAGGTGATGGTACTTTTACAATGTAAAAAGTGGAGCTTGGTATGGGTTGCTCTAGATTATCTAGCTCCATTGGAGCCTCATGAAATGGTACTTTTCATGCCAATGATCCAATGGTAAAGAAAAGAGAGTCTCTCTCTCTCTCTCTCTCTCTCTCTCTCTCTATATATATATATATATATATATATATATATATATATATATATTTGTACTTCAATAAATTATAAATTCCTTATTTTTCATAGCCAAGTTCTCTCCCAAATTGAAGAGGCTACCAAAAAAAGTTTGAAAATCTCTCTCTCTCTCTCTCTCTCTCTCTCTTGTTGGGATAAGGTGCCATTAACCTTGTAAATCCCAATATTATATTTATTTCATTTATTATATGTAATTTATAATAATCCATAAGGATGTGTACTAGTTTCACTAATAGGGGTAATTTCAAAGTCATCGGAGGTAGTTACAGAGTGACTTTTGTTGTTGGCAAATGTAAAAACTCAAAGTAAAGAGGGTAGGCATGCTCCCTTGGAGAATATACTATTTTTGGCATATATGACAACTGTCATAATGTTTGGTAAGTGAATCTATGACAGCTACAAGTTGTCATAAGATTTTGAGATTATATGACGCATATGATAGATATTAATGAGTTGTAACTTACTATTTTTAGCCCAAGGTTCATATCTTGGAAAGATACTCTTTTGTGGAATCTATGACGGTTATGACATGTCGTAAGATGTTGTAAGAGGCCAGATTTAGTCTTGGGCACTCAACCTTTGCATGGCTATTTTTGGATAAGTGTAAGATCCTTGTAAGATGGTAATTAATGTTTTATAGGTTGGAGAATCTTAAGAGAGAGAAGGTGAACACCTAGGATGAGTTAGAAAATGTTTCAATAAGTATTTGCCATGTATTTGTTTCTGAAATATAGATTTTAGGTACTCAGGTGCTGTTAGAATGTTGTCAGATTAAAGAAGTTTGTGGAAAGAGTTGTGTAGCTGATGTATTGTACAATCTTGTTGAGATTAATACAAACTTGTGCCTCTTTCCTGGCAGAGTTTTCTTACCCACAAGGGTTTTCTCCACGTAAAAATTGTGTCACTGTGTTAAGTTCTTCATGTTTGACATCTTTTTTGTAGTGGGTTTTATGTTCTGATTAGAATCTCCATTGTTAATGCACACTTAAGACTATTGAAATTTATCTTGAATTAGATTTCCATTGAAGTACTCTCTCTCTCTCTCTCTCTCTCATAACATTACCTTGAAGTAGGTGCATGTGGATTTGAATAATAGTTTACAAGTTAAAAAAAGATTCAAAACACACGCATCTAGATTTTGTATGGATGGGCATTGGGTACAATTGAGAAGTATATATTGTTAGGTACCTAAGATGTGTAACGTATTAAAGCCACAAGTCAAGGGGCGAGTGTCTTGCATGGATTGAGAGATTGATTTGTTGTAAAAGAATTCCTGTGCAAGCAACTCAGCCCCCAAAAATCTTGTCTACATAGTAAATATGACTTAATATTCTAATCATGGCCAAGTTAGAGTTGGGTTTACTGTAATTCAAATTTATTTTATATTATTGTGGACATGAAAATGACCTATTTATGTATATCTAGGGTTTAATAGAACAATAAATGAGATAATGAAATTAAATCTTAAGGATATAAAAGGTGAGATTGAGGAGTGATATAGTAAAGGAGAGGTTACAATAGTTTTTTTTTTGGAATTGGAATAATGTAGAAGATATGATTGTGTAAAGTGTTTAATGATTGGATTTGCAATTTTTGAATTGGATTTATAAAGACTAACAAGTCTTTTTCTATCCACTACTGTAAACAAATTAACCCTCATCACTAATCAGATTCATTGGGTGTTAATGCTATTCGACTATGTGAAGGGGTAGTCATGGCCAATGACTTCAAAAGCTGACGGCTCTTTCACTACCACATTGGTATTCAATCCATGAGGGACTAACACCCTCGAATCCCTGTGCTACACAAAGTAATGTAAGGTGTAAATGTGTTGCTAAAAAGTTTATGCCTATGTTATTAGAAACAAAAAGTGTGAAATGTGTTTGTAATGACAACATGACGAGAAACAAAATTTATAAAGATTATGCATAAAAAACGCTATATATATTACATATATTTCAAAATACATAACATAATTTTTATATCTAATTAGTTACTTTAATTTTATTTATTATTAATATTATAAAGATTATATCGTTATTTTAATTATAACAAAATTAATTAATTAATAAAAATTCAAACGTACAATAAAAAAAAGTTATTAAATTAATTTTCAAAAGAAAAATTGTAATTTTTTTATTTTTTAAATTTAATTTGAAAAAAAATTGACATAAAATTTGGACACCTTAAAATATTAAACATTTATTAAAACATTTATTAGTGATATAAAATTTGGAATTTAAACAGGCCATCATTTAGTTTTGGTTAATTGACATCATCATATTCATAATTGATTTTACTACACTATACAAGCATGAAATATAGGTTAATTTTTTCCCGCATAAGACACGGCCGGATGGAAACCCTAATAATAATGACTAAATCGTATTAAAGCTCTTTCCAGACAGTAAAATGAAAACGGTGAAATTAACCTGGCAAAAATGGCAAACCAAAAATGAACTTGACACGCGAACCAATGAATAGTTTGCACAGACGGATGAATGGGATGCATTCAATCGTCTTGCACGTCTGTAAGGGAACAGAGACCGTCGATCAGCATCCCCAGGTCGTTTGTTTCAAATAAGGAACGCCTTCGGCTTAATAAGTATCTGGCACAGACTAAAAGTTGTTTGTGAATTTCTTAGCAATGATGTGGGAATCAACACAATCAATCAACTAACATTGGCCTTTCTTGTGAATTTAATTATATATTTTGAAAAGTTATATTGGGAATCTAGGATGTAGTAGTTATGTACTCTAATTTTGTATACTTTAAGTTCTTAAATGATACATTGAATTTTTAAGAAATTTTTAATATATCTTCATATTTGAGTTAAAATCCTAAAGTGATTGTTTGGGTTCTTCGTATTAACAATTTACTTTAATCAAATACGTCTTTGTTGATTTGTCCAAAAACACTCCAAAAAAAGTTAGACCAACATTTGTACAGAGACATGTATTATTGATCACCTTATGTGTCACCATATGATTGGTTGTTTCTTCAATATAGCTTGTGAAAGATGTAGTTACACACACATAACAACAAGGATAAAATAGAGTTCATTGCAGATTATGAAGTTTTTCTTTTTAATTATATAGTAAAAATTTAACTAATATTGTAAAGGTGTGTATAATTTTAATGGAATATAATATTTTTATATTTCTACAGGTGAAAAAGAAATGATGACATCAATGCAGGGATTACATTTACTTTCTTTCATTATTGTAATATGTTTCTCCTCGGCAAAGGTCTCTTTCGCATCTTCGAATAGTAACTCAAAAGTTTCAATCGGTGGTTACAACTATTCAAAACTAATTGTAAATGGTGAGTGAACATGACTTACCAAGTTTACTTTTCTAATTAAAATTAATGTGACTTAGAATCTATATTGTTAAGTTATAAAAACATTTCGCAAGAGTGGCATTTTTATTTTTCCTAAATAAAAAATATAAGGGATATTCCATGTGCACCTTTCTATCTATCAATAATAATCTTACCTCATTCCATCTAATGCGGATTCTATCATATCCATATTCTCACTATACAAATAAATTGAATCTGAACTGTTCCTATTGTTGTCTACATTCATGAAGTAGATTTTCATATAAAGCATTAGATTAATACTCTCACCAATTTTTAAATAATACAATACAAGCCACAGGGTTGTAGTTTACTAGATTGCATGCAAGGAAACAACATAGTTCAATTTTGTTTTTGTATTTGATTGAATTTATGAAATAGATATCTGTCTACAAAAGTAGATATTATTAGCAATGTGAAAGGTCTAAGTGTAATACAATTGATGTCGAATGAATAAAATGACAACATGTCAAGAATTTACAATAAAATTGTTGTGTCATCTTAGTTTTAACAAATTTTAATGGATTTGTCTATTAATATATCAACATAATGATGCATGTTGAGGTCATCCGTCATACTCCTTGAGGCTCAAAATTAAACAATCCTAATCACCTGATATTTGATTGGAAATTGACCAATACTAACCAGTTGCCATTTGACTTGGACTTGTTAAAAATTAAGATATAAAAAATACTTATAATAGCTTGTTTTTAATATGTACCCATTTCTATTAGCAGTAATAGATTTCTTTCCCTACAATAGTAGTGTCACCAAAAGAAAATCTATTTTTTCTTTCACCTGGTATTGAAGAAAGTTTTAAGATCTATAGGTTATTTCATTTGTTACAGGATTTCAATTTAAAGTTAAAGAGAAGAATTAATGGAAGATTTTATCTTCTAAATACAAGACAATGTTAATGAGTTGCACAACAATATAGAGACCATTATATGGAAAAAAATATTTATACCTTTACAATCAAAACTTATTTCACAAGTTATTGCAACAGATCAAAGAAAGGATTTATCAATAATGAAGTGAAACCATATGATGATATTGTTGTCATATCATAAAAAAAGATTGGATAGAACTCAATTTTTTTTAATAAAAAGAACCTATACCAAATATCAAGATTAGAGAAAAAGGCAACAACAGTGTCATTCCTAATGATATAAACATAGTCATATTCAAATTACTCATGAGGAAGAGTAAGAGGTCATGGAGATAAAGTTCATATAAAATTCTATTATTTTGATAGGAATTATAGGCTCAACTAGATTTACATGTAAGTAAAATTTGCCACAAAAAACATGTAAGTAAAATTATTTTAATGTTTAAAAGAATTGGTCAATTAATTTGAATATTCAAAATAAAAATGTTCACTTAACAATAGAAATCATTTAGTTCCTTTTGCAATGAATATTTGCATGCAAAACAAGAGTTCTCCTTGTGTTTTTTTTCTATTCTAACCATGATGTTAATAGTCTTAGGCTAATTTTCATTCAATTTTGTGTTTATTTTGAGGAATTGTATTAATACATATATAAAGTGACAAATGATATAATCTTGTGCAAATTTAGATTTATTTATCTAATTCTCATCTCCACATCTCTCTATGTTTATAGTCTTATCTTATCCTTATGTGTGCGTATTTCAATACATTCGGCCTATTTGTTTGATTATCACATCCTTACATGCACTTATATCTAGCTAGCTATTATGCACTCTGATCTAGCCTCTCATCTGATCCAAGAAGGGGTTCCAATCACGAGGACACCCACATGGGTGTGAACACAACTTGCCCAAAATCAAAATCAAAGTTTAAATTATGGTTATGTAACCCCCTTTACCTTTCCCACCTAGGCCATCTAAACATAGGCTTTAAAGACATTTATTGTATTCATTCTAATTATCTAAGGAAATAATCATACGATCATTCTAGAGGATTGGAAAAGCAATCAATAGCAAAACACTTCCAAAGATTTGGTACATTAAATTGAATAACAACTCTACATCTAGGCATTTGTTTGATGTCTTCAATCTCGTCTACTATCAAAGGTTTTATCAAGGTGAAGGGTCCTTGCAAATTAGCCACAAAATGACAAATGCCTTCTATAGAGTTGATCATGATTTTTTATTTAGGGTACTTTTAGAGGTTTAGTTTCCAAAATGATTGTATTTAGAGTGCTTCACAAGTTTATCTTCCAAAATGATTTTGTTCAATGGATAAGAGCTTGTATTTCCTCTCCTTAGATAGCCCTCAAATTGTTAATGGCTCCTCAGGACCCCGACATGCTTCTTCATGGCTTCTAGGGGATTGAGACAAGACTGCCTTCATTCCCCCTACCACTACATCCTGCTAGATAAGACTCTTGGTAGATATATATCAGCACAAAAGAAGGAATATGAGGATCACATGCATGCTCATTATAAGAGGAATTAAAGTGCCGACCCATTCTCAGTCTGTTGATGATCTAATTCTTTTGGGTGAAGCCTCTAGTTTAAAAGTAAGAAGAATAGAAGACTTGCCCCGACCTTTTCTTGAGAACACCTAGGACGATCAAAAAATCTAGACTAACTTGTTAGTGTAATAACTCAGCTAAATTGTAGTGATGTGCCCAGTTTGATCAAGGTGGGTCATTAGCTCTTGTAGAGGTGTCGTTGAAGTCTCCAGTTTGTTGTCAAACAACTCTGGAGTGTTGTCAATTCTTTTTGCAAGTTTACAGGAGTTAGATAAGTTTGTTTACGGTTATAAATTGTAATCTCTTGTTCAATAATAGATATAGTTATGAGTTTCCTTTTTGTGCTATTTCTTATTGCTATCTTCTTTATTCTACTTTCTATAATGGTATTAGAGCCAGATAGGGCATGACTCCCTCATAGAAGTGCCTAGGTAAATGAGAGGGTTGTGAGTGGGGTATGGATGCTTGGATTTTTAAAGATTTTCTTTAGGAAGAGTTGGTTGGGTGATGATTATTGGAGCTGCAGAGTTTTTTTGAGTGAGTGAAGGCAACATAGCTCCTCTTTGATGACTAGTTTTCATACAACCATGACTTGTTATGTTGGTTGGTCCATTGTGAGCAATTTTTATTTTATTTTTTATTTAATGGAGATCTGCAGTTGTTTGAATGCTGAGAAGAAGTTGCTATAGAGGAGGAACAAGCCTGAGATAAGAATATGGATGTATTTGTTTAAATAATTCTTTGCTTATTTGGTGTGAGTTGGATGTGATACACAGCTGATGTTATTCTTTAGATAGATGCCCAATAGTCTGAGGTGCTTGTGGATCAGAGAAACTATACCTCATTGGGGTTATGAGACATGCATGTGAGGATTGATGTCCAATAGTTCAGGGCAGAACCAAAATCTGGAAGTTTGGCATCCTACCTTTACGAGGGTAATGAGACACTTCATGTGCAAATGGTGTCCAATAATGTTGGGAACTTTGGATTATAGCTAGGTGACTATACCTGGGAGCAGCTTGAAGAAGTCTTACTGGTCAAAGAACTGTTTTTCAAAGAACAACTTTTGAATAATGTATTTTCTATTGTTTTTATGTTATTTTCAGTTTAGTGTTGTAGTGTTAAGAGGGGGTGTTGGAATATACACTCCAACATAAATAAATGTAACAACAAACTATTCTACTATAGACATCTCACAGTTTTGCTATAGTCAGCTCAGAGATATGTTAGGAGATCATGAAAATTTAGTTATTCATTAAGGGGGAGTGTTAGCGTAATAACTCATAACTGAATTGCAGTGATGTATCCAGTTTAATCAATGTGGGTCATTAGCTCTTGTAGAGGTGTCGTTGAAGTCTCCAGTTTCTTGTCAAACAACTCTGCAGTGTTGTCAATTCTTTTTGCAAGTTTATAGGAGGTAGTTAAATTTTTTTATTGTTATAAATTGTAATCTCTTGTTCAATAATATATATAGTTCTGAGTTTCCTTTTTGTGCTATCTGTTACTGCTATTTTCTTCATTCTGCTTTCTATTATAACTTATACATGACAAACAATCTCCCAAGCAAGGATATATGATTTTCCATGACCATTAGATTTAGAAGGGAAATTCGAAAAGGTATCTTCAAATATTTGGGCATACCAATGCGATATAACATCAAACCTGAGGACTTCTAGGCACAAATTATCGAAAATATTCAAAAATAGATGCAACCCAGTCTATCAATTCATTGTTATCTGTAGGCGGAATAATGGTACTCCTAAATGCAATGTTAAGCTCAATGTTAAATCTCTACATTATTCTCCTCGTAAACATATACAGCAAATGGAAAAAATGTTCGTACACTTTATGGCGAGCAAAACAATCATATATACAAGTTTCACTTGGTATCTTGGCATATGGTCACCAAAGAGAAGCCCAATCGAGGTTTGGGAGTTTGCCCCCCTTCTCATATGTCTTTGTACCTCCTGGGAAAACTAGTCAATCAGTTCATCAACCCTCCACACTAGCCCTAAAAAGATATCATAGAAAGCCAAATATATTAGACTAGACCAAATTGATCTTCTAGCTGTAGAAACAGGATATAACTTTACACTAAAAGTATGCTGATAGCTTTAAACATCCAAGTACATAAATAGTGATAAATCATAGATGGAAAATGGAAATGATTACAAAAAGATGCAAACCATAACACATGATATATGTCAAGAAACCTTTTCTAGAAAAAAAATCCACACCCAAAGAGATCCAAAGCTTGTATTAATCCTTTAAATGAATTAAACCAATACAACTTCTCTCTCTAAATTCCTGTAACATTTCATTACTTTAACAACGTGAAAAACAACTTATTTTTCCTTCAACTCAAGCACTTAATAGATAGGCCCTACACAAGGAAAACAACAACTCATTAATAGTTTCTAAAACCATGTGTTGGAAACCACTAGCTAATTTCAGCATTCTTCTCCATGCACAAATCACAACATGCTAACCAATAGGAGTTAAATTGGAAACTTCCTCTTTCAACTAAAGCTCTCCACTTGTGATCTTATCCGCCTTTTTGGTAACATGTTGATGCAAGGGCATCGTCCAAGCTACCAGTGGTATGGATATTTTTCTCCTTGTCACGAGTTTTTAAATTCAAACCTATCTTGTGACTGTTAGTTGGAGACAATGAAGGAGCCATTCAACCCAATGTCAACTAACATTTATGACTAGACAGAAAAAATCATGTGAGGTAGGTGATTTCAAATGTTTGCTTGGGCTTCTCCCACCATTACTACAATTAGTTTTGAATTTGAACACCATATTTTGAGAGGGAAAACTGATAATGATAGTTGTAACATTCAAGAGGCCCCAATTTGAGCACTAAAATTAGTTTGGGCAAGATTTTTGAATAGTTTTTGAGGAGTGAAAGGTCTAGAACATTCAAGAATGGTAGGATTGAAGAAGTTTTAAGCAGTTGTAGAAGATGAAGGTGAAGGAACAATGAGAAGAGCTGCATGTGGAATAGGCAGTAGAGTGCAGAGAGGAAAAAAGTATAAAAAGAATTTAGAATAATCATATGAAGAAGCTACGTGTGGAAGGCATAGAAAGGAGATACAAGAGGAAGAGCACCATGAAATCAAAATGTGGGAGTTTTCTTCATGTTGTTGACATACAACCAGGTGAGTATGACATCTAAATAGAGATGGAGACATGAGAATAGAGTGAAGAGGAGCAGTAAGAGAGAGAAGAAGAAAGTTGTGAACTAGAGAAGATAAAGAGGAGATGTAAAAGCACAATAGGGAAGAAAGGACCACAAGGAGGGGCATGAGACAGTGCAGCAAGACAAGTGGATTTTTTCTTGAGATTGGGACATAAGGTCCCCAAGCCTATGTAAGACAATCAAAATAATGATGAAAGTACAGATTTATCCCAATATTAATGAATTAATCTAAGTCTTTATTTATGATTTTCTATTTGATTTGCAATTGTATGCATGTGATTTGGCTTTTGCAATTTGATTTGATATGTGTAATCATGCCAACCTTGACCCATATTGGCACTATATTTTTTTGCTGCATTGTTTAAATGAATTGGTAACCATAGGAGTGTATGTGTATTTTGTTACATGCAATAATAGGAGTAAGCATGGTGCTAGATTAAGGCTGCCTACAACAATCAAAGTGTGAGGTGTAGGTTAAGAAGAGTGTGCTAGGTGATGGTAGGACTACATGTAGCCTATCTTTTAACTTGTAGAAAAAAAACAAAGTGTGTGTGGATTAGTTTAAGCCACCTATAGTAATAGGAAGAGAAGCTTGGGAGTAGAAATAACTTATAGTAATTGTTGTATATTGGGTGTAGGCCATAGAAATAGTGTTTAGATGCTGCAGAACTACATGCAACAAGAGAGAAACATGGTGTGATTGGGGTGTGGCACCATTAGCATGGTATTAGAGCACATCTACAACTCTAGGAAAAGGTGTATTGTGAGGTTTAGAGTTGGTTGGAGTTTAGAAAGGTGGTGGTTCATGTAGAGAACCAAGAGTGTATGTCCCTATAGTAAATAAGGTTGTAGCTAGGAGAGTTATAAAAATGAGTGAGTTAGGCTAACAAAATGTCACTGAGAAGAAGAGTAGTAGAGTCCACTATAGAAACAGGGGATGTAGATAAGATTGATGAAGTGATGAAATCTATAAGAGAAGTACAAAAGAGAATGGACATCATTGGAGGTGGAAAAAGAGAAGGTCCTGCTCATAAAAGGGTAGACAATGACAGTAAGGATGGAAAAAGAGTTGGAGTAATAGTTAGTATAAAGGAGAAGTTCAATACTATGATAAAGGCCTTGAGGGAGATCAAGGAAAGATTGGAATCCTTGGAGAATGAAGAGAGAAGAATCCATGGATGTGCATGAGTTGTCCCACCAAAGAGGACAAAGAGGAAGACTAAAAAACAACAAAAGAGGATGGAGGAGATTGCCTTGAGAGGAAATGAGTGAGTAGGAATGCCATGTGAGTAGCCCATGAAAGAAAACATGGATCATGAGTAGCTAAAGGAAAACCTCATAGAAAGTGGGGTAAAGGAGAAGAAAGTCCTTATGGATGTGGAAAAGGAAGATGATGCAACCTACATGCTACAAAAAGTTGGTACAAAAGCTATGAAGGAGGAGAATGCAAGGTCCATAAGTTGCAAACAACTAAGAGGATACTCATAATGGAGATAAGTAGAAAGGGAAAGAACAATCCCTATGTGTTAACAAATTTATGTTTGCAGATTTAGAGGACAATAGTGATGTAGAAGGGGATGAATATATCCTCATGATAGAATATGAGGTTGTAAGAGAGACATGCCAAGAAAACCAAGGCGTGGAGGTGCTAGTGTGTGCATCTAAGGTTGGAGAGATGCTCGATGATGAAGGGTGGGGTAGTATAGCCATGGAAGAATGTGAAGAGGAGGTAGCAGCCAAAGAAATGCTGCAAAAGGATAGTCATAATGAAGGAAGCTTGCCACTTGAGGATAAAGGTGAACAAAGGTGCCATGAGAAAGGCATGAAGAAAGAATATAGCCAAGAGGTTGCAAGTGGGAATGAGAGGGTTCCCAAGGTACTGCAAGTAAGTGTAGCAAAGGAGTAGTCTATGTGTAAGGATACAAGGGTGAAAGAAGAGGCCACCAAGGAGCTACAAGTAGAGGTAGTTCAGGTGCTACAAGTTGGTAAAACAAGAGTGTAGAAAGGGTACTACATGTAAGTCACTGCAAGTTAGTGCAATAGGAGAGCATAAAGAGGATGATGTGTGGAAGAAGCTGCAAGTAAGTGTGGCAAGAGAAAGGTGTAGGAATGAAGTTACATGTGGAGTTGAGATAGTTTTAGAGATGTCGCAAGTACTTGTGGTAAAGGGAGCTAACTATGCAGGTACATATGCTAATAGTGGAGTCTCCATAGTGCTACAAGTTGGAGTAGTGAGTGATGGTAAAATGATGCTGACAAGGGATGCAACCAAGGAAAGTGAACATAACACTATAGAAGAGATGTTGCAAGTAGAGATAACAATAAATGAGACCCTCTAGGTGTGGAGGCAAAGGAGGAGAGAATGCATGATGTTGTGTGTGAGATTCTACAGGTGGAAAAAGACCATAAGGAGAACCATGGAGATTTAGTAATTTCAGAATAGGCATAGATTGAACAATGGGTACTCAACTTCGAGTACACTAATGGGTGTAGTGATGAAGTGAAGATTGGTGGTGAGAAGGGAGAGCTAATGGATAGGTTGTTTGAGTTTATAATACATCTAGAGTTGAGTCCATGGATTGACTTTATAGCCAAGGGCCAAGAGAGCTGGTATGGAATATTGAATGGATATGTGGAGGAGAAATACATTCAAGCAAAGGTGGTGAACAAAAGTGAGAATAAAAATGTGTCCCTTGAAATCCACCATGAGCTAGAGATTCATGCTAAAAGTACCATTATAGTGGCAATGGATGAGTTATTAGATGATGATGAGGAAAGGATCAATGTATATTTACAAGAAATGGAGATTTTTAAAGCACTACAACAAAAGGAGGAAGGATTTAGGAGTGAAGAACTTGTTGGGTAGCTACACAATAGTTATATATTAGGGAAAAAGTGTGTTATATATAGAGGTAGAGGAAAGAAGTTTGATCTTTAGACTAAAGGTGAATCTATTTATGATGAGGTGTTTATCTTGTACATACAAAAGGGGAGAACAAGGTATTTCATGATCATGTAGGATAACAAGTTTGTTGGATATATGAAGGAGATTTAGCTACATATTAGGTAGGAGGATGAGGAGAAGAAATGGTTTGTACTGAAGGCATAGAGTTGGAAGAAAGATATGGGAGTTTTGTTGCAAGTTTACTTGTCGAAATAGGATTGTTGACCTACAACAATAGGATTGCTAACCTGCAGCAATAGGGATGTTGACCTGCATCAACATATAGTTTTTGTAGTGAGCAGGGGCTCACAAATTTTGTAACCCTAGGAGTATGATGCAACATTATCGTCCAAGATACCAGTTCTATGGGTATTTTTCTCCTTGCCAACTAGTTTTTAAATTCAAATCTATCTTGTGAGCATTATCTAGAGATAATGAAGGAGCCATTTAGCCCAGCATCAACTTGCATTTAGGCCAAGACAAAAGGAGTATGTGAGGTAGGTGATTTCAAATGTTTACTTGGGCCACTCCCACCATTGTTTTGATTATTTTTGGCACCCAAATTGAAGATTTGAGTGCCATATTTTGAGACAGAAAACTGACGGTGGTAGGTGCAACATTCAAGAGGCCTAGTTTGAGTGCAAAAATTAGTTTGGGCAAGATTTTTGAATCTTTTTTCGAGTGAAAGATATGGAACATTCCAGAATGGAAAGATTGAAGCTTTAAGTGTATGTAGAATATGGGAGTGAAGGAAGAGAGAGAGGAGCTACATGAGGAACAGGAAGTAGTATTGCATATAGGTTGTCATTGATGTCAACAATGGTATGGAGTGCTGCAGTGTGGAAGAGTGTAAGTCATGTCAAAGGGAGATTGCAACAATATGGTGATCAATGAAGACACTATAGAATAAGTGATCAAAAGTAGTGTGAAGCAAAGAGAAAAGGGATGAATATATGCTTTACATCCAAAGGAGTAGATCAAGAAACAAGGCAAAAGGATATGGATTAGTATCATTTATAAAGAAGGAGATGGATCAGTATCATCTATACACGATCATACCATATCTTTTGAAATTCATGTGTAAGTTCACAAGCCTTGATATATTTATATTTGAAGTTTATGTTGAGAAGATTTGGGGTCTTGCTAAATGATAATGATATGAACTCATGACACTTACTACATGATAAAGAAAGTTGTAAAAGATTGAAGGAAATTGTCTAAGTATAGCACAAGTCAGGGAAGCAGTCACAAACTTACAAGACATAAATGAAGGTAAGGATTTGCAGATTGGACTAATGGTTGGATATTACACTCAGGTACTTATGTTTCAGGGTTGAGGTCATGAAGACAGTGTTGAAACAGAAGTGTGAAGACAGTGTTGAAACAGGGTAAGTGCAGTCACAGGGGGACAGAAGAATGCTTTGTATTTCTCCATAAATGAAGATATGATGTTGCATCTTGGAGGATAGGTAGATATGAGTTAAAGGTATGTGTGCCTAAATTTTCAAGTGATAATATGTACCGCAACTGCTTCTCTGGAGTCAAATGTGTGGAGACATGCCTTGGTGCAAATTAAAGTAAGCAGAAGAAGTTCGCTGAGGCCACTACAATTCACCGCACAATGGTAATTGGTCTTGCTGATTGAGTGATAAGCTCATAACACTGGTTGGTATATGTTGTTCAAGTTTCAAATGATTGTGTTCACCACAAGTAAGGTTTTCATTGTTGTATCTTAAAACTATGTAAGCAGATGTTGTTAAGGATACCAACATTAGAGATCAAGTGTTTGAGCCATCATGAAATATCTAGAAATGATAAAAGAAGTATACAGGAATGATTCACAAGACATATAATGTTCATTATGTGGTCTACTTAATATAGTTTGTTCCCTCTGGTACCAGTTTTAGGTCTAGAGCCAAATACAAGGAAGGATAAGTGTTTGTGGAGCCGACTTAGTGCATAATGAAGATCTTGTTGTGTATGTGGTGTATGTGCTAGATTGGAAGAGTGTACTAAGGTAAATTAGGACTTGACTATGCTTTGTTTTTTAACTGTACTTGATCTCCGCTTACTGCAAATGTATTAGAGCTGAATGTTGTGGCCACTGCATGTTTCATGTTACTAGTTTCATCTTGGTCAACCAAGGAGAAATTTTTTGAAGCTTGCGGATGATATATATATGAAGAATAAAAGTTGTTGAGGAATGTATGAGTTGAAAATTATGTGAGTGAATTGATATTATGCAAATATACTTATCACAGAAGCAGATTTCATAATGAAATGTGGAAAGGACTAGTGATATTGATGTAGAGGCAGGTGTTGGTGATGTGATGATGGAAAAGAGTTTTTGAATTTGTTTTATGTGGTGGAGGTTGATATTGTAGTTGTGGGGAGGCTGAAGTGATCAACAATCAGTTTTGTTGAGTCAGATAGGTTTTCTATTGTGAAGATTATAACTGTTAAGGAAGTTGCAGCTTCCTTTGGGTTGTAGCCCATAAATAATATTGTAACCTAGTTTTATTTGTGAGGTTGGATTTGGATAGTAGATCCATGCAACTTGCTCACCATGGTTTTTCCCTTCTAGGGTTTTTCACATATATCTAGTGTTATGGATGTGTGCTTTTGTGTTTTTATATTTTTCATGTTTTACATGCTTATGTTAGTTTGAATGTTGTTGGAAGAAAGGAATTTGAATAATTACTAATTCACCCCCCTCTCAATATTTATGTGTGTTCAACAAGTAGAGTGCAAAGAGGAGAAAGAAGGAATAATCATACGAAGATCAAAATGTGGGAGTTTTCTTCATGATATTGGCATACAACTAGGTGAGTATGGAATGTGAATATAAATGGAGGCATGAGAATAGAGATAAGAAGAGTAGTAAATGGGTGAAATGATGATGGTATGAGATAGAAGAAGAAGACTATGAACCAAAGAAGCAAAAGAGGAGGTGTAAAGGCATGGTAGGGAAGAAATGACCACAAGGAGAGGTGTGAGATAGTGTAGTAAGACAAGGGGAGCTTTGTTCAAGATTGGGCCATAAGACCCAAGCCTATGTAAACCAATAAAAAGAATGATGAATGTATAGATTTATCCCAATATTAATGAAATAAGAAGCCTTTATTTTTTAGCTTCTCCCTAATTTATCATTGTATGCATGTGATTTGGATTTTTCAATCTAATTTGATATGTGTAATCAGACCCACCTTGACCCATATGGGGATTGTGTTTGTGTGTTGCATTGTCTACATGAATTGGAAACCATAGGTATGTGTGTGTATGTGTATGCATGTGTATATTTTGTTGCTTACAATAATAGGAGTGAGCATGGTGTTGGATTGAGGCTAATCAAAGTGTGACATGCAGGTCAAGGAGAGTGTGTTGGGTGACATCAGGACTACATGTAGCTTTGCATTTTAAACTATAACAACATGGTAGATTGTGTGTTTAGTTTAAGGTACCTACAACAATAGTAAGAGGAGAATCTTGTGAGTAGAAATAGCCTACAATAGGGTAGTGATTGCCTGCAACAATTGTTGTGTTGGGTGTGGGCCATAGAAATAGTGTTCAACTATGCAAGATTGCCTCCAACAAGGGAGAAACAAGGTGTGACTAGGGTGTGCCACCATCACATGAACATGTGAACTAAATATCTTTTGTATCTTCTTCAAGTCCACATTTAACTCCCTCTTAGCATGCTCTTTCTATTTCAACAACTCTTACATACTTTTTAAGTTATCATGGTTGCATTTAGTAACTTCCATGGAAACTAATTACAAATTTCCAAATTACATTGAACTACATGTGACAACTAATGCCACTCTAGGTGGGTGCAAACAATAAATAATTAAATAAATACTTCTAATATTGTAATATTGCAAAGTGTATGACACATATCCCAACATTGTCCCACTTATCATATACCTTGCAAAAGAAAAAGGGAAACTAAAAGTATAAATCAAACCCTAGAAGAGGCAATGCTGATGGCCTATATGTACCAACTGAGCTTCTCTATGCTCACTAGCTTAGTGAAAGAATCTACAACATTCTCTAAAGTGTCCACTTTCTATAGCATGACTCTACCAACCTCAACCATCTCTCAAACAATATAATACTATACATCAATATGTGTTGTATGAACATGACACATTGAGTTTTTCTCCAAATAGATAGCATGTTGAGTATCCCATCTAATTCTAATCTATTTACACTCAATGTCTATATATGAACACAACCTTTGAAACCACATTGCCTCTCTACATGCATGTGTTGCAACTTTATACTCTACTTTTGTAGTAGACAACATGAATGTAGGTTGTTGTTTTTTGATCCAACTAATTACATCTCTAAATAAATTAAAGACATATTCATTCATGGACCTCTTGCAATCTAGATCACCAATCTAATCTAAATCAATAGAGCCTTGGAAATCACTCATCCTACCCACATCATTAGATCCATGATAAAATAAAATGGTTAGAAGTCACACATAGATAATTGAAAACCCTTTTCACATAAGTCTAATGTTCTTTACTAGACATTTCCATAAATCTACTAAAAACTCCCACTGCTCTGACAATATTAGGTCTTGTATAGACCATGGCATACATAAGACTTCCTACATCACTAGCATATGGAATTTTATTCATCTCTTCAAGTTAATCATCTATTTTAGTACAATGTTCTAGAGATATCCTAGTGCCATCTGGAAAGGGAATAGTAACTATTTTATAATCATGCATGGAAAAATGCTAGAAAATAGTGTCAACATGTACTTCTTTTGATTTAACCATATTTTTTTGTTAACCGAATCCATATAGAATTCCATATTCAAAATTTATTTTGTTGCTCCTAAATATTTCATATCAAATGTATAAGATAATTGACCCTTAAGTCGATAACCATCCCTTTATCATTTCCTCATCAACATATAGGACAATGATTAGTAGCTAATCATCAATAAACAAATTGATCTGCCTCGCTCCTTATAAAGTCATGATCCAATGAGAAATAATCAAATTTCTAATACCACATTCTTAATGATTTCTTCAAACCATACAAAGATCTCTTTAACATGCAAACCAAGTGTTCTTGTCCCTTCACCATAAAATTATCCAACTGTTTCATAAATATTTTTTCATCTTGATCCCCATGTAAAAAAGTTGTTTTAATGCCCATTTTCTCTACTTCTAAATTGAAAGAAACAATAATAGATAAGAATAATCTAATAGATGTAATTTTAACCATGACAGAAAAATATAACCAAAATCCACTCCCTCAACCTAGGAGCAACTTTATCACTAATCAAGCCTTGTACCACCTCAACTTACCATCTTCTTTGAATTTCTTTTTAAATACCCATTTGCATCGAATGGCTTTCCTCCTCTTAGGTAGCTCAAGTAGATCCCATGTGTCACATTTTTCCAATGCCTTTATTTCATCATCCATGGCCTCTAACTAGGAGTCATGCTCATTTGAAGACAAAGCCTCCTTCAAAGATCTAGGTTCATTGTCAGTACACGATAAATCAAAGACAAAAAAAATAGATGGACTATATCCATACCTATCAACAGGTTTCCATTGCCTAGTAGATCTTCTTAGAGGTGTAATGAGATTTTGTGATTGTTCCTCCTCAAAACTCTCTTCTGAGCGTACTTTCTCTTTTTGTCCATCATGTTGTTGTTCTACATTTGCATCTTTTTGTGCTTGTTACATGTGCATATTTTTGTGGTTTGACCTTAATATCAAAATGCACTATTTTTTTAGGCTTCACATGAGGTTGTTCATCATTTTTTAATTTCCTAAGCTCCTTGAAAATGACATCTTTAGAATATAACATTTTCATTGCTACAAGGTCCCAAACATTATAACCTTTAATGTTCTTGCCATAACCTATAAAAAACACACTTGTTATCCCTAAAATCAAGCTTAGAATATTTTTATTTAGGAACATGAACATATGCCCTATTGCCAAAAACTCTAAAATGAGAAATTGATGGTCATTTACCTATCCATACCACATAGGGAGTTTTATCAATATGACTAGAAGTAGGTGACTTGTTAACAAGATAACAAGTAGTGTGACCTACTTTAGCCCAAAAATATTATTCAAGCTTTGCACTACTCAACATGCTTTTGTTTGTATCCATTAAAATTCATATTCAGCCTCTCTACCACTCCATTTGTTTGTGGGGTATATGGAGTTGTTTCCTATCAACAATTCTTGCATACTTCTAATAGTCATCAAAATCCCTATAACAAAACTTAGAACTATTATCTATGCTTAAAAACTGAACACTTTTCTATCTATCTATTTCTCAACAAGTGTTTTAAACTCTTTAAATGTAGAAAAAATAACATTTTTTTTCTTTAGAAGTAAACCCATGAATATTTAAAAGAATCATCAATAAACTAAACATAGTAGTGAGACTTTCCAATAGAAGACACATCCATAGGACCAAAGACATCACTATGAATAACCTCAAAAATTTGTTTAGCCCTAGTACATCTTTATTTAAAAGATTATTTATGTTATTTGATAAACACATAGTGTTCTTAAAAATCAAAATTAGCAAAGTAATTGGACAAACTATCAACCATCTTCTTATTTATTAGAGTTTTGAGACCCTTCTCACCTATGTGACCCATCCTATGGTGCCACAACATACAAGATACAGAGTCATTAGTTACATTAACAGAGTTACAAAATGTGCATGCATCAAGCCTAAAGAGGGTGCCACAGCTAGTGCCTCTAGATGAAACTAAATTTCCTCTGCTTATACTACAACCACTCTTCTCAAAAGTAACATGAACCCATGAATCATTCATTTTTTATATAGAAATTAAATTCCTACATAAACTAAGGATATGCAATACATATTTGAGTGTTTTAACCCTCCCATTATTGGAAATTAGTTTTATCTCTCCTCGGCCAACAAGTTTTTGTGAGCTATTATCCCTAAGGAAAGCTTTCCCACCATCATAAGTTGAATGTGTTGAAAACCACTCCTTGTAAGGAGTCATGTGGTAGGATGCACCTAAATCTATCAACCAAGAGTCATCATAAGTTATGTTAGTATAAATAATAAAATAATCAATAGCTTAATCATTAGAGGATTTATCCATAGAGGAATCGTCATTATTTATCTTCTTATTCTTACATTCCTTTTTGACATGCCCATGTTTGCCACAATTCAAAAACCTTGAAGTCTACTCTTACGATGTGTTTTAGACCTTCCCTTAGACTTATAATGGTCCTTCTACTTGTCCTTATCACCCTTCTTCTTGTCCTTACCTTTCTCCTTAGATCTACCTTGCATACGTAATGAATCCTTAGACCTCTTCGAAGTCTTTCTCTTCATTTCCTCTAAAAGCGAGGTTGCAATGAGGGCATCCAACTTCTGATAATTTGTAAGAGAACCATTCAATGCAAGGATCATATTATCCCAAGATAGGAAATGAACATAATAATAGAGTGTACATTTATCCTCATTTATTTTTACATCAACACACTATAACTAACTCAATATTACATTAAATGAATTCAAGTATTCTGCAACCAAGTCCCTACCCTTAATTTTAAGAGAATATAACTTTCCTTTAAGACATAACTTATAGAGACTCCTAGTGTAACATCCACATTCTAAAAACATAGTAAAACTAGAAATTTACCATAGAGTAAATCAACAAGGTAAAAATGAGATAGAGAAAAAAAAAAATTATTCAACATATAATCAAGTAACTACAATTACAAGATTTCTTTTTAAAAAATACAATAAACCATATTGTCTTTCTCAATTACAATGTTTACAATAGAAAATCAAATATATATATAAATTTTAGAATAAATACTACTTCTGAATATCTGACATCTTTATCACAAGTCTTGGCATGTTTCCTACTTGGAGAGAGAGTATCTTTCCAGTGATTTGCCTTCATCCACAGACCGGCGGTCTCCCACACATCTCCCACATAGGAAGTGGCCCTACCCTTCATGAGGAATATTGACCTTAGGTGACCAGTGGTAATTTTCCTTTCCCGAGTACATAGTGTTGTATTCTACTCAACTCTATCAACCATACAACACTAGATACAGTCTACCTAAGTATGATTTCTGATAGGATGAGCAATCCGAATATAGTGAACCAACAATGCATGCAGAAAATAAATGCATTACTTTGACCAAAGTTTTTAATATTAATATTGTCCATAACGAACGTAGTCATTGTGTTCACCCACCCCTACTTGACATGGATATTGTCATATTCTCGTAGTTTGTTTACTCCTATTATGACTATGTAAAAAGTTTAATCATTGCATCATGATATTAGTATCTTTTGACTTAAATAAGTCTATATGACATAACCATTTAATTGGTTTGTAATTGACTCTAGGGTTTTCCTAATATCCTTTGTTAATATGATATAACATTATAACCATATCTTAAATCTAGCAGTCTTAGATTCACAAATAACCCTTGATTAACTCAACCAAGGTTAAGAATAATATAGTTCTTAAATAGATAATATCTGCTATACAAAGGAACGTAGAATAACTTTGATAATGTGTTATAAACAAAACATACCATGAATATATATCCCTACAAGGTCATTCTCTAGTAGACTTAGCCTACTCCATTGTATTAGATCTCTTCAAGGATAATATTAACAAAAAGATAAATAAATCTATAAGGGTTCTCCCATAAACCTTATTTCCATCTACCATAATATCTCTAAGTTGCTTCATTCGAAGAGAACAATAATTGTCTAAAAATCCCTATGAATCTAAGTTCTCATGGATAGAAAACAATTTCCGTTATACATATACATAATCTAAACAAGAAAATACTTTAAATTATTATCACCTCAATAATATACTATTCAAGTCTAAGAGTATATTAATCAAAGTTCATTCAACTCTATAAAATCTGAGAGTCTATTGTTTGGTTAACTCACAATCATTCCATTGACTTGCTACAAACTTATTCGATAAGGGAACTATTTCAAGGCTAATAATAGCTATGACAATCTCTTACTATGATGGTCTTTTATCCTCCATTCTATGCATTGATAGCATTATTGATTTATAAACAAATAACAAATGGTCAATGTAGTATACTATCACAAACTACTCACTTGAAATACCAAGTATCAACCATATGATTTGCATTCGTTGTCTCATCGATTACAGAGATAGATCAACATAGTTTACTTAGATAGTTATCTGCATTTTCCTACGTCAATTCTTAATAGTTTTTTACTATAACTCAATAAAAATAGGAGGTTTAACCTCTCTTGAGAACTCATACAATCACCATGAGACTACAATGTACTCGCTAAAAGATATTAATCGATTTCCTCATAGTTATCAAACACATGACTAAGGAATGTCTGTTAATGGAGGTTTTAAGAGCTATCAGAAATGTGCAAATAGGACACTAGGTCGATGCCTCTTGACTATGTATTCCCTTTCTATTCCAGCCACTAAACTTCTCTCTGCATACTTTTGATCCTCCCTGCCTATGTTCTCTCCTCTCAAGTTTTAACCTTTTTAATATATTGATACCACGGCTCAACTGAGTCGTTCATAATTATGACTGAGGCACAACTCCTAAAGAGTTGCCTTATTTCACACCTCAACAATGATTCAGTTGCAAACTTAATAAAATCTTAATAGTCCTTAGCGACTTAGTCTTTAACTGAAATCAATTTTTAAGCAAAAGTCCACATGTCGATTGTGGAAGGCCGCCATATGGTTCATTGGGTTGGGCAGTTTGTAAACACAGTCATCCCCATAAGGATGAGGCCGACACTTATTAAAATATAACTGATCTTTTAATGATCAAAACATGTGGTTTGATCCACCACTTATCACTAATGAAGACTCTACTATAATTTAGCCTACAACTCCTACAATATCATCGACTCATTAAGAGCTATTATCCTCTTATGATGCTAAGGCATTTATATATTTGATTACATGAAATACACTTCTTATAACATCGCCAATATATTAGATAATCACAGTTTAATCAATAAAATGATAATGTTTAAACAAGGAATTATGGATAATGTGGTTGGGTTGAGCTTGTCTCCTCATCACAATCTGTTGGCAATAATCACATATTCTTAACTCGATAAAAACATCTTAACATTAAGAATGGTTTATATCATCCCAAGGGACTGAATAATAATATGACAACCATTTTATGAAAATAGCATCATAATATTTATGTTAAACGTAAATAGTCACAAATCAAACTCAAACGATGTCATTAACATTATTAACGACAAAGACAACTTACTACGACTTAGAAAGATTTGAAAACAATATCGACTACCTGACGATTAGGTTCAGAAGTAAACTGACAAGACAAGACTTACCTCTTATGACACATTGGTTCACATTTTTGTTAAACACTTATACGCAATTTGGAAAATAAACCACTCGTAACCTGAGGTCTATATCTCTCTCCCGGAAAGATACTCTCTCTCTTTTCTATGAGAGTCATCTGAAAACCTGTAATCCTATATCAAACTTGTTACCAAAGAAATTATGATCAGTGCATCATTATTCAAATAATAGATCAAATCTCATAATGTGAATATTAAATCGATAATAACATAATCATTCCCATAATTTCATAAATGGCATTCAATATAATCCATGTTTTTCCTTGTCATTAATCTAAACATCATAATAAATTTACTTATGTCCAAGTAAAAAGTGAAAGTATAGCAAGACAAAAATTGGGGACGTAACATATCCTTCCCCTAAAGATTCATCATCCTCGATGATATAAAGTATTAAAAAGTAACTAATAAGCAAGTTCATTGTTTTCAACTGGTAACATTATTAAATAAATGAGTAAACTTTTGATAAAATTCATGGTAATCCTCCCATGTAGCACTTTCCTCAGCATATTGGTCCCATTGGACCTCGCATTGCAAGACCTCTCTGTTACGCAAGGGGAGCTTGCGCGTTTCTAATACCTTGAGTGGCTCGATCGAGACCACCCTGGGTCTTGCATCTGTAAAGAATTCCAAGTCAAAATATGATTATTACCTGCAATATATTTCTTCAAGTAAGACACATGAAAAACATTGTGCATTCTAGATAAGGCTGGTGGTAGAGCAATTCTGCAGGCAACCGGATTGACTACATCAAGCACTTCAAAGGGTCCCACATATCGAGGGGCTAGCTTAGAAGACTTCCCAAACTTAATAGAACTTTTATGAGGTTTAACCCTCAAAAGAACTTTTTGTCCAATGGAGAATTGCCTCAGAACACGTTTTGCATCAACATAGCTCTTTTGCCTATCATTGGCTTCTAACAATCTTTTTGTGATCAGCTTAACTTTCTCTTCCATTTCAGCTAGCATTTCTGGTCTGATGCTAATCCTATCCTCTAGCTTATCCCAGCTTATAGGAGTTTGAAATCTTCTTCCATACAATGCTTAAAATGGCACCATCTTAATAGCGGAATGATAGGAATTGTTGTAAGAAAATTCCACAAGTGGTAAGTATTCTTCAAACTTATATTGCTGATCCATGCAATACATTCGCAACAAGTCTTTCAAGACTTGGTTAACTCTCTCAGTTTGCCCATCAGTTTCAAGATGGTAAGTTGTACTCACATTGAGTTTAGTCCCTAGAGCAGAAAACAAAGTTTGCCAAAACCTTGACGTTACACGTGTATCTCTATCCGAGATAATCTTTTCAGGGAAACCATGCAATCTAAACACCTCTTGCACAAATTTATGAGCTAACACAGGTGGTCCATCAGTCAAATTCCCTGGTATGAAATGTACTACCTTAGTGAGTTTATCAACCACCACTAAAATGGCATCAATATTCCTTGACATAGGAAGACCTTGAACAAAATCCATGCTAATAACTTGTCATTTCCACTCTAGCACATCATGTGGGTTCAACAATCCTGCGGGGTGTTGATGCTCTTCTTTTACCCTTTGACATTCTAAACAGCTTGCTACAAATCTTGCAGCATCATTCTTCTTTCCTTTCAAGAAATAAAGAGGTTTAACATCCGCTAGGAGTTTGGTCACTCCTGGATGTCCCAAATACGGTGTAGTATGAACTTATTTCCATACTAGATCCCTTAATCGAGCTGAATCAGAAACATAAATTCTATCTTTATACATCAATAGTACATCTGACTCAAACAGAAAACCATCATACCTTGGATCTCTAGGATTATCTTTTAGAGCTTGCTTAGCCTGCTCATAAAACTCATCACTAGACAAATTTTGCAACACCAAATTCTTGAAATTTCCACAAATAGAAACAATGGAAACTATATGTCTTCTACTACTCAAAGCATCAGCTACTCTATTCTCTTTTCCTTTGATGTAATTTATCTCAAATTCATAGTCAGATATCAATTCTAACCATCTCCTTTGTCAAGAATTCAAATGTGGTTGAGAGAAAATATACTTAAGACTTTGATGGTCTAATTTAAATACAAAAGTCTTCCCAAACAGATAATGTCTCCACATCTATAAGGCATGAGTTACTGCTGCCAATTCTAGATCATGTGGTGCATAATTTTTCTCATAGGATTTCAATTTCCTTGACTCATATGCTATAACTCTTCCATCTTCCACAAGTACTCCTCCTAATCCTTCTCCTGAGGCATCTGTAATCACCTCAAATTGTCCTTCGGGGTCAGGAACTTTCAAGATTAGAGTTGTAGTTAACTTTTCCTTTAAGAGATCAAATGCTTCCTAACATTTGTCTGTCCATTCAAATCTTTTTCCTTTCATCTGCAGGGAAGTGATTGGACTAGCAATACTGGAGAAATTTAGAACAAATTTTCTATAATAGCCTACCATGCCCATGAAACTATGCACCTCATGCACATTTGTTGGTACAAGCCAATCCAGAATAGCTGTGATTTTTGTAGGATCAACAAATATTCCATTAGCTGAAATAATATGCCCTAGGTATTGAATCTCTTTCTGGAAGAATGTACACTTTGATAGTTTCCCATATAACTTATGTTCTCTTAACCTTTGCAAAACTATTTGTAGGTGCTGTTGATGTTCTTTTTCATTCTTAGAATAAATGAGTATATCATCCAAAAATCTTAAAACAAACTTGTCCAAACAATCTCTGAATATACTATTCATGAGATTCATGAATGCAGTAGGTGCATTCATCAAACCAAATGGCAACACTGTGAACTCATAGTGTCCATATCTGGATCTAAAAGCTATCTTATGAATATCTTCATCCTTCAATCTTAACTGATGATATCCCGATCGCAAATCAATCTTTGAAAACACAACAGCTTCACACATCTGATCAAAAAGATCATCAATACGTGGCAAAGGATATTTGTTCTTTACCATTACATTATTAAGCATATGATAATCTATACACAATCAAAGGGTTCTATCCTTCTTCTTAACAAAAATAACCAAAGCACCCAAAGGTGAAACACTGGGTCTAATTAAACCTTTTGCCAACAATTCTTGTAATTGTGCATTCAATTCCATTAACTCCGTTGTTGTCATACAGTAGGGTGCTTTTGATATAGGCTTAGATCCTAGTTTAATGTCAATACCAAAATCAAACACCCTCTTGGGAGGCAATCCTGGAAGTTCTTCAGGAAACACATCCTGAAATTCCTCAAGAAAAGGATACTTTTCTCCAAAAGGTGAACTAGGGTTTTCTACCCCTTCCTCCATTTGTTCCATTTTGACTACAAACAACTGACAACCTTTCCTTCTAGCCTTTTTTAATTGCTTGGTAGAGATAGGTCTGATTTTAACTTCTCTTTGAATCCCTTGGAATTGGGTCAGATTTCCCAAATCATCTAAGCATTCAACTATTTTTGAAAAATAGTCAACCTTAGCTCTATGTTTCCATAACCAACTCATTCCTAGGATTACATCATAGGAACCTAGGGGAGCTACATATAGATTTACTTCAGTTGATAAACTAGGGAGGTCAATTTTGGCTTCAAATAAACATTGCTCTACCTAAGCCTTAGATTGGTTAGCATATTCTACTGACCAATGTTTGGACATGTAACCATCTTTTCTAGAAAATTTATTCAAAATTCTAGGAGAAACAAAGTTTTCAGTGGCTCCTATATCAATCAAAATAGATATAGGGACTCCAAATAAAGTACATGTCATCTCAATGGGTGTGATTTGATACTCTGCTTGACGATTGCCGAGAGATGCATGAATCCTTTGTTGGAATGCTTCTTGCTGATTTGGTAGTGCAGTACCTCTTTGTTGACCATTTTGATTCTTGTTAGGGAAATAATTTACATAATGGTTGCCCCCACAAGTAAAGCATCCTCCAATGGATCCTTTCTTATCTAAAGTCTTTCCATTGTTATCCTCATTTCTTTTGTAGTTACCAATCTTCTTCTCATTACCAGATCCACCTTTGTTCTTCTGAGGTCCTTTATCTTTTCTTTTGTTATTATAGCTCTTTTCATATCTTTTCTTGTAGGGTTGATTTTTAGGAGTTCCATTAAACCTCTTGCAGCTTCTATCATGATAAACCAAGATGGATTTCAGTTTTTACTCTTGCTTGATCGCCTTCTCATAGACTTGATCCATTGTTATGGGACCATGCACATCCACTTCACCACCAATTTGAGCATTTAAGCCCATGATGAATTTTTTGATCCTAAATCTCTCATCCTTTTGATACTGTGGAACATATTTCAGGAGTCGAGTGAATTTTTCTCCATATTCCACCACTGTCATATCTCCTTGTTGAAGATTCTAAAAATCAGTCATTTTTTTATCAAAATAGAGTTGTGGTAACCATCTCTTGAGAAAGAGTTCAACGAACTCTTCCCAAATTACGCTTAGAGAGCTTAAATTCAATTCCATCTTCTTATTCATCCACCAAGTGGATGCTTCTCCTGCCAATTGGAATGCTCCCCATACTGCCTTGGTCACCTCTGAGTAATTTCTTATCTTGAAATATTTTTCCATCTCTGTTAACCAAGCTTCTGCAGCATCTCTAGTCTCTGTCCCATCAAATTTTAGTGGAATAACCTTCTTCATATCCTTTGAGAGCTCCGAGGTCAATTTATCCCTTGCCTCTTTATGAGGTTCAGTACTCTTACTTTGATCTTCATGATTTTCTCTTCTTTCACCATGAGAGTTTTCACCTCCTCCCTCAGTATTCCCTTTATCATCCACCTTTTCCAAATCACCAAATCTTTTCTTTGTTTCCTCAAGCATGGTTATGATTTGGTCCATCTTATTATTTGGTGGGTGGTTTTCCTCTTCACTTTCTCCTTGGTTAGTTCTTGTTCGCACCATGTTTAATGATTTCTCACCCCTGAGAATATTGAGGTTTCCATTAGTTCAAGATTATAATCTATCCCATTAAATCTAAACATAATAATCAATTTAAACAATAGTTTGGCACAAAAACAACTCTTTTTATTTATTATTTATTTCATTTCAAAAGTAAAGAGTATTCTTCTTTTATACAAGAAATGACTTCAAAAGCCGTGCTCAAGAGGAGTATATCCTTCAGACTCATTTTTAGATACATAATCTCGAGGTATATAACCCTCTGACTCACTATTGGACCTAACTTCTATGATCTCAACAGTTGGGGGTATGAGGGGATCTCGCCTAATCATAGTTGTTTCCTCATCTGACATATACTCTATGATTTTGGCAGTGATCTTAACTCTTTCCTTGTTTTCCCTTCTCACTCACTTGATTCGAGTTAAGGCAGTTGCCAGAGTTTTAGTATCACTTAACCAAATGCCACTCTCATCATTGGCTCCCTCAAAGGTTTTGATAATGGCCTCACGTTCTCTTTTTTCTTTAAGGAAATGTTGACTCGAATTAACAGACTTTCTTGCTGTCTTCTTAAAACATACCATCCTGGCATAAAAAATTTCAAACATTAGCTAACCACATAATGTTGACTACAGGCAAGCATAGTGGTCTCATAAGCCCTAGTGCTAAACCTGGTAGCTCTGATACCATATGTAACATCCACGTTCTAAAAACATAGTAAAACCAGAAATTTACCATAGAGTAAATCAATAAGGTAAAAATGAGATAGAGAAAAAATTTATTTTATTCAACATATAATCAAGTAACTACAATTACAAGATTTCTTTTTACAAAATACAATAAACCATATTGTCTTTCTCAATTACAATGTTTACAATAGTAAATCAAATACATATACAAATTTTGGAATAAATACCGCTTCTGAATATCTGACATCTTTATCACAAGTCCTGGTATGTTTCATTCTTGGAGAGAGAGTATCTTTCCAGTGATTAACCTCCATCCACAAACTAATGGTCTCCCACACATCTCTCACATAGGAAGTGACCCTACCCTTCACGAGGGATATAAACCTTAGGTAACCAGTGGTAATTTGCCTTTCTCGAGTACATAGTGTTGTATTCTACTCAACTCCATTAACCATACAACCCTAGATACCCTCTAGCTAAGTATGATTTCCGATAGGATGAGCAATCCGAATATAGTGAACCGATAATGCATGCAGAAAAAAAATGCATTACTTTGGCCAATGTTTTTAATATTAATATTGTCCATAATGAAAGTAGTTGTTGTGTTCACCCACCCCTACTCGATTTGGATACTGTCATATTCTCACAGTTTGTTTACTCCTATTATGACTATGTAAATAGTTTAATCATTGCGTCATGATATTAGTATCTTTTGACTTAAATAAGTCTGTATGACAACCATTTAATGGGTTTGTAATCGACTCTAGGGTTTTCCTAATATCCTTTGTTAATATGATATAACATTATAACCATATCTTAAATCTAGGAGTCCTAGATTCACAAATAACCCTTGATTAACTCAACCAAGGTTAAGAATACTATAGTTCTTAAATAGATAATATCTCCTATACAAAGGAATGTAGAATAACTTTGATAATGTGTTACAAACAAAACATACCCTGAATATATATCCCTACAAGGTCATTCTCTAGTAGACATAACCTACTCCATTGTATTAGATCTCTTCAAGGATAATATTAACAAAAAGATAAATAAATCTATAAGGGTTCTCCCATAAACCTTATGTCCATCTACCATAATATCTCTAAGTTGCTTCATTCGAAGAGAACAATAATTGTCTAAAAATCCCTATGAATCTAAGTTCTCATGGATCTAGAAAACAATTTCCGTTATACATATACATAATCAAAACAAGAAAATACTTTAAATTATTATTACCTCAATAATATACTATTCAAGTCTAAGAGTATATTAATCAAAGTTCATTCAACTCTATAAAATCTAAGAGTCTATTGTTTGGTTAACTTGCAATCATTCCATTGACTTGCTACAAACTTATTCGATAAGGGAACTATTTCAAGGCTAATAACATCTATGACAATCTCTTACTATGATGGTCTTTTATCCTCCATTCTATGCATTGATATGATTATCAATTTATAGACAGATAAGCAAATGGTCGATGTAGTATACTATAACAAACTACTCACTTGAAATACCAAGTATCAACCATATGATTTGCATTTGTTGTCTCATCGATTACAAAAATAGATCAACATAGTTTACTTAGATAGTTATCTGCATTTTCCTACATCGATTCTTAATAGTTTTCAACTATAACTCAATAAAAATATGAGATTTAACCTCTCTAGAGAACTCATACAATCACCATAAGACTACAATGTACTCACTAAAAGATATTAATCGATTTCCTCACAGTTATCAAACACATGACTGAGAAATACCTATTAATGGATGTTTTAAGAGCTGGCAAAAATGTGCAAATATGACACTATGTCAATGCCTCTTGACTGCATACTCCCTCTCTATTCCAGCCACTAAACTTCTCTCTGCATACTTTCGATCCTCCCTGCCTATGTTCTCTCCTCTCAAGTTTTAACCTTGTTAATATATCGATACCATGGCTCAACTGAGTCATTCATAATTATGACCGAGTCACGACTCCTAAAGAGTTGCCTTATTTTGCACCTCAATAGTGATTCAGTTGAAAACTTAATGAAATCTTAAAAGTCCTTAGCGACTTAGTCTTTAACTGAAATCAATTTTTAAGCAGAAGTCCACATGTCAATTGTGGAAGGCTGCCATATGGTTCATTCGGTTGGGCAATTTGTAAATATAACTGATCTTTTGATGATTAAAACATGTGGTTCGATCCCACTTATCACTACTGAAGACTATACTATAATTTCGCCTATGGCTCCTACAATACCATCGACTCATTAAGAGGTATTATCCTCTTACGATGCTAAGGCATTTATATATTTGATTACATCAAATATACTTCTTATAACATCACCACTATATTAGATAATCACAATTTAATCAATAAAATGATAATGTTTAAACAAGGAATTACGGATAATGTGGTTGGGTTGAGCTTGTCTCCCCATCACAATCCATCAGCAATAATCACGTATTCTTAACTCAATGAAAACATCTTAACGTTAAGAATGGTTTATATCATCTCAAGGGACTTAATAATAATATGACAACCATTTTACGACAATAACGTCATAATATTTATGTTAAACATAAATAGTCATAAATCAAACTCAAATGACGTCGTTAACATTATTAACAACTAAGATGACTTACTATGACTTAGAAAGATTTGAAAACAATATTGACTACCTGTCGATTAGGTTCAGAAGTAAACTAACAAGACAAGACTTACCTCTTATGACACATTGGTTCACATTTTCGTTAAACACTTATACCTGATTTGGCAAATAAACCACTCGTAACCCAAGGTCTATATCTCTCTCCTGGAAAGATACTCTCTCTCTCTCTTTTCTCTGAGAGTCATTTGAAAACCTGTAATCCTATATCAAACTTGTTACCAAAGAAATTATGATTAGTGCATCATTATTCAAATAATAGATCAAATATCATAATGCAATTATTAAATCGATAATAACATAATCATTCCCATAATTTCATAAATGAAATTCAATATAATCCATATTTTTCCTTTTCATTAATCTAAACATCATAATAAATTTACTTATGTCCAAGTAAAAAGTAAAAGTATAGTAAGACAAAAATTGGGGATGTAACACCTAGATTGATATCTCTCTCCTATTCTCTTCCACAATTCATAAGAAGTAGCTTCATTAGAAATATTCAATAAAATGAAATCAGATAAACACAAAAAATAGTGCAATGTGCTTTGTTATCTATTTTAACTCATTCTTCATTTGATATGCTATCTAGTTTCTTCTCCTTTTGCACAACAACCCATTGATCTATTTCTTCCAAGAGATCCTCCACTTTTAGCTTCCAAATCTCATAACCTATACCATTGAATTTTTTAATCTCCAAACGAGATGAACTAGCAATGATCTCTTATCACCCTAAACCTAAAACTACAAGAAAACACTTGACTAACTCCCATTGTAGTAATAAAAACCAATCACACACTTAAAGAAAGTCATCCCTCTCTCTAATCAAGACCATAGCTCTAATACCAAATGTAGAAACATGATATAAATTTATGTAATGAAAGTACGTTGAAAACATTAAGCATCCAAGTATATAAATAGTAATAAGTCATAGATGGAAAATGAAAATGATCACAAAAGAGATTCAAACCATAACACAAGATATATGTGGAGAAACCCTTTCAAAATAAAACCCCACACCGAAAGTTATCCAAATCTTTTATTAATGGACTACAAATGAATTACACCAAAACAACTTCTCCCTTAATTCTTGCAACACTTTGTTACTTTACCAACCTACAAAACAACTTATTTTTTATTCAACTCAAGCACTTAATATATAGGCACGAGGAAAATGACAAATCATGAATAGTTTCTAAAATGATGTGCTAGAAAACACTAGCTAATCTAGGCATTCTTATCCACGCATAAATCATAGCAACCAAATCAAGAGGATTTAAATTAGAAACTTTCTCTTTCAAATAAATTTCTTCACTTGTGATGCTAACTAAATATCTTCCTTATCTTCTTCTAGTCCGTATTTAACTCCCTCTCATCATGCTCTTTCTACTTTAGCAACTCTTAAATAATTTTTAATTTATCATAGTTGCATTTAGCAACTCCCATGACAATTAAGAGATAATTACAAATTGCCAAATTACAAAATACAAGTGACAACTAATGTCACTCCAATTGGATGTAAACAATAAATAATTAAATAAATACTTTTAATATTACAATATTGCAAGGAGTATGAAACATATCCAAGCACTAGCAAGTATAGCTTTAAAAGCAAGGTCCTCCAAAATTTAGCATTTGATGGAAAAATCTACATGTTTAATTACAAGCTACATCTCATCGCTACCATTGAATGGAAATAGGATCAACTTCTAGGATGGCCCAATTATGAAAAAGGATCCTCGTTCACACCATTTGGATGGAGATTTTGTGAACGAGATAAAAGTGAAGGGGTGGGATTGAGTTGGGAATCAACTAGAATAATTTTGGACATCTTCCTCAAAATTTGTTGATCATTTGGAACTCCATCACAGATGTCTTGAGTATTACCTACCTAAATAAATCAATGTCAAATGCACTAAAATCTAGGCTTTAGGGACCGGTAACCAAATTGAGAGAATTCACAATTAAAGAAGGGGCCAATTTCTTAAAAGTGCGGGAAACGAAAGAAATTAACCTTGCCTAATGAGTCATATGGAATAATGTCACTGCCCCTATCTTAGAGATTCTCAACTGGATGATCTAGCACTTCAATTTACTCATAGGAGACAATCTAATTAGAATGGGCATCCATGGTGATAGACCCATAAAATAGAGGGGGCTGTTGATCATCTTTTTTGGTTTGACAGCCTTTGATGTTTGGGAGTTCACTTTGGTAAAGTTTGAAATTAGTTTACATGAGATATTGTTTAATGAAAGTATATCTAAATCTTGGAATAGTATTTACCCACTATCTTTTTAGATAAAAAAATCACTCATGAAGGCCCTATGGAATTCACTGCTAATGTACACCATGTGGTGTATATGGAAAGATAGGAATGTAAATATTTTTGTGACAAAGTGAAGGCTCCTAAACTCTCATAAATAAAATCCATTATACCATCATTGAAATTATTCATACTACTTTTACCTATTTATGGTCTACTAGTTACTAAAAAAATGAGGAATCCTACCTTTAAAAAACTACCACCTTGAGAATAAATTATCATCCTCTAGTTCTATTCATACTTATATTTAATACCTAACCAAGACCACTGAAATCTTCCTAGGGTGAGAGTGGCCGATCCAAGTACTCTGATTCAGATAAGCACTGAACTTATTGTTAATTAAAGATATTGGAATTATTATATATATATGGGTTTTCAGTGTTAATTTGATTATGTGATTATGTTATTCAGTTGGCTTTGTTAATGATTTACTTTAGAGTTCTTATTAAATAATCACATATTGTAATTTATCTTTGTTATTTACACATCATTTAATATTCTAAATTATCTTAACTCTAGTAATAAGTATATTTAAATCTGTTGCAATCCAGTTAATAACTATGGGAGAAAAGTAGCGTTACATTCTGATTTAGATTGTGCAAGTTGTGCAGATGACAAAAAGTCTACCACGGGTTATGTTTTCTCCCTTGGTTCTAGACCAATTTCATGGTGTCGTAAGAAGCAATCTACTATTGCTTATCAACTATAGAGGTAGAATATACCACAACAAATGAGGTAGCTAAAGAAATAACTTGGTTACAGGCTATTCTTTCAGTACTTGAAAACAATATCAAGCAGGGCCTTCTTTACTTCGTGCTATGATAGTCAAAGTGTCATTTTGTTGTCCAAGAATCCTATGTTTCATGCTAGAACAAAGCATACAGAGGTCTATCACCATTACATCAGACATCTCATTCAGCAACAAGTGATTCATCTTCAATATTGTAGAATAAAGGATCAAATAACTAATATTTTAACCAAGGCTTTAAGTAAGCCTAAGTTTGTTTTTCTTAGATGACTTTTAGGACTGAGAGATGTCACATGAATATTTGATGATGTTATTCAGGGGGGATTGTTGTGAATGTTTACCATCATATGAATGAATAAGTGTTTTATATGAGTCATCTTATGTAACCCCTAACATTAAAGGGGGATGCCAACATATAGTTAGTGCTAGTGGTTGATAGGCAAAATAAGTAGTTAATGTTAGTGTCTCATAGTCAACGTAATTAATGTAAGCGGTTGATAGGTTAGGCAATTAGATAGAAGAAAAAAATGAGAGTGGTTGGGTACAATAATTTAGAAATGCTATTTATATGTATCAAATCAGGAATGAAATCAATTCAGTTTGCTTTAGTTTGTTTCTATGATAAAAGGGTGTAGAGATCTTTTTAGACCCCGTCCCATTTTTTTCAATATGTTTTTTTTTTAATTTTTTAAAAGGTGTCTTTTATGTTGACGAGCGTAGGGGATGGTAGGCTTGCCATTCCCTGCCATTTCTTGAAAAAATTGACGTTGCAGAAATGTTTATAGGGGAAAAGACCCAATAGGTGAGATAGTTCCAATGGCTGAGATAGTATTTGTGCATTTAAGGCCCAATATTTTTAAAAGTTTAGTACCACTTTAATGTTGTTAGTGTTACTATAAGTACTAAAAATTGAATTAAATGTGCCCTTTAGATTTAAAAAGCAACCAATCATGTGATGCCACATCAGCCCACCAACAAATCATGACTTAAAGCACACCTATTGGTCCACCCTTTTTTGGGGGGAACTATTTGACACCTCAACAAAAGGTATGCTGATGTGGCATCATGTTTGATGATGTGACCTTCAAACCTTAATTATAAGCAAGGGCCTTGCCAAGTAAACTACTGTCAAAATTTTGAAGCGATTCAAGATTGCCACCTATGATTTTGAGAGGCATGAAGTTAGGGTGCTCAACTACCCCTAAATTCTTTTGAGAATTATGGATGGGTGGGAAACATTTATGACCACATCCCCAAAACATCCCCCATAAAGTAGGGCCAAAAAAATATATGCATAGATAAAATACGATCTCAACAACAAATGGTTATTACAGACTAAATTCAAACAAATTTAGATAATTAATTTTTTATATAATACGTGAAGGTCCGTATTATTTTGACATATTGCAACACAATTTTATTTTTGCAGGTAAACGGTGAATATCTGAAGCTGTAACATTTGGGGTTCTGTTGGAATCTAAGCCTGTGTTTGGAAATGCAACAGTTTCGTTAGTACCGGAATCTGTGCCTAAGCCTGAGTCTGGAAGTGCAACTTCGGAAGTACCGGAATCTGCGCCTAGTGGGGTTGTGGTGATATCTGCGCCTGAGACTGCACTTGTGCCTTAAGCTGTAACGAGTGGGGTTGGGGGGTATCTCCGCCTGCGCCTGTGACTGTTCCTAGGAAGGGTAAAATCTTACAGTTCTCAAGAAAATATTGGCATACAGAAACATCCAAGAAAACAACATTAATGAAAGGCAGTCATCAAAGAGAAGAAAAGAAAAGACATTACATGATGGGCAGTAAGCCATGAAATCTACCGCAGGCACAGCCAAGAGACTTCCCAAAGTGGCTTACGTAGTCACACATGCTTTTAATGTATAAACATTAACAAGGCACAATGGCCAAACTGGACAAAACATGTTGGCATATGGAAACGTCCAATAAAACAACATTAATGAAAGGCAGCCATCAAAGAGAAGAAAAGAAAAGACATTACATGATGGGCAGTAAGCCATGAAATCTATCGCAGGCACAGCCAAGAGACTCCCCAAAGTGGCTTACTACTAACTCTACCGCACCACCACCCGTCCCTCGAACCACTCTAGAACCACCGCCAAGCTTGCTGACGCCACCCAACTCCTCCACCAAGGACACTTCCAACTCCTACCAGATTCTAATGTCACCACCGGAATCACCCACAGCTCCATCACCAAGAGCATCAACAACACCTTCGCCCAGCAACCCGGCCATCTACACCTTAAACAGCCGGCTATCACCACCAAAGTCACCGCAGAAAACTGGGGAGAGAGCGAACATACATTCCTTGCCTCCGCCAAAACGGGCCCAACGAGGGGATATACACCATCCATGGAGTAAAAATACGCGATATCGGGGCCTCAAGCTCCTTTGTATCCACTCTACTTAAATATCATCCACTTCAATGATCAAACAACCTATAGCAATTTTACACCTCATTCACAACAAAAAGTGGTAAATATTTGTCCTATTTTTATTGGCCAAAATTGACCTTTGACTGTTGAAGTGGATGATATTTAAGAACAACCCTCTGTATCAGGTGCCTATCAATGGGCCAAAACCCCACCAACTCCATCAATCACACCATCTCCTTCTACAAGTCCGACACCATCCTCCTCTCCAACCTTTCCTCCAATGCCAACTCTAATACACCGCCAGGACCACTTCCCGATCTTGCTCCTCCAGCAGATCCTCTTTCCCTCCATCCGCTTTCTCTCCATTCATGAAAGAAGGCTCAACGAGAGCAGAAACTTCATCCAAGTACTCTGATCTAGATAAGCACTGAACTTATTGTTAATAAAAGATATTGGAATTATTATGTATATGTGTTTTCAATGTTAATCTGATTATGTGATTATGTTATGCAGTTGGCTTTATTGATGATTTACTTTAGAGTTCTTATTAAATCATCACATGTTGTAATTTATCTTTGTTATTTACACATTATTTAATATTCTAAATTATCTTAACCCTAGTAATAAGTATATTTAAATCCGTTGCAATCCAGTTAATAACTATGGGAGAAAAGTAGCGTTACATTCTGATTTAAATTGGGTAGGTTGTGCAGATGACAGAAAGTCTACCACAGGTTATGTTTTCTCCCTTGGTTCTAGACCAATTTCATGGTGTAGTAAGAAGCAATCTACTATTGCTTATCAACTATAGAGGTAGAATATACCACAACAAATGAGGCAGCTAAATAAATAACTTGGTTACATGCTATTCTTTCAGTACTCAAACAACATCAAGCAGGACCTGAACTTTACTTCACTATGACAATCAAAGTGTCATTTTGTTGTCCAAGAATCCTATGTTTCATGCTAGAACAAAGCATATATAGGTCTATCACCATTACATTAGGCATCTCATTCAGCAGCAGGTGATACATCTTCAATATTGTAGAATAGAGGATCAAATAACTGATATTTTCACCAAGGCTTTAAGCGAGCCTAAGTTTGGTTTTCTTAGATGTCTTTTAGGACTAAGAGATGTCACATGAATATTTGATGGTTGTCATTTAGGGGAGATTGTTGTGAATGTTTACCATCGTATGAATGAATAAGTGTTTTATATGAGTCATCTTATGTAACCCCTAACATTAAGGGGTGATGTCAACATATAGTTAATGCTAGTGATCGATAGGCAAAATAAGTAGTTAATGTTACTTCCTCATAATCAACATTATTAATGTCAGTGGTTGACAAGTTAGGCAATTAGATAGGAGAAAAAAATGAAAGTGGTTACGTACAGTAATTTAGAAATGCTATTTATATGTATCATCTCAGGAATGAAATCAGTTCAGTTTGCTTTAGTTTGTTTCTATGATAAAAGGGTGTTACAGATCTTTCTAGACCTCATCCCTTTTTTTTCAATATGTTTTTATTTTTTATTTTTTATTTTATTTTTGCAGGTAAACGGCGAATATCTGAAGCTGTAACGTTAGTACTGCAATCTCCGCCTGAGCCTGAGTCTGGAACTGCAACAGGTTCGTTCGTACCGGAATCTGCGCCTAGTGGGGTTGTGGTGATAGTTAATGCTAGTGGTGATATTCAAACAAATTTAAATAATTAATTTTATTATGTATATGGTACTTGAAGGTGCCTATAATTTTGACACATTGCACGTTAATTTTATTTTTCCAGGTAAAGGGCCAATGACATCCATCAATATGAATTCTAAGCCACCTTCTACCGATAGTAAAGTCTTAAAGTTCTAAAAAAAAACATAAAAATCTGTTTTTAATTGTTTTTTTCCTTATAGACTAACGATATTTACTTTCTTTATCATAGTAAGTCGGGACGGGGCTCCCTTCCCAGACAAAGCCTCCAATGTTTTAAAGAAAAAATCTAGAGTTAAAATTGTTATAGCTGGTAAGTGATCATAATTTCTAAATTTAATAAAAAATCTCAAAACTTTTGGATTGTTATGCTGAAGCCTCAACTGCCATGTGAGCTATAGAAGAATTTGCCAATGGTGTTGTTTTAATGTTGTTATTTTTCATGATGCAGTTGTTGCAGTTGTTGCAGCTGTGCTATTAGCAATCATCTTGTTGTCCTACACGATAATGTTTAAACTTAAGCCCAAAAAGGAAGGAACAACTTCCTCTTTATCTTCATCAACTGTAAATATAGAGGGGAAAGCTGATGTTCAACAACAGAAGGATCATTCTTCAGGTTCATCTTCCAACCTGCATATGGAGCCTGTTAGTGTTATAGCACATGCAGAGAGAGGAGGATATGTAGAGATGCATGCAGGTCTCTCCTCCAACCAGGAACGGTTCATGGTGCCTACACAAATTTATACAAACCTCACGTTTGATCAGATAGATTATATCAAAAAGTATTGCCATGAGTCTCGTAAAATTGGAGAAGGAAGCTTTGCACAAGTTTATAAGGGGATTTTCCATGGTAAAGATTTGGCTATAAACAAAATAGAACATAGATCCCCTGAGAGCAAAATATGGTTGGAGAATGAAGTTCGACTTCTGCAGGGGAAGGAGCACATAAACGTAAACAAGTTGTATGCTTGGTGTATAGAAGCAAAAACATCCTATTTGGCCTACATGTATATAGATGGATGTACTATGGATGATTACTTAAGAGGAAATTATGTAGGATTTCCAAACAGTTGGAAGCAGAGGTTCACAATGATAATGGGTATAGCCAAGGGAATTGAATTCTTACACCTGAATAAAATCATTCATGTTGATATCAAGGAAGAGGTTACAGTCAGCTCCATATTACAGAATATGTAAGGCGCATGATAAAGAACAATCATTTTGAAGAAGCCTTCGCTGTTGCAAACGTAGCCCTCAGATGTGCTAACCCTGAGAAGGAAGAGCGACCTGATATGGATCATGTGCTCACAGAATTCACTTCGATGATGAGCAGCGCCCACCACAATATTACTCCTAGACAGAGAAAAGAAGAAATTGAAATCATCACATCAGGATGAAACTGGTACATGTGCGGGGTTTTTGGTTATCTTTGGGTTCCCTGGTAAATATTTCTATGTTATTAATATGATTATAATATTGTGTAAAATTATATTATTATTTTCATATTAATATATTAATATGATAGTTTTATTTATTTATGTCCTAAATAAACAGACTTATATTTTATTTAAATATTTTGTTTATGTTATTATTTATAGTTATTGTATTAATAATAATATTAATTATATTATTAATATTTATTATTAAACCTTGTTCATATATTAATTATACAATTTCATTAATATTTAAATTATCAAATTTAAAAACTATATGTATTGAATCAAAATTAAATATACTATAAATAATACAATTTTGTTATTATATTTATATAGGCCTTAAAAAAAATTATTTGTTTAACATTATTGGAATGCAATTTGTCTATACAACAAATATTTAATTTAAGAAGAAAATTACAACTAAATTATAATATTTTTTATTATACTTTTTCAGTAGTATAAATTAATTTTGAATTATTATAGTGAAAATATAGAAGAGTATATCTTCTTGCATGTAAAAATTGTTATCCAAAATTGAAATTATTCTATTATTCTAAGTATTGGATAGTGGCTTGTTTTGAACATATCACATCCACACATAAAACTAAATTTCTTTTATCACATCTACACATAAAACTTAGTAGTTTAGGTTCTTAGTTAGTTAGAATTTTTTATTGAATTTTCAATTTGAATTGTACACAAGAAAATAGGGATGGAGAGTAGGGTCATGACTGTTCACATATTCCTCTCACCAACCATCATCCAACCTCTATAAATGGCAAACAACCACGTATAAATATATTTTGTAGACTCAAGACACAATAAAATTTCTTATTCAATTCTACATATAGTCATTGGTGAACCCAATCAATGTCCAACAACCCCTTAGCTACAAATCAATTTGAAGAAAAATTAGATTTTTTAGTTAGTAGGATCAAGGATTTCCCTAGAAGCATGGCAACATATAATTCTCTAGACTTAGTTTTTGAAGGCCTTATCCTCCAATTTGTTGCATAACAAACTCTTTTAAAAGGATTTTATTCTCAATTTACACATGACATTCCCCTTAAATTGTGTGAGTTTCCAGACTAGGGAAGATTAAACCTAGATGTGCAATTATGAATTCAGGTGCAAGAAGCTCTTTTTAGCAAAAATAGGAGGGAAGTAGGAAATCCTTACTCTAAATAGACATCATTGGTTTGGAATTATTAACCAAGAAGGCTTCAATGGTCTTCATTAAATTCATCAAATTTTACAAATAGCTACACAACACATCTATGCTAAACTTGTAACAGGTGTTCATTGAACTATCATGATTTTTCTCTTTAAACAATGACAACCAAATGTAAATGCTCCACTTAATCCAAGGTAAATTTAATTTTCAATCAAACATCTACACACCAAGATGTTTACAAATAGATGAACAAATGCAGTGATAGTATAATAATTAAGTGCTCAAATCTAACTTACATGTGATAAACCATTATAAAATTTGAAATAGAACTTGGAGAAACATGTAGGAATTGAAAATAACAAATTGAAATGAGCAAGCACATATAAATAAACACATAACATCAAATACATGTGGAGAAATCCTTTCAGAAAAAACTCCACCATCAAAGAGAGGACAAGTATGTATTAATCAAATATAAGTATTACATCAACACATCAAACTTTCTCCCTTCAATATCATAAAACTCTAACAATGTAATAATGCTCAACCAATGAAAGACCCATAAAACAACTATCCAATCAACCCAATTTATGGATAATTAGAGAGGGGAAACCATGAATGGTTTCCCAAAACCAAAAATACCAAAACTCATGGTATGGTGAAAATCCACACCCCCATGGCCAATCAATCAAAGCTCCATGAACAACAACTATAAATAACATCTTTGGCCCATGTGAAAAGTGTGCACATGTTCTGAAATATGGCACTTCAAAATAGAGTGACCAACTAATGTTGACCCCACACATCATAACAAGATGCTTCATTGTCTCTCTTCATGCATGGGATTGAGAAAGTGGTATAAATAAATTCAAATCACTTTGAAACCACCACCATCCTATGTAACGTCCCTTCTTAATGCCACTATAATTAATATTCTGAGTTACAAGGAGAAATAATAAAATAATAATATCTAGATGACTACCTACATGAGCATCTAGGTGCTCATTCTTAACTTATTGTAGATGGGTGAGTGCAAGATCATTATGGGCCAAATCATACCCCTAATTAGAAATGAAAATGTTAAAAATAGAGTTAAGTAACTTCATGTGAAAATTAAATGAGTTATCTACACAATCTAAAAATAAAATAGTGATAAAAGTTGCAGGAAATTGAATGTAGTATAGGAGTTACTATTTTATCAAAAAATAAATAAATAAATGGTGAAAATTAAATATTTCAACAACACGGTACTATAATTAAAAAAAAATTAGGCATCATTACGGCCAACCTAAGTATGAGTAAAAAATATATTATTTTTCAAACTTTGGATATAAGTAAAGAATACATGAGTTGATGTGATGCATTTTTTTGAATTCTTTTGTAAATAAATAATTATTTATGAATTTGTCATGAGTGTTTTTAAAAATACTAATAAAAATATAAAATTTATAGATTTTCAAAAACCTGTAGCTAATGAAGCTTAGAGTGTGACACATCTTTTGGATTTGAAAAAGATGAACACGGCATATGTAGAAGGGGATATTGGGAGGCCCCAATGTTCTTTGAAAAATTTTAGTTTCAAGCTACCTTGAGCATTTGGTTTCTCTATTTGGTGGGTGTTTAACCCACTCTGCCACACACTTGGTTCAGGGGTGTGTGGTTGTCTTCTTTTGGGCCTATTTTCTTTGTCTAGTTCTTTTGAAGTAGTGTTTTCTTGGTAGCCTAGCTACTGCTAGACTTTGGTGTTTGTTGTTGCTTTTCTGTCATTTCTTTGTTAGTCTCACTCTTGGGGCTTTTCTTTTTTCCGTTGGGATTTAATTTTGTATAAGGGTGGGTCCCCTCTAAAAACTTTTTTACCTCAATCAATAACATATGTAGAAAATTAATAATTATTACCTATTTTTCTGGTTCAGGGGTTTTCTATCTCTCAATCCCCTTTATTTGATCACTCAAACATCAAATTGAACCATCTTTTGAATGGAACTTGGAAATTGAATTTTGATTGCACCTCTCATGGTAACTAGGGACCCTTAAGGGTAGGTTGTGTTATCCATGATTCTTTAGGTAGACTAATCAAAATGGGTTCCAAAAAGATCAAACCATGCACAAATAATGAAGCAAAAGTAGAAGCTTTAGATCCCAGGCTACAACTAGAAAATTCATGCAACATTGATAATATTATGATTGAAGGGGATTCAATGGTCATCATCCTTTCCCTCAGAAAAAGATATTTAGCTAATTGGAGGATCAACAACATAATCAATGATGTCTAGACTTCTTTGAACAATCTGTGCTTCTTTCACCATTAATCATTATGATAGAGCGAAATTAAATTATAGATTTTCCTTCTAATTAAGGGATAGACCAAAATAAAGAGCTCATTATAAGTGACTCCATCGATTCATGGGATTTGGAGTAATGAGTGTGTTAAGACCCTTGCATCATAGTAAACATTACAAGTGCATTTGAGAGTGATGGATGTGGTAGTTGATATCATTATTTTATTGCTCCCTCTGCATGGTGGCACTCTCCATTATTTCACATAAGTACCTTTATTACCCACTATCTCTCTTTCTTTGCATTTCAAAATAAATATTTATGCTACATTTCTAGTTTCCATGGAGCTACTCTTTCAGTTTGGAAGGAAAATTCATCAGATTAATTTCATAGCTGAGATAATAGAGGCTATAATGAGAACAATGTTCTTTTTTAAAGCTGCGATGTGCTAGATGTGATTAAAGAGGTGTTGGTTAGTGATTTCATCAAGGAAGCCATGAGACACTAGGTAAATTCTAATATTTCTTCCATATTTGTTAGAATTGTCTTAATCATAACTAAGTCTCTTGGGAAATATTATGTCTAGGATAAATTATACTCTAGAATTAATTATGTTGTCGACAAGGCTTCTCCTATGAAGCTTTCCTATCTTTCTTGTACAGGCTTTGAATTTAGGGGATTAGTTTTAGTGGGTACTATTATGGGAATTGAATCAAGATTGGAGGCTCTCATTAAAGAGGTGGTGGCTATTCAAGGTTTTTTTAATGGTTGTAATGGTGCCAATCCATACATCTCAACTATGAATCTCTTTAACTATGTAGGCCAAAGAAATATTCTAATGTCTTCAAGAGAGATTTAATCTAGCAAAGGAAGAAAAGGCAAAAAAAACCATACAACAATAAGCTATTCTAGTGAAGCATGAATATGGTACCTATGGATCTGAGTTCATCAATATGTAACAATCTTTTTTCTCATCTATTCTACAAGATTTTATGATAAGGAAAGAATTTTATAATTTTCTAAGATGTTAAATATAATGGGAGAGGGCCCTTACCCCTCACTTGATCTATAAAAAGAAGTATTACCTATTAAATTATAAATGAGGCATATATTATATTTTTACAATTTCAAGAGTCTCTTCTAGAAAGCCTTTTAATTTTATTACATAAAATTTTGTTAGCTTCACACATGAATTCATGAAAAAAAATAGGATAACACCAATGCATGATTTTGTAAGTTTTTTTTGGCATATTTTGTGACTCTCACTTGCTTAAATCTAAGAAAATCTTAAGGCATTTTTTTAGGGAAGCCAAATTTGAGATAAAAATATTGACATATTTTTCATCAAAATCGAAATCTAAATCCAAATGTTGGCACCTTTCCATGTGTTGGCACTTATTCTTATATGTGCCAAAAATGTAAAATTTTCCAAGTCTTGCATTCTCTTTGTTGCCTTGGACATAGCTTTGCCCATCTTTGATGTTTGATCTAATAATTCATTTAATGGCCCCCTTGGTAAACTTTTGCTTGGTGTTGTTCATTCTCTCCCCTCATAGTTTTTCATATGCCTAAACTTTAAAAAAATCTTTTTCTAAGTATGGTGTCTTTAAGTGAATTTATAGCCTCAGGATTTTCCCTCATTCTTCTAAGTATGGAGTATTTTCTACCTTGGTATCTTAACCCTCATTTCCCTAAACCTTTTTGTCCCTTCATTTTGGGATCCTGGGATTTTACATCCTAGCATGCTTTCCTCTCGATCCCCAAACCCCCACTTCTCTTGATCCTAAGATTTAAAGCATTCTCATGCCACAATCCTTTCCTTCCTTTTACCTCATTCTCCATGTTCCTTGATTCCCTATCTCTACTTTCAAACATTCCCTTGCTAACATCATGTTCTTCTAAATTCATTCACTTGGCATATATGCATTTCGATCCTTTATTTCTCAATCCCTTGCTTTATGTGGTATTTAAGAGTTCCCCTTCCATCTTTGCACCTTGATCCCAAAGGAGTTGTTTTCCCCAAGTCCTAATCTCTACTATGTCACGAGATCATTGAATTTTCCTTACTACTCTTATCAAACCCTAGTTCCATGTCAAGGATCTCCAAACCTTGAACCCCAACTAGATTTTAGTCTTCTTCCTAGATCCTATCAGTATTAGGTTTGCCAAATCCTAGATCCCTAACCTCCCTCAGTTTAAATTCCTTTGTAAACTTTCAAACTTCTTCTTCGCCCTCTTCAAGTTGCACAAGGTATCTCAAATCCATAAATCTCACTGGCATGATAAAAATTGTAAATATCTTTGCTTCTAAGGTAGGATGGTAGAAATTGTATCAAATCCATATCCCCTCTCAATATAAGCTCTCAAGAAAGCTTCCATATTTGTCTCTACTATCATCCCTATGCTTGGGATCTCAATCCCTGATGCTTCATAGTTATAACTTCCTATGACTACAAAATTTTGCTTCCCTATTCACTTTGCATCCTAGCATCTTGACTTCCAATTCCCAATTCTACTTTGGCACTTTTATATCCTTAAGGAATTAATATTACAAGACCCTAATATTTATATGTCGTGCATTCCCATTGCATCACTAGGTTCCTTTGCATCGCATAGTGCCTTCTTGCTCTTTACACTTCTTGTTAATGAGTTATATCCTCAGGGATGTGATCCCATGTGTCTTTAAGCACCCAATTAAATTAAAGAAATGCATCCTAAATACTATGAAACCAGTGCATATTCATCAAGTGCTAGCAAAGCATTTTAAAATGATGTGTCAAGCCCCTATTGCATCACATGACACCCTTCACATCACATAGTCATTGCATGCTCTTTTAAGCCATTGTGCAATGTGTGATGGCCCTATATATATTAATGCATAAGCTACCCCATGACAACATCACTAGTTTTCCAATATCAATGTGTCATACCATCAACTTCTCTTGGTCTTAGGACTAGGTCCACCACATGTCTACATGGGCCCAATTGTTGCAATTGTTGTTATTTTCAATAATGGACCATGTGGCAACTCCTCATTCTATTTTTGACCCTCTCTACATCACATAGCGAATTGGATCCTTCTAGATAGACTTTTCAATGGTAATAGGCTTGTTGATGGAACTTGGCCTTATTTCATTTCATTATTTTTTATAAAGTGTGTGGGCCCATGAGCATCTAAAGGGCATAAGGGGGTACAATAGTATAAATTTTTTAACTCAACCTTGCATAAAGAAAACAAAAATTTTTATTGGTTTAGGAAAATAAAATAAGGTTTTTGAATAAAAGGGGTAAAAATAAGTTTTGAAGGGACCCTAGAAATCCTTTACAACAACAAGACATCAGAAAAATAATAGCTAACCCACAATAGAACCGCCAAACAGAAAAATAAGCCATAAAATAGAAAAAAACACGCATAGCACATTATAGGTCCTTGAGGGTGTTGGCATCTTCAAGTTCCTCCAAATCTTCCTCCATGGTGTGGATCTCTTGGGCCTTTTTGTTCCCATCCTTGTGATGTTTCTTTGTACTACTAGCTCTGGTATTGGGACCTATAGTTGTAGCATTCATCTTCTCCTTTGCATCCTATTGATGGCCAAAACACATGTAGAATGAAGATCACCTTACCTCTCCTGAAAAGACAATTGATCCTAGAATCAATCACCTCCAAGGTACTAGGAGTTGGGTCACAACTATACTTTGCAAACTTAGTGGTCAATATGGTTTGCTTGTTCAAGGGGCCTAGTATAAATAAATAAATTTGGATTATGCTTAATTTAAATCCTACTCTATCAATTTTGTGAAAAAAGATCAAAAGATTTAAGGTAATGCAAGAAATGTAGTGAGTGTTTTCAACAACCAATGTTTAATAATGAAAACTAGAGAAATTGAATTAACTGCAATGTTTAGATCAGTTTACAACTCTATCATTCACACCACAAGTGCAAGATTCTAAGTAATTTCAATGAGAAATAGAAATAAATATATATAACCACTGCATTTACACATAAGTTTATATATATCATATCTTCAACTCATTCACAAAATATTTATCATTCACATCCAATATTTCATCAAAGCTTAAATTACTCAAGAAAGAGTTTAGGTATTACACCATGCATGAGTAGATCAACTTGAAGAAATTAGAACCATTCTATTAATTTTGGAACAACGTGTACAGTCCTAGAAAAATGCTACAATGGAACTTGGTCCTTTTCTTCAAATTGTCTCCTTCTAACTACTAAAATGATAAAATCAAATCTACATTATGCCAATTTAACTAGGATGCTTAAATCTTCTTTGAAAAAACTATTGGACCAGAGGGCCCTTTGACAAGATAGATGTCAACTTTTTAGAAAATCAAGAAATGAAATAAGCTAACTTTAGAATTGAAGTTAATTGTTCTCAAAATATCCATCCAATTTCTGATCTTCACTTCATACATGTGGACATGAAAAACTGGAGACTGATTTTCTAATTTTGGACTAAATTCATGCAAGTATTCTAACAAGCTCATGAAAAGTACATTCTCATTCAAAATTCAAAACCACTTTATAATTTTAGTGGGACCCTTTTTCAACACCTAAAAGAATAAATTGAATTAAATACTAGTGTTGTCAAAAATAAACTCTTCAATTTAAACTTCCCAAAATAGAAGTACCATTGGTGCCTTGCCTTCGTTTGTATATTGTAAATTTGCAAAGCATTTATCCAGGTGGTCTTCATCAATTCCATCTAATCATTCCAACTTGAATTTACTTTCTTCAAAACCTTGATGAGCATAATCTATTTGGACTTTCAACATTTGAACATCCTTTTCAATTACCCTGAAATCAGATTTTATCTCCATGCATTTATCTAAAGTAGTCTTATCAGAATGTGAGGCACCATTCAATTCTTTTTCCATTTTCTTCCTCAGGGCCTCCTTTATTACTGCTATTGTGTCCAATTTACATTTATCTTCTAAGTATAATTGAAGATCTATAACATCCTATACAAAATCCTCAAGATTCCCCAAATCTTGATACATGCCTTTCTAGGCGTACAAAATCTTGATTTTGTATTCAATCATTACATCTATCCTTAAGTTCAGTATATTAATACACTTTCCAAGAAAACCTATTTCTTTATCCTAGAGGATGTCTTTGGTCTTCAACTCTCATTGACATATCTTATTTAACTCCTTTAGTGTTCTGAGATTCTACTCATTATTACTTTCTTTGACCCTGAGTTGTTCATAAAAGAATCTATTTATTTCTCCAATTAATATTATTTTCATAATATATGTAACTCTAGTCTAAGACCTTATTAGCCTCTTCCAAAAAATTGAGATATAGATTGATCAATAGCACTTGATCTTTTCTTTATTAAGTACAAAGAATGAACTTCTTGTTTTGTCATTAAGACTATAGTATCTAAAGATATTACCTTCTGTTAGGATATGTAAGTTAGGAGCTCCTTAATTAATGTCTTCATTTGTTCTAGTTGTAGTTTTAGTTCTTTGTTCATTTTGGAGACAACTGTGTCAATTGCAGATCCCAATGAAGCAATTTCTTTCGTCTTGGTCTGCTTGCCCAAATTCACCCTGGATATTTGATAATCATAGATAGAGATATCTCTATCATATTTTTCCACCAAGGGTGTGTCTAATTCAACTATTCTCTCATGTAGTTCATTGGTCCTGATAGTAGAGAGGGTTCTTGATTTCTTTGGGGTTCTTCCCTTCTCCACTTGGACTGTCATGGCTTGTAGATTTAGTGGGCTTACCAGTACTTTCTATCTATTCTCCAAGTTTAACTTGAGCCATGTGGAGACATCAAGATCCTCATGAGAAGATTGATCATCTTCTTGTTCCAATTATTTCTCTTTGTTCTACTCTTCTTGATAAGGGGCTTTTCCTTCTAAACTTTCTTTCTCTAGATTCACTTCCTATTGAGGAACTTTCTTAACTATCTCTTCTTCTATGAAAACATTAATCAAAGGTGTATCAATATGCCATGTTTCCTTCTCAATTATCTTTATTGAGTATTCCTATTCTCTAGGAGTCAAGACTTTCTCTTCCCTGTCCTTTGTAGCTATTTATTCGTCTTTTTGTAAGTTCTCTAGAGAGATAGACTTTGATGGCTAAGGTGAGGCTAGTCTTACTCCATTTCTTCATGTACATCCTCTTCTTCATGCAAATCCTCCTATGTAGTTTCCTTTTGGAGGTTCTTTTGAGGTGAGGAGGTCTCTTGATCAACATATGAATATGATCATTTCTTTCCTCACACATCACATTTTCAATTAATGGATCTTCTGTATCTTGAGTATCCTTCTCAAATACTTCTTCTTCCTAACCTTGATATGGGAGAGAAGTATTATGAGATTGAGGAGAATCCTCATGTACTTCTATGGTAGGTGTAGCTGGTGGAGGATGCAAGATCTAAACTTCTTCATCTACTATCTTCTCCACTCTCCCTTCTTGTGACTTTGCAATTGTTTTTATTTGAGTTGATAAAGGAGGGACAACTGTACTAACATTTCTGGCAGGAGAGGGTTTTTTTTGGTAACTTAGCTACCCCTTCTTTAGGCTTTTGAAATTCTTGTTTTTGCTCTTCTCCCTCATTAGGAAATTGGCCAAGTGTCATCCTTGTTGGAAGAACTTGTATCAAAGGAGTTACTCCTAAACAAACTATAACTCATACCTCTGCAGCATCATAATTAAAGTTTTCCTTGTGGTAGGATTCTCGTGTTTGCTCTGGAGTGACATCACCAATGGCTCCTCTCATTCTCCCTATGCCTTTATCTTTCTTTCTTTTTCTTATAAACCTTCTAGGATTTGATGAAGATGTCTCTTCAATTATTTGCCTTTTATCTTTTTTCCCTTTGCCCCTAGTTTTATCTAATTGTTCAATTTTGGCATCCAACTGGAGAAATGCTAAAACCCAAAAAATATTTAGCAGATAGATTCAATGGATAAGTTCTCTTTTAAAAACTAATATATCTTGGGAAAGGAATCATTATCCACCATTTTTAGGTCATAAGTGGTATTTAACACATTACCATCATCTGACAACATTGGAGGAACATCCTTTCTAACTTTAAAGGCTTTTATATGATAGGTAGTTAGCCTACAATAGACTCCCTTTCTCACTTCAAATCCATGTTTACAGTTGGCCCAAAAGTCCTCTAAAGAGGGTTCGTGATCAATAATAGTAGTACTTAACAACTTCTTAATCCAGCCATAAGGATCAAAATTTGACCTAGGCATATATACTTTGAGGTTTAAACCTCTAGCTCTTCAATAGTAGTCTTTGCAACATTGATGGAAGGACACAAATAGAACCCCAAGTCAAATGGGTATTGCACCCCAGGCTTGTGCTTTCTTGACAATTTCAAATGCACTTCAAGCATCTACCCAGAAAATTCTAATAAGATCACCTTGTCAGTGCAATATCTTGGTAGAAGGTAGGGTGCTAAATGTCAAACCTAGATATTCTAATATATGTAGACCTTTGGAACTGGATAAACCATCCTCCCCATTCCTTTATAAGGGACATTACTTGGACTGACATTAGTTATTGGTGGCCCCTATTAGTTTCTTGGTAATAGCATACAAAAATGCATCATTAACTCTTTTATAATGTTTTTGAGCCTCCTTGAGCTCAAGTTGAAGATATAAATCCTATATTTTCTTTGTCTTGCAGCCTCACCTTTGACTCCCTTGGTGACAAATCGAGGAAACTGAGGTTGTCTTGCCAGTAGATAGACTATGTAAGAAGTCATAGTGAACTTCTTGTCATTAATAACTATGGTGAGTTGGGCATGTAGTTTGTTATTTAAAATTTGACCTCAGTCAAGGAATACTTCATTCTTAAGTATGACATGGATGAATTGAAAAATCTAGTGATGGTACAGCCTTGATGTAGATTTCCCTAAAGATCTATTCAGTAGGGTGATCCTATGCCCAACCTCTGGTTGGAAGTCTGATCTAGTTAAGTTCTGTAGAATTTTAATAACTAGCTTCCTCTCCTTCAATAGCCAATACCTGTTTAAATACTTGGAATTAACAATATGATGGTCCTCAAATGAATTTTGTGCTTCTTCTGCTATGAGCATTGATATCTTTGCATGATGTGGGAGAGAAAAGGTCATAATGATCATGGCAGGAATGATGTCCATAATTATGTTTCCCTCCACATCATAGGACCTCCTGTCCACTAGATGATAATTTTATAAACAAGCTATTCTCAATTAAGGACATTGCACTATTATGCAAAATCCAGCTACATGTGCTAGTCCACATCTTGCTAGAATCCTTGATCTTGCAGTTGGGACATCTCCAAAAATATCCCTGTTAAATTGTTCTAGGCTTGTTACTAAATTATGTTCACACCTAATTTAGTAAGGCATAAACATCAGTTGTTTAGAGGGAGTACTAAAAATTTTGCTTGTGCAGGATCATCCGGTCAATGTCTAATGTCTTGATAGAAGACAACTGCAAAATCAATTATCAAAATCATGTAATAGCTCAAGTTGAGCTGTTACATCATCCTGGTAAGTGAAATCATCTACGGACAAGATTACAGGCATTCAAAGAATGAAGAGAATTGATGGAGTTCATGTTTTAGTGCAAGTAAAAGAGGTATCTATAAACTGTCAAATTATACATCATGTTTTATACATATGTTTCAAAGAAAGATCAGATGTTTTGTGCTATGTATTTGATTCAGAAAGTGAAATATACATAAGTCATTGCATAGAATGAGATAGCTGATTGGATTCAAAAGAATGTATAAAAGTGTCCCACACAAGCCGTGGGAATAACTGAAATAGGCAACATAAAAGTAAATTTTACTTTTGAAAGAAAAGAAATGCATAGGAAAAGAAGAGGGACCCGTGATTGCCTGTGAATGATGAATCCTGTGGTTGAGATGGTTGCTATCTTCCTCCATCCGTTTGAGCTCCAATATACCTGGAAAATAGATTTTGTCAATGCTCAGGGTACCAAGTCTTTTTGTACACAATCAAAACTTCAAAAGTACCATTCACTTTTATGTAGCAACAATATCAATAATCATATCAGTATAAGAGAGGTCAGAATGAGCAGATACAAGTGCCATATCAGAAAGAGAGATCATACAAGTAACCTCACATCATGAATCAAAGGTATGTTTCATATACTAACATGTTTGCTTCTTGTACAGGTATATGAGAAATCATTTTTGCTTAGTTATCTTTTATGAAATAAGCATGTGGAGAAAATGGGCTCCCATTAAGGTTGAGCCCAGCATGCTCGGAGTAATGACATTAATGCAGAGATATTCGATAGACCAAGCATCATGATGCTTTCATCACATGCATGTTGCTACTATATCAGGATGCAGGAGTTAAAAGATTTAAGATACAACAATTTAAAGAACAGTCTCAACGGTAAAACAAAATGCAAGACAGCAGACATTTTTGTTCTTCTACATGATCATTAAAGGGGAATTCATATGGTTTTGTCATACACAGAAAAGCACAAGAATAAAGTACAGCCATAGAAGGTATTTTTCAGTCTTTTTGTTGTGATTGAAGTATGAATTTGTTGTTCAAATATACCCCACAGATAGAACAGTTGAATAATGAAACAGCATATATGCAACATCATGTGTAAAGCCATTTGGAACAGCAATATGCTTGAAAAGACATCATAGATTGGAGTAGCATTAAAATAGAGTAAGTGTTGCTACATAATTAAAAAGAACAATGTATCATTTCATCTTAAAGATATCATGCTCTCTATGCATAAATGAAATCACATCTCAACAAATGAAGATACAGTCATGTGCCTGAGAGATAAATAATGGAACAGTTTGATGAAACAGTCATGAAGATAACAACAGATATAATGAAGAAAGCTAAACAATACAAAGACGACAGTCATAGTCAAGATATGTGCAATGAGGAATACAATGGAACAGTCATGAGATGCTACAACAATCTCGAAAGTAAGAGGAGAAAAAAAATGTTTATCATAAATGTTCCATCTGGTAAAGACAGCATCAACCCCATGATACATATTGATCCAGCCATATGTGTAGCAGCAATTTTAAAAAAGACAGATTCAAACATTGAGAGCTGTGATCTAGTCATAGAATACATTTCTTTGCAAAATATCACAATATCATCATATTGCAGAATAAAAGCAGCTACAGGTAAAAATGAAGAGTTTTTAGCATATGAGAGCCTCTATTTTGCATTCTCAAAAGAAGAACAGTATGATGGTTTTATTTTATGCATATTACAAATGATGAAAAAGCCCAATTTGAGTCTATGAAAGAACAGCAGAAAAATGTATTTTCACCAGCAAGGTCAAACCCACATCCAATGCACAGGAATTTTTATGAAGAGGATGGTGAGTTTCACAACTTGAAGGTTTGATAAAGCTGGAGATGCAGAACCAAAAACCACGGCCTGCACTATGGAGTTTTTCCAAAAATTGCATATGATGAAAATGAGACCTATTTCATGCCATATCAGGCCACGGCCAGGAGTGCCAAGCAAAGGTTTTATGTTTTCTACATTTCCATGAGGGAAAGAACATCATTGTTTCATTGCTTCTGCATACAAAAGGAGGATAAAAAATCATTTGTTTAGCACCCAGTCATAGCCAGATGGGGTCATTTCTCTCACAACAGATGAACTCACTTATCTAGTGCATCATATAGATTCTTTTATCTAGTGCATCATATTTTTTTCAAATTTTTTTAATAGGTTTTACTATTTTTCCTCGACATGGTAATCGACCTAATGTTTTGTGCTGATAACCTACTTGTAGTAAAAGTAAAAAGGAAAATACAAATAATAAGTAAACTATTAAAATATATATTTTTGAAAACTAAACTTATAGATCTACAAAAGGGTATTTTTATATTTTTTAAAAAATATTATTTACATGAGTAGAAGTTGTTGAAATATCAAGTTTTTCAAATAATTTAATTTTTTTGGTAAATTGGCCTCATTGTGGTGCTACATATGCTTTTAGCCAACAATTTTAGTTGGAAAAGTTGTGGACATATCTAACTTAGCTAGAATGAATCTTACAAGATCATATTTTTGACCAAAATTGATTTTTAGTTAGAAATACTTAAATACAACTATGTTGATAAGTTGGCTAAAAGTGTGACACAACTTTGTGCTTTTACCCACTAATAGTTCATTAATAAGGATTAATAATTTTCAAAATGTTATAGTATTTGATTAAATAGAAATATATATAATTGTTACCTCTTAGTTTCCAATTATAGCTATTGATTAATGAGCCAAGATAAAGCCAAGAGGGTTATATTCAATACTCAAATGGATAGCCACTTTACCCATAGCCTGATCTATATGCAATTTACTAATGTAATCATATGTTTGTGTGATTATATGCACGACGACCTTACACAAGCTAGTTTCCTCTCCTTTGTGATACTCTCCCTTCTGAAATGAGGTCATGGTGGATCATGTCATACTCAGACAATCCAATTGATAGTTAGTCCATAATCATGACATCAACATATATAATCATGTTATACTCCATAATCAACTTATGCCACTATAACATAAAACATGTCAAATACTTTCTGATTGTGCAATAGAGCAATTCTTAAATAAAATGTTGCATGTATCAACAATATAACATCAAATATATCCATTTGATATATACAAAGTAATTCAATGCTAAGTATAAATAGAAAAAAAGGCTGTGACATCCCTCCCCTCTAAGAAAATCATCGTCCCGATGATGTCAACAATGCATAAAAAGCTTAGGAAAAGGTGAGAGAAAAAATTTGTTGCTCCTCTGCAACATCTTCCTAAGTGACACTATTCTTAGAGGAATGATTCCATTGCACCTTGAATTGGACTGCTTCCATTTTCATAAAAGATTCTACTATGCTCTAGGATATATAGGTTCCTACTTGAACCTTTCCATACTATTCTAAACCTATTAAAGGAATTTGAATTCTTATGTGGTTTCCCTCTTAGGAACACTTCGTCCCTACCGTACCTCTCAGAACTCCTATTCTGAGACCTAAGCTAACCTTCTAGCTCAGACTTAAATCTTTTGAGTTAATGGTTAGAGACATGTCTCTCTAACGTTGGCTTAGCCTTGTGATGAATCTCACTTCTCTGTAGTTGCTTAACAAAAGTTGACATGGTCGAAAATGACTTCTTTGACTTTAGGTATTAGTTTCCTTGTTTTCTTTCCTGTGATAAAATTATATCAAGACCATGTACACTTAGAAATGCAAGCCATTGTCTTTGATGAACATTGGATTAACATAGGTGAATATTTAAGTCCCAAATGGTCATTTTTTAGCTTGAAGGGTTTACCGATTAGATGTTGCCTCCACCTATGCAATGTATCTACTATTTCAACTAACTCAAACATGAGGTTCATGATTACATCATAAAGCTCTTTTTTTCTAGAAATTTTATGCCACTATCTGCCCATCTCGCATAAGGACCCCTTCCAACCCATCTCATCGTCTGTCCACTCAACTTCTTCCTTTTATGAAAGGTGGTAATAAGATACATTATCTTGGAGAATCCCTTGACAAATCTCCTGAATATATGTCTAAGTTCGTACTTCCTCGACATTCAAAAAATTGGCGATGCCAAAATGGCTTTATTTTTTTATCATATATAACATCGTCTAAATAGTTCATATACACACTATTCGTAAGATTCAAGAATGTCGTAGGTGTATTGACAAGCCTAAAGGTACTACTGTAAACTCACAATATCCATCATGAGTTTCCAAAACAAAAAAATATATGTCCTCTCCCTTGATTCTCAACTGGTGATAATCAGACCTTAAATCATGTTTAGACAACACATCTACACCTCTCATAAGATCAATTTGTTGCAAGTATGGGCCTATCTAGTGTTGTCATTGATGTCAACATACTCCTGTTGCATTAATGATAAGGTTTGGATGAGCCATGAGCTGAGGATATTGAGAAAATTAGTCTCAATCAGGAACAGTGAAGAATAATGATGACAGTAAGGCAAAAGTCCAAGATAGGATGAGGATCAGAGGATTTGGATTAAAGGGTTTGTAGATATGTGTCTTAAGGTGATCTAGTAGAGATTTCAGAGGTCCGCATGAAGATATGAAGAAGTTGTGGCCGCTCAAGTAAAACCAGTTCTGGTAGATATTTAGAGGTAACAGAGTGACACAAACAGGTCCGGTGAGATTCAGAAGTACAGTTTCCTGCTCTGCAAATTTGACGGAGTGTTAAGGAAGTCCTTGTGATGTGTCAATTTGATTGGTTCATGAATTGAAGGTCTAGAATTATCCACTCTTTGGTGGCAGTGGTGACAGACTGTGTTCTTGAGGTTCTAGATGAAAGAGAGAAGGATTTCAATATGCAGATGAAGTGCGGATGTTCTTGGTGATTCAGGCAACCTTGTGAAGGAATTTGGATTGTGTCCAGTGTGTGTTAGTGGTCTGCATTGGAGTTAGAGCTCACTATTGAAGAATAACCTCTGGATGATGGTGTTCTTCCTGAGACTAGCCGACCAGATAAGTTACACATCTTATGGATGTTCTTGTAGATGTTTGCCGACTTAGATGATTATTCCTAAGTTGATGTCTTGTATAAATAAGGGGTTGCAAAGTCATTTCAAAGTTGTCCTTATGGAGGTGAGAGTGTGGTAGTGAGGAGGAGAGTGAAAGGCAGAGCAGAAGTATTGGGCTTAAATAGAACTGATTCAAGCATGGTGAAGATGCTATTTTCCAGTTCAAGTAGGTGATACTTATTTCTTTGTAGACAGTGTGTCTCTTGTAGGCAGTGAGCCTCTTGTGAGCAGTGTGCTCGGGCAGTGAGCCCTAATTGGCATGTGCCATTTTTGTTCTTTCTATTCTTTTAACAGAGAATACAATCTTGGGTTAATCACCCATGGTTTTTCCCTTAACCGGGTTTTCCACGTCAAAATCTTGGTGTCTCATGTACTGATGTGTTTCTGCTCTTATTTTGTTGCATTGTGTTTCCATGATTGATTTATTATTATACTGCTGAATTGTAAAGTGGAATTAAGTGTTTAATTGGAAGAAAGTTTTGCACAACTAATTCACCCCCCCTCTCAGTTGTGTGCCCTAAGTCTAAAAATTGGTATCAGAGCCGAGTTCCTCTAAAAAGAGCTTAACCGCTTGAGGAGATCCAAGATGTCGTCTTACAAGAAGGATAGTCCGAAGTTTGATGGAACCAATTTTAATCTCTAGAAAGGTCGCATGAAATGTCACTTGAGATGTATGGGAATGGTGTACTGGACCATGGCTACAACACAGTATGTACCTCCACAGGGTGGTTCGAAAACCCAAAATGAAACCACAGATGTTGAAAATAATCTGTGAACTATAAAGGCTCTTCTAAGCACATTATCTGATTCAGAGCTCTCAAATGTTATTGACCTACCAATTGCTTTTGAGATTTGGCAAAAATTGGAACTTCTGCATGAAGGAGACAAGTATGTCAAATGTGCAAGGTTACAAAGTCTGAAAGGACAATTCAAAAATCTAAAGATGAGAGAAGATGAAAACATCACTACTTTTATGCCAAGAGTAAATGAGCTTGTTTGTGGAATCAGAAATGCTGGTGGAGTCTTGGATGAAGATGAGATTGTTGGCAAAATTTTCAGATCCCTTCCTGCTTCTTACAAAATCAAGGCTGTTGCCATTGAAGAATTCAGAGCCCATACAACTGTCACAAGAGATCAATTGGCTAGAAAATTGGCTGCATTTGAAATGACAGAGTTTGGAGATGACCCCCCCAAGACTGAATCTGCATTCAAAGCCAGTGCCTCTGTTAAAGGTAAACAAAGGTTTGATTCGGGAGAGAATTCATCAAGGAAACTGTCATGGTATGAAAAAGAAAGAAAAGATATGGAAGAAGTAGAAACTACTCAACTTGAAGCCCTAATTGCAAAAAGGCTGCCAAGAGGATCCGGTAAGTATGAAGGAAAATTACCTTTTAAGTGTTTTAACTGCAATAAGATTGGTCATTTTGCCTCAAGGTGTCTGGAAAGGTTTTCAAGGTAAAATCCTAACAAGCCAAGGTTCCAAAAGAACTGTTACTATGTACATGAAGATGATCATAATGAAGGAGTAACAGATGATGAATTAGAGATAGGAAACAAATCTAGAAATGAATGGGTGTTCATTGCCATCAAGGAAAAAGATCCAATGTCCTCTGTATCTGTCAATCATAAGACTGTGGAAAGAGCTCTGGCTGCCCAAGTTGAAGAAAAGGATGACTGGGTCATTGACAGTGGTTGCTCTCACCATATGACGAGTGACAAAAATAAGTTCATAGATTTGGAAAGGTATGAAGGAGGAGTGGTAAAGTTTGGTGATAACTCTGCTGGTAGAATCAGAGGTAGAGGAACTATTTCTCTTGATGGAAGGAACAAAACTAGTAATGTACTGTATGTTGAAGGTTTGAAGCACAATCTTCTTAGTGTTGGACAATTGGTGGACAAAGGCTATGATCTCTGATTCAAGAATGGGAAATGCAAGATCTTTGAAAGTTTCAGAATAGAGATTGCATCTGGTACTCAAACTAAAGGTAATATCTTTCACTTGGTTGGTACTGGTAAAAGTTTCTTATTTGTTCAAATTGATCAGAGTTGGTTGTGGCATAGGAGGATGTGTCATGTGAATTTTGATAATATCATCAAGATAAGCAATACTCAGGTTGTAAGAGATCTTCCAAAATTGGTGAAACCTTCTAACAGCTTGTGCAAAGAATGTCAGTTGGGTAAGCTGAGCAGAGTCACATTCAAAAGTAAGGAACTGTCCTCTATCGGATTATTGGACTTAGTTCATACTGATATTTATGGTCCGGCAAGAATTAGGAGTATTCAAGGTGATAGATACTTCATGCTACTAATTGATGACTATTCCCGGATGATGTGGGTAACCTTTCTATAAAAGAAATCAGAAGCTCTTAAGAAATTCAAAATATTCAAGGCTATGCTAGAGAATGAAACTAGATTAAAATTGAAGTGTTTGAGGTCTGATAGAGGTGGAGAATTCACATCCGGTGAGTTCATAGAGTTCTGTGAGAAACATGGAATCAAGAGACAGTTGTCTGCTCCTAGGACCCCACAGCAGAATGGAGTAGTTGAGAGAAAGAACCGGACCATCTAGGAAGCATCTAGGACAATGATGATGGAAGCAAATGTTCCTTAGATCTATTAGAGAGAAGTTGTCAGCACTGTAGTCTATACTCTCAATCGAGTTCAAATCAGAAGCAATACTGGTAAGACTCCTTATGAACTTTGGTTTGGCATCACTCCTACTGTGAGGTATTTTAGAGTCTTTGGTAGAAAATGTTACATCAAAAGAGATGAAGATCTAGGAAATTTTGATGCTAGAAGTGATGAAGGAATATTCTTGGGTTACTCTACTCAAAGCAAAGCATACCGGTGTTATAATGAAAGAATGAGAAAGATGATAGAAAGTACAAATGTGAAGGTTGATGAAGGAATTGAAAAACCCTCAAGATTCTATGAATATGATGAAGATGATCAGAATGGTGTTCTGACTCAAGGAGCCCAAGCCTCTTCTGAGATTCAGATCCAGATTGATCTGGTAAATCAGGAAGAAGAGATAAGTTTGAATGAGCCTGATCAAGAAGCAGAAATGCAAGTAACTCCCAAAGTGCCTAGGTATGTAAGACTGAATCACTCTGAAGATCAGATCATGGGTGATAAAAGCAAAGGTGTACAAACAAGGAGGAAAATTGCTCAAATTCCATATGAGTATTGTCTGATTTCAAAAATTGAACCTAAGACACTGAATGAAGCTTGCAATGATAAAAACTGGACTAAAGCAATGGAGGAAGAGTTGATGCAAATTGAGAAAAATCACACTTGGGATCTTGTTCCTAGACCTAGAAACAAGAATGTGATTGGAACAAAATGGGTTTTCCAGAACAAACTGAATGAAGTTGGTGAAGTAATCAGAAATAAAGCCAAATTGGTCTGCAAGGGCTATTCTCAAATAGAAGGAATTGATTTTGAAGAAACTTTTGCTCTGGTGGCAAGAATTGAAGCAGTCAGGTTATTTCTTGCTTTTGCTTCCTTCAAGGATTTCAAGGTATATCAGATGGATGTCAAGTCTGCCTTCCTGAATGATGACTTGGAAGAAGAAGTGTATATAGAGCAACTGGATGAATTTCAATTGTCTGATCATGGTGATATGGTCTGCAAGTTGAAGAAGGCACTGTATGGACTGAAGTAAGCCCCAAGAGCCTGGTATGAAAGATTAGATAAGCACCTTTTGAAGATTGGTTTCAACAAAGGTACTGGTGACAGTAATTTGTATTTCAAAATTGATCATGAAAACATCTTGATTGTTGAAATGTTTGTTGATGATATCATTTTTGGAGGAAGAGATAGTATGTGTAAAAATTTTGCAAATCAAATGAAAAGTGAATTTGAGATGTCTATGCTTGGTGAAATGAATTTCTTCTTGGGTATACAAATCACTCAAACAAAGAAAGGAATCTTCATTTCTCAGACCAAATATGTGAAAGAATTGTTAAAGAAATTTGGGATGGAAGACTCAAAACCAATGAATACTCCCATGGCAACCAAATGTAATTGAGCAAAGATGATGAGTCTCCTAAGGCTGATCAAATAAAGTATAGGTCAATGATTGGAGGACTGTTGTATCTCACTCAAACTAGACCAGACATTATGCAGGCTGTTGGTCTTGTTGCTAGATTCCAGGATGATCCTAGAGAATCTCATGTCATGGCAATCAAGAGGATTTTTAGATATCTAAAAGGGACAGTTGAGTATGGTTTGTGGTATCCTAGAGATCATGATTTCTCTCTTCATGCATATACAGATGTGGATTGGGCAGGAGATGTAGATGACCGGGAGAGTACCAGTGGTGGAGCATTCTTTTTAGGGAAGAGATTGGTTTCTTGGCTAAGCAAGAAACAAGAGGCAATATCTCTGTCCACAACTGAAGCAGAATATATTGTAGTAGTAGGTAGTTGCACTCAAGTTTTGTGGATGAAGCAGATGCTAAGAGATATCAAAGTAGAATATAAGGAACCTATTACAATTTTATGTGACAATTCAAGTGTAATAAATATATCTAAGAATCTGGTGTTGCATTCAAAGACAAAACACATATCCATCAAGTTTCACTTTTTAAGAGAACAAGTGAACAAGAATGAAGTCAGATTAGAGTTTGTGCCTTCCAAGGATCAGATTGTAGATATCTTTACTAAACCTCTACCTAAGGACTCTTTTGAGTATCTTAGGGAGAAGTTAGGGGTTACTACCCCTCTGGTGATGAACTAAGGTGCACTAATGTGCATCAGTCCGGTGGATATCATAGACATATCTTGTGATCCAGATTGATGATGAGGAGCTGCCACTAAGGGGGAGCAGCAGGTATGATTCTAAAGTGTTGGAATTGCAAGTATGTGCCCTTTGCCATTGATGTCAAAGGGGGAGAAAAGACATGTGAAAAACAAGTGGTTGCTGATCAAAGGGGGAGCAGTAAAGGGAGAGAAGACATGTGAATGGTTGTTGCTGATAGGGGGAGTTATGACAGTAAGAAGAAGTTCTTGTCTTGATGTTTAAAATAGTTTTTCACATCATATGTTGCCATCAATGACAAAGGGGGAGATTGTTGCAAGTATGGGCCTATCTAGTGTTGTCATTGATGTCAACATACTCCTGTTGCATTAATGATAAGGTTTCAATGAGCCGTGAGCTGAGGATATTGAGAAAATTAGTCTCAATCAAGAACACTGAAGAACAGTGATGACAGTAAGGAAAAAGTCCAAGATAGGATGAGGATCAGAGGATTCAGATTAAAGTGTTTGTAGATATGTGTCTTGAGGTGATCCAATAGAGATTTTAGAGGTCCACATGAAGATATGAAGAAGTTGTGGCCACTCAAGTAAAACCGGTTCTGGTAGATATTCAGAGGTAACAAAGTGACACAGACAGGTCTAGTGAGATCCAAAAGTACAGTTTCCTGCTCTGCATATTTGAGGGAGTGTTGAGGAAGTCCTTATGATGTGTCAACTTGATTGGTTCATGAATTGAAGGTCCAGAAGTATCCACTCTTTGGTGACAATGGTGACAGACTGTGTTCTTGAGGTTCCAGATGAAAGAGAGAAGGATTTCAGTATGCAGATGAAGTGCGGATGTTCTTGGTGATTCAGGCAACCTTGTGAAGGAATTTGGATTGTGTCCAGTGTGTGTTAGTGGTCCGCATTGGAGTTGGAGCTCTCTATTGAAGAATAACCTCTGGATGATGGTGTTCTTCCTGAGACTAGCCGACCGGATAAGTTACACATCTTGTGGATGTTCTTGTAGATGTTTGTTGACTTAGATGATTATTCCTAAGTTGATGTCTTGTATAAATAAGGGGTTACGAAGTCATTTCAAAGTTGTCCTTGTGGAGAATTGAGTGTGGTAGTGACGAGGAGAGTGAAAGGCAAAGCAGAAGTATTGGGCTTAAATGGAACTGATTCAAGCATGGTGAAGATGCTATTTTCTAGTTCAAGTAGGTGATACTTATTTCTTTGTAGATAGTGTGTCTCTTGTAGGCAGTGAGCCTCTTGTGAGTAGTGTGCTTGGGCAGTGAGCCCTAATTGGCATGTGCCATTTTTGTTCTTTCTATTCTTCTAAAAGAGAATACAATCTTGGGTTAATCACCCCGTGGTTTTTCCCTTAACCAGGTTTTCCACATCAAAATCTTGGTGTCTCATGTGCTGATGTGTTTCTGCTCTTATTTTGTTGCATTCTGTTTCCATGATTGATTTATTATTATACTGCAGAATTGCAAAGTGGAATTAAGTGTTTAATTGGAAGAAATTTTTGCACAATTGATTCACCCCCCCCCTCTCAATTGTGTGCCCTAAGTGTAACACAAGTAACTATGAATTATTAGGCAAGGTATCAATTTGATAGTTACCTCATTGATTGCCCCATGATAATTACACACTCGGGGGATACTATCATTCTTTAATAGAGATTATGGTGCCACATTTCCTTAACATCCAATGTAGTTGATGCAAGACATGCCAGCAAAAGCAACAGGTTATCAAGTAACAAGTAGAACCAAGTTTGGTCACGTACTACTATCTCCTTATGGTAAGCTTCATACTTACTTACCTTCCAAGGTTTCCAAGTTGATACCACTTAGTTTATTCATATTTCATACAATGGTCCAAGGTCATTTGCCATTAAATTAAAGGTTGCACACTTAAATGCTTCAAGCTAAAGATATCCTCATTTCCTCACATGAGAGTCAATTGTCTTATTAAAGTTTAAGAGTGATTTCATGCATTGACAAATGTACCGAAGGTAATAATCAATGAGTTCTTTTCCTTATTCATGCTCTACGCATATGACACTCATATGAATCATGGTCAAGTGTTTCATTTAGGAAATTTTATTGGACCTACATAAAAGGCTACATGTCCATCTATGTCATTCAGGCTTTCTACGTGTGTGATGCTAAACATCTATGTCCATCTCTATCATACACTTCTGTGTGTGATACTAGACATTTATGTCTATCTTTGTTACACACACTACCCATGTATATAACACTAGTCATATTTACGTGTCCATCTCTATCATACACACTTCCGTGTGTGTGATACTAGACATTGATACATCCATCTCTGTTATACACACTACCCATGTGTATAACACTAGACATATTTGTGTGTCCATCTCTATCATACACACTTCTGTGTGTGTGATACTAGACACTTATGTCCATCTCTGTTATACATACTACCCATGTGTATAACACTAGACATATTTACGTGCCCATCTCTATCATACACTTTCGTGTGTGATACTAGACACTTACGTCCATCTCTGTTATACACACTACCCATGTGTATAACACTAGAAATATTTACGTGTCCATCTCTATCATACACACTTTTGTGTGTGTGATACTAGACACTTATGTCCATCTATGTTATACACACTACCCATGTGTATAACACTAGACATAATTGTATATTTATAAAATATTTGTATTCAAGCCAAGTTTCTTCCCGAGCCACTTCCTTCCCTGATGACATACAAGCACTCCGTATTACTTGTAGTTATCATTGGTAAGTAAAATTTATATGTTATAGAAACAAAATTTCTTTACTTATATCTAGCCCCATAATATTTTCTATGATTGTATTGGCTAGGTCATTATCTAGAGAAATTAAAATCTCAATCATGTATTATTCACTACAGAATCATAATTTTAGGCAGGTATATATGTTCTATTGATTAGGTTCATACAACTTAAACAGTTATCCAAACAATGCTAACCTTAGCTACCATCTCGTATATACTAATATTCAATATCAAGATCAGAATAAATTTTCTGTTTAGGTTTATTTTTCTCATTCTTATTCAAAAAAATTTTGTTTAATTTCCTATGGTGTATGAAATTAATGATGTTAAATTTAGCTATTACTCACATTCAAATAGCGCCATACAATGTGATACAAGTCCTATCATTCTATATTCATCCATTCTCTACATAGAAGTATCCAAAGTATTATGTTAACTACAAAATACCCTCTTAAATGTGACTACATGTCACTATTAGATAGAGGGATCTTTTCGGGTTCTTCTTCCCTGTTAGAATCTACTAACATGAATAGGGAGGATGGATGTACACGTAGGTACTCCATTATCACCTCCCGTCTTATAGTAGGCACCTCGACACCACATCCAAAGGGTATGTCACGATGAGCAGAGGGTTTACTGAGTTTAACAATTGTTGGGGCAATTTTTTTCTCTACTACTTGCATCCTCTTTTGTTTCTCAAGACAAATTCTCTTAAGTGCGTCAGCAAGAGTCTCGAAATCGGTAAGCCAGGCCCACCTAGTATATCTTATTGGTCTAGCATTTTTAGGAGGAGTTTCCTTCATTACAAGAATTTTGGTCATGTTTTTGCTTTTTGTTTTCTTAGCTCATTTCCATGTCCTTTCTCCCTCCATTCTAGCACAAGAAAAAAAATGAAATTAGCTTATCTGCTATCCAATGAAAACTTTTGCAATGAGCTCCAAGGTCCAAGTGTTGAACTTGGTTCACTCTGATACCACATGTAACATCACCCTTAATTTACCCATTATAGAATAACACTATAATACTTCATTTACTATTACTCTGAGCATTTAAAGTGAGAAAGACACTACGTCTAAGTATGATAAACAAGAATACGATAATCATTTAACACAACGCTAAGCAATTCTTACCAAGATCACATAAATGTTTAATAACATTCCATTGAAATGAAAAAAATGCAATGAAGTATCATTTAATTATTACATTCAAATTCAATCATCCATCAATATTTCAAGGAAGCTGAGCGGTAGAATCAAACGTGAGCTTCCAAAGCAGCAATGGCAAGGTAGAGCTCACAAGTATTGGCCTCATATGAGTGGCGGTGAAAATGGCAAGTTGCCTTCCATAGATGCAGAGAAACTGTGAAGTACGAGTGATGGCATTATTCCACTAGGTGATCCACCCCACACCATGCAAAGGACATGGTTCCAAATTCCAAACATGTTGAATGTGCGCTAACGTGGCCTTGTGATTGAGAAGAGACATGTTGAGGAAAAAATGATTGTTTATGATTTTAGGCTTAAAGATCTGCCACTCAACATCAAATCATATCAGGAAATGATCTAACAAGACTATGTCAGATAACAGTTTGGCCGATAGAGACTAAAAACAAGCAAATGTGAAAAAAATTGAGTAGAAACCATAGCTCGATCTAGCCTCTTTAAAACCTTGCCAGTGCCAGCTCACAGATTGTTCCAAATGTATTAGTCGTATTATCATGATGGTGGCCAATATTAGGGTCAAAAGGACCCATTTTATTGCACATAAAAAACCAAGCCACCCTTTCACCAATTGTCCAACACATTGGCAAAGCTCCAAAGTCCACTTTTAACATAGTCCATCTCAATCATATTAATGTCCCTACACAAAATCCAAGTGGTGGCAGGCATTATATTTGTATTCCATTGCCAAAGAGAGGATATCCCAACGACATTAGTGGGAGCATAAACATTAATAATCCCAAAGGAATGATTATTAACATTGAAAAGAGTCCACAAGACATAATTCGTGGGGTCACATCCATGGTCAACCAAAAGATAGTGCCATGCAGGAGAAAGAAAGGTAACAATAGCTCCTCGACTAGCTTCATGACTACTGCAAGGAAAAAAACTTGAAGGCCAAATAACTTTGCATGCAGTAGAAAGCAAAAAAACCTAACACTTTAACCTCTTGAAGACAAAAAAATGTCAAGACTCAGAAACTAAGAATGAGCATCACAAATAGAGTATTTCCAGGGAAGGTCTGTGAGACCCCTCACATTCCAAGAAATACAATTCATTTAATCATCATCGAGGGGCATTTCCTCATTATTTAGCCCCTCAAGAGCTGAATAACTATTTTGAAACAAAGAGTCGGGTGCTTCATAACTTCCAATTTGGAATTTAAGCTACATAGGTTACCTGTGATGAGGCACAAACTCACTATCCTCCAAATGCCCAAACAGGCTTCGAGATCTCCTCTACCCAATGAGAGGAGGAGAAGCATGTTGGGTAATGGAGACCAATCATTGTGTAGTAATAGCTACAAAAAGTAGGAGCTTTGGATGCTATTGTGGTACCTGACACACTTGCGGCGGCTAGTTTTGAAATATTATGTGTAGAACCCCCTTGGCCTGAAGGCTGAGAAGAGGGTTTAGGAGTTCCAGAGTTCTTGGTTTGGCAGGAGACCACTGTAGACCATCCTCCCTCAGGCTTTGCCTATGATGGCAGCTCAACTGTAGGTTTCAGTAATTGAGAAACCAATGGGTAGTCCTGAATTTTATGGTCAGCTCGAACTAACACCTATAGCAAGTATTAGGCAGATTAATATATTACACACACTAGGAATAACGAGTTTGGCTGACTTGAATGCCTATAAATTCCTTGAGGTCTTTGGAAAGGTCGACCTCGACACAGACCCTACGCTAAGGGTGAGTTGCGTAGAACTTCTCTGGTTCTAAGAAAACAATAGAACCTAGAGAAGAAGCTATCTGGCTGAGAAAATTCCAATAAGGCAAAGGGAGACCAAGGAATATAACCCAAATAGGGACCCGAATGAACTTTTTGTCAGCGATAGAAAAGTCACCGGTCCACGAATTAAAAACAAGGAGAGAAAAGCGGACAAGCCAAGGGCCCCGACTGAGAACAACCTCAGCATGGTTGTTCTCAACGAAATGGAAAAGGAAAAAACCCTTAGTAAGGTTTTGGACAACATCAAGGTGAATCCCATCTGAGATCCAAGCCCTACCAATCCAGTCACGAAGCATGCTTTCAAGGAGGACTCTACCCATAAAATACTCAATGAGAGTGAAATTCTCCAACCATTTGCAAGCATTGTCAAACTCTAGAATGGGAAGAACAACATCTGGAGGTGGGTCAGTAGACTTACCTTGTGGAATACCTTGGGGCTGAATTTTCGGGGCCGTTTGGGAGGGGGTGCCATTGATGTCTGTCGTCAAACCTTCAAGTCCAACAATAGTAGTTGCGGAGGAATGAAAGGTTGATGCCATTTAAAGGGGCGAAAAAACATCCTTAGGCTAAGGACACGATAGTGCATCGCAATAAATGTGAACGAAGGCAAAGAAAATCCTGACACCTAAGGGGAAACCAAGAAACCCTAGAGAGCAATCCAAGTTCCTCATAATAAACTAGAAAATAAAATCTTTTCGATGAATTTGGACATAGTAATGTCGAGGAATTTGAGGTCCTTTACTAAACACTTTACAATTCTCTTCTCTTAAAAAATCGGTCACGCGTCGCTTGCAAAGTTGCACGGACTACAGGCCTTTGTAACTTTCTTCTTGACTCCTTGAGTGTATCTACATTAATAATAATTCCTTTCTATTTTTTAGGACCAGAAATGACCACACACATCTTATCCTCTATCTATATTATTCCACGCAATCATTCAACGTTTGATTTGTATTTGCTTTTGCATTGAAATCAAGCCTTAAAAAAAAGTTTGCTCCAAAATTATTGAAAAAGTGCATAAATATGCAATAACGCCCCCACAAGATTTGTAGACGAAATGAAGATATTAACACTACAGTGAAACTGTGTTACTTGTAAAAGCACACATTTCGACTGGTTTGTTGCTGTTGGCCGACATCTCGTTTATACTATATGCAGAGTTGAAAAGCTGCCAAAATGGTTAGTTTTGGCCTCTTGAAGAAAAGGCGAGTACCTTGCTCTTCCTGAGGATTGATCTCTCTGCTAGACTATCAGATTTGACATTTCAAGGTACGATTCTGAGAGTATTAAATCGTTGCAAAACACTGCATTGTTCTTCCTCTTTTGCAATCTCTAAATTCATTGAGTTCAAAAGATTTGTAATTTCTATTATTTGTATTGGCGTCGTTGAAATATCTGCGCAGTGCATTTTCTAATCTAATGGGATCTCTAACCTAATTTAAAGCTTTTGTTTTTTCTTTCTTTTTAAAGATTGTGTGATTTTTCTGCCATGCATTTACTTAATTAAACTCTCTAACACTTTCTTCACAAACCGATTTTTTATTTTTGTTCGTCACAGTCAAAATGACATGATTCACAAAAGCTTTAAATCTAAGTCTATAAAACCATTTTGTGTATGTCAATCCCTTCACAAGAAAATGAATGCTCTGGTTTCCAGTAGCTCTATAACCCCAAGAAAGTCCTAGCCTGAACCTAAAATATGTTTAGTGTATTTGGGTTGAGTTTGAATTCTCAATTTTTAAACTTTCATTTCTACTGAATATACCAAAAAAATGTTTATGTATCCACTTAATCAAAAATTGAAATTTATCTGTATGTAAACACAATCTACATTTTTGGTACAACAAAATACCTAATCACATATAAATTATGAATCATTCATTATAAGTTTATGAGGATTTTGTTATTAATTATCTTCTTCTTCTGTTAGAAATCTAAAGTACAACTCCCTCTTTACCTTTTATCGTTATTAATTTGCTTTTTGGAATCTGCTCATAGTAAACAATTTTTTTGACTCTGTTTGCTGTCGACATTTACGGTCGACCTTTTCACTGTAATTCTTTCGACCTGTTTAATGAGCTTGCTTGTTGATCAATTTGTCGAAACCATTTCCGTCAACAAGATTTCGACTAGCCAGCCATTTGACAATGCACCAGCTAGTTAAGCTTTACCTTTAAAATCACTACTACTGCTACTAGTCTAGATTGTTACGCTGAAGCAAATAACTGCCATGTGATCTATAGAATTATTTGATAATAGTATTATTTTATTATTTTTCTTTTCGTGTGTTGTAGCTATTGTTGTTATGCAAAGCTTAGGATAATCAAAGCTACGACACAAGAATATTACGGTGAAAGCTTAGGATAATGAGGCAAAGATTGTTGATTTGGACATGTAGCTTGGAAAGGCGCACACCGGTCAACTGATAAAATAATAGGTACTAAAGACTATTGACTCCAGAGTACTGCTGGAATAACGAGCTCTCTTATAAACATGATGTTTATAGCTTTGGAATTGTTGTGTTAATAAATAAATAAATACTCTTGACTAAAGTAATATTCTTGACCGCATTTACCTCCTACATTCCATGTCCCCACAAATAGCGTGTAACGAAAAAAAACTTCCAAAAGTTACCTTCTTGTTGTCATGTAGCCAAAAGAATGGTTTGAAACAATGGTCGGCCTCAAATTCTAGTGTGTTATATATTTTTGATGCTGGGAGTGGCCACATGGCTTATAATCAATTCAATTTAGTGGCTAATATACCTTAGATCTTGAACATCCATGGCCTCGGATATATATGGCTCTGGCCTTATCCCTCTGTCATATTCAGTTTTGTTCAACAATTTCTCTGCATATTTCAAAAGAAATAGTGAGAATTACAATTGAGTGCACATCGCATGCAGCAACAGCTAATTACAGGTTGAAAGAATTAATTTCATAATTTTAATAGTATTTTGAATGAATTTTTATATAACATCCCAATTTTCCTCTCTTATATATGGTTATAACTTATAAACGTGTCAAATTGATAGGCCTGTAAGGCTAAAATACCATTGACAATCTAATCGACACATATTCAGAATATTCAGGATGCCCATTCATCTTCAAGACTATATTGACTATTCATCTTCAAGACTATATTGACTATTCATAATTAGATTTTTTTTGGGTTGTGTCAATTATCCAAACTGTATGAAACAAATTATCATGTCTTTCAATTGGATGGCCCGCATATACTCTAGCATTAACCCTAATTTTATTTTAGAGGAATAGATAAATCAAGCACAAACCTTATTCTTGTGCAAAGGAAAAAAACAGACGGAACACCCAAACCCTGATTTCCATGTTCGCTTCAAACAGAGCAGTTAGAAAAGCTTACCTGCGAATTCGTGGGGAAAGTCGAACCGCCAACCTCTGTGTCTCTGCAAGTAAACCTTATGAGAATAATGGAAAATGCGTTCAGAAATAAAGGCCGTGCAGAGTGTATGTTTGTATTTTCTGGTGGCTACCCTGTTATCATTTCCAAAGCCAGCAAGCTTAGATACCCAAAATGTGGAGGAAAATGTGTGCACCCCATTAAACTGCACCATCTATAAATGACTAGTACTTCTTGGGAGCAGCAGATCACACCAGGTAGAGAGCAAATCGTAAACGCCAGCGCTTTCCAATGGCTGAAAAGGTTAAAGCAGCAGCAAATTAGCTACCCGATATGGAAGCATGAGCTTAGCATGACCTTTAGGCTAAAACCTTCAGTTGGACGCCGTGGACTGAGGGGTATCCATTCAGTCAAAGTCTTCTCGGGCGTTAGATCCCCACCTCATCCCTTATAGTGTCAGAGCAAGACTCGATCCCTGGTGGGCTAATTTATAACCATTCAACTTCACCAGCAAACTAAGGGTCCATTGAATAAGTATTTTTTTAAATAAATAATTCATATGTCACTTTTATGTATTAAAAAGGAAATAGTACAATATTCAAATAAAAAGAGAAAGGTAGTAGAGAGGTACACCCATAGAGTCTAAATAGGACAGAGTCCAAAACAAAGACGACATATAAAAGGGCCAAGCCCAAACAGAACTATGTAGCTAAAGCTATGTGGGAAGAAGGAAGATCTTTATCATCTAGCTTCCAAACATCCCCAAGGACTAAATCATCAATAGGCTCCCAACCAGTGAGAGCACCCTCCTCTTCAAGAGTATCATCCGAGGGCTACTGAGCATGGGGAGAAGAAATTGTTAGCTCCAGGCAAGGAAACTTGCTAGGATCAGGCTAGCTAGGAGCACCACACCTATGAGAAGAAGCTAAAGGCAGCCTGAAAGATTGAGTCCATCCACTATAGGTTGCATTATCCCTAGGACCTAGAGGCTAAGATCCATAAGATTAGGAGCATCTATCTCTTCTAGTAGACTGGTTGTGACCATGCCAACACCCTTCAGAAGGAGAGGAGGGTTAAATAAAAATTTGGCAATAGTGTAGGGAGCATTCCCCTAGTGATCCAAAAGCTCTTGTAAGTGAGCAACCTCAAGTGCAACTTTACAAGCTTGCACCTAAATTTGCATAAACACATTAGAGAAAATCATTACTTTAGTATACAAAGAGAATTGAACATCAACAGAGCATCTTGAAAAAAGAGTTACATTTCTATTTTTTCAAATACTAAAAATAATTTCCACCCTAAAAGTATGCCAAATCTGGGTATACTTGAACAGGGTACAAGGCTAGTCTCCAAGAAAAATCATATGCCAAGAAAAAGGAGTAGGCCAAAATGGCCTAAAGAAATCATGGATCTAATTCCAAGCATTCTAAGCTCTAGTGCAAGACTATAAAAGATGATTGAGGTTGTCAATCTTACCACAAAATAGACAATGGGGATTAAGAATTCCCATATGATTCAAATGAACAACGAGAGGAAGGCCTTGATAAAGAATGCACTAGGCAATGTGAGCCAACTTAGGTTCCCCAATAGCTAACCAGATACACTAGAATTGGTGATGTCATGCACCAAGAGAGGATTGAATCTACTAGTGATGGTTCAGTTGATCCACCGTATGAAGATGAGGTGACAATCACAAATAGCCTTTATGAGGCCTATAATTCTTAAATGGTGTATCTAGATACCATTTCCAATACTTACCAATATGTTTAAAAGATCTGGCCCCAGTCTTATGAAATATCTGGGGAGGAATGGCATCAATGACTAACTGGAAAGTCTCCTAGTCCTAATTAGGAATATTAAATTTCTTTTTAAACTCTGGCCAAGAAAGAAAATTCTTGGTGGCTCTATTAATAAAATATGGCAACACTCGAATGCTTATTTTAAAGAACTTCAAGGCATAAATCTAGGACACTTTAGCTAGAGGGAGGTCTTGACAAGAGAGAACTAGAGACCACCAAATAGACTATTGATTGATAGAGAACCCATTGTGGAAATCATTTCATGCACAAAGAATCCAAGGCTTAAAAGCTTCCTAAGGTTTCCAAATGCTTTTGGTGACAAATGTGCCCTAAATCTTGATAGGTTCCCTCATGGTGAAAAGAGTACCAAAATCTAAGCCTTTCCAAGCTAGTCAGCTTGAAGGTACACTATAACTAATACAATACTTTATGAGAATTTTTCAAGCTTCATTTCTCTCTAAGGCTCTGATAATCCATTTGGTACATAAGGTAATTCCTTACCAATGAACTGAAAGTAAGCTTAAACCACAAATATCATGAGGAAGGAAACAATATTCCCAAGAAGCATGATGAAAACCTTGGTGCCCATCACTCGAAGCCAAGAGAAAATTTCTGAGTAGTTTTTCAATTTTCAAATAGGAATCCTTTTAGGGAACCCATCAATAAAAGTAATAAACATGGGTGCCATCCAAGATTTAAGAACAAATTTGAAACTTACTAGCCAAAGAAAGAGGCTTGGTAATCCAATAGCTGAGCTTTTTTCCAATTTTGGCAACAACAACTTGTCACAACATAGAAGGAGAGCCTTGAAAGGAAAAGGGAATGCCTAAGAAATGGAAAAATTCCCTATGCTCAATCCATTTTCAATTGAAATTGTCTAACCAATCTAGCTTGAAAAGAAAAGATTGTATATAACACTAAGTCTTTTGCCACTGAATGCTCAACCTAGAAGCCTAACAAAAAATATCTAGGCAATTTAGGGGGTGTTTGATATTATTTTCTTCTTCAATGAGAGTGAGGAAAGAATCATTGGAAAAATGACCTTTAACCAGTTGCTAGGAAGAGATATCCCCTTGATAAGGGATTTGGAGACTGCATGAGCTAGGAGGTAACCAAATCCATTTGTAGTAAGAATATAAAGAGTCGGGGCAAGAGGGCAACCTTGACAAATGGACCAGTGAAGCCCAAAAGGTGTGGATTGTTAGCTATTATGTTGATATAAGTTGAAGCATTGAAAAACAACATCTGCACAAACTAGATGAGATGAGGTCCAACTCCAAGTGCCTAAAGCATGGAAATGGTAGAAGGCCATTCAATATGGTCCTAAGCCTTGGAAAAATCAATATTGATAAAAATGGCAAGCTATTAGAAGAAGAGAGGCCATTCCATCCCTTGCCACAATAATAATATTATCCAAGATATATATAGATTTAATAAAACATGTCTACTTAGGCTAGACCAGTTGAGGAAGCATATGTCTAAGCTTGAGAGCTAAAGCCTTAATAATAATCTTGTTAGAGACATTCAACAAGGTGAGTAGCTTCCAGTTGTAAATTTCTTCAAAATTGCAAGATTTAGGTATGAACTTAATATTTTCCTTGTTAATTAAATTTATTAAAGGTTTGGAATGAAAAGGCTCAAGATAGACCTTGTGAAGGTCTTCTCACACAATATCCCGAAAGGATTTTTAAAATTCATAGGGAAAGCCATCCAAACTAGGGGCCTTATCATTAGACATTAAAAAGACAACCTTCCTTAAGTCCCGTTTAGTGAGAAGCTAATAAAAAAGAATGCACTGGGAATTGGAAACTTAGCAATGGACCACATTAAGGCACTATTGAAATGTAGCCAACCAAGCCAGAGTATATTCCTGAGAAACAATAACTTGCTCAAGCTTGAAGAAAATCAAGAAACTTGTTAAAGAGCTATTTCCCCTCTGTAATTTGTTTAATAGATTGATAAGTATTATGGGCACACAAAGCCTAAAATAATTCTTTTATGATCTTCTCTCCAATCTTGAGCTAATGAATCCAAGCTTTGACTTGGGCTCCTCATGTTGTGTGAGCATCTACAACCTATTTCTAGTGGTAGAGCTAAGCCACTCGATGTTGAGCAACAAAATCAAATGGATACACTTCTAAAGTGGAGGTGGCTTGGAATATCTCTAAGGTGGTAGCCTCATAAGAGTTGTGGTGTGAACAAGCCAATAGATGCCCATAAATGTGGAGGAAGTGGGAGCTATTGGTTATGGCATCATTCCACCAAGTTATCTAGTGGGTCCAATGCATGGGATGTGGTTTCAAATTCTAGATAGATTGAATATGAGCTGATTTGGCTTTGTGATTGAGTAATGATGTGTTGAAGAAAAACTAGGTCTTCATGATCTTGGGCTTTACAACTTGCCACTCAATATGAAACTATATTAAAAAGTGATATGAAAGGAAAATGTCTGACAAAGGCTCCACTAATAAAGAATAATAGTTGACAAAGAAAAAAGGATTGAGTTGACAACATGGCTTGATCTAGATGCTTGAGTTCTTCATCAGGGCTAGCTCTTATATTTCTCTAATTATACCACATCGTATGATCTTGGTCATGGACAAGACTAGGTTAAAAGGTCCTAATTTATTACACATGAAGAACTAGGTCTCTCTTCAACAGTTGTCTAGAGAATAGGTAAGGCCCCACATTTATCATAGCCCATTTCAATCATATTAAAGTCTTTGCACAGAAGCCAAGTGGATGTAGGCATTGATTTAGTGATCCATCTCTAGAGGACAAATCTCTCAAAAACATCATTCAAAGCATAAACATTAATAATTCCAAATAAATTATTATTAATGTTGAAAAGAGCCCATAATGCCTAGTTGGTGGGGTCATATCCCTAGTCAACTAAGTGTTGAAGCCACATAGGAGAGAGAAATGTGACAACACCACCAGATCCTACTTCATGATTACTACACAAGAAATGACTAGAATACCAAAAAACATGGCAAGCTATAGAAAGCAAAAAATGAAAAAATTTAACCTCTTGTAAACAAAGAATATCCAAACTTGGAAATTGAAGTCAAGTGTCATGAACATAATACTTCCACAGGAGGTCTAATAGACCTCAAACATTCTAGGAGACACAATTCATAAATGAGTGTCGAGAGTCATCTCCTCATTATCCATCTCATACAAAGTAGATTAAGTATTCTATAGAATGGCTTCATTTGCACCAAAACTTACTATCTGGAAGTGGAGCTAGATTGGCTACCATTTCATTGGCACAAATTCTCCCACTTCTAGTCACCATGATGGGCTATGAGAGCTCCTCTACATAGCTAGAGGAGGGGAAGCATGTCAGGAAATGATGTCTTGCAGCCGAGATAAAATTGACGTTGCTAGAAAAATTCTTACAACTCTTGCCTCACCAGAAGTCTCCCCAAGAGACAAGAGTTCAAGTTTATGTGAATCTAGAGGTTTTGAAACATTATTTGAATCCTGGCCTACAAATCTTGAAGATGTCTTAGGGGTAGGTTTGTTATTACTAGAGTTCTCATATTTGCAACTAACCATTATAAACCAACCATCATCTTCTTTTGTATAAGGTGGTGACCTAGAAGTGGGTTGTACAAAAGGTTTTAGATGAGGAGAAGCCTATAGTAACCACCCTAGTTACTACTATTTTCTATTACACTTCAATTAATACATAATTGATCAAGCATCTTCTATCTTATTTAAAAGTGTTAACTTCACAGACTCACTATCCATAGTCGCGGCATGAATCTGTACCACAAATCATATATATTTGTAGTTTAATATGATAACCTTCCAATGTTAGGTCATCCATAGACTAAGACCTAAACCTTGAGGGTTCATTCATAATGTCCATGTCTACATACCCCCTCTTGGGAATCAGAGGCTCCATAGTTTGTAGACCATATAGAGAGAATCCATCCTTTCCTTTGATATGAGATCTTTGATATCAATTTTAAATCACAACAATTAGTTAGTCTTATGCTTCCAAATCCATCCATACACACTAGTAGGATAGCAATGAATTCCAAACAAATTTTAGTCTAATGTCAACATTAGTGTACAAGCATACACAAAACCACATAGGGACCAACTCATATTAACATCACATGTTCACACATAGTGAGTGGCTCAAGCATGCATCACATATACACAATGTGACTAGATCATGCATACAACATACATACCTAATTTGATTAGTCTAGAAATGCATCACAAATACTTAATGTGATTAACTCCCACATGCATCACATATACACAATGTGACTAGCTCATGCATACATCACGGTGCAACTGGCTCATACGTACATCACAGGTACACATATTGACCCTCTAGAAAAAGGAAATGGTTTCCACTCTACTACAAGCATCTTTCCCCTTACCTAGTTCACTAACCCAAATCCCAACTAGAAAAGGAATGTTGGTGCATTTTGTGCTACCCTGTGGGTCCCATCATTTTCCCAAGTCACTGCCAACTATGATGACAAGCAAGGATCCCATACTACTTGTGGTCATCATTGGCTAAGGTGTAAGTGTAAAAACATACAATGCATGAGGCCATTAATAAGATTTCCATAGCCCATTAAGAATTTGATTCATCTTATAACTTGATAGACACAATCATAGAATATTATGGCTTTACCTCAACTAAGACTAGTGCCCGTACTATCAATCAGTAGGACTATTTTAATAGAAACATAAGAAACATATTTCAGGTGGACATGGCATAAGAAGCACACAATCATTCTAATACCCCAATGCCAACACTAAACTCTTAAGATGGGTGGATGCTGGCATCCATCACCAGCATACCACTAGTGAAAGTTGGACTAGTACTAGAATATGTCGCTTGCATGCTATTGGCGAAAGCCTATCTAAACTCTATGAAATCAGGAAGCTCCTAGAATCTATCACCTACATGCTACTAGTGAAATTGTACTAATCCATATTATAAAGTTGAATACTTCTTTAGATGAAGCATGCTCTCTGACTCCTATCAATCTGGAGCATCGATAAGCTTATCTTTAAGGCAGGTCATAGGATTTATAATGTTAGTGATCACCATAGAAGGAGTGGAACAAGCTACGTTATAAAAGGTATTTGATTCATCCTACCTATGCCCACATAGAGCCCTTACTCCAACTATCATGTGATGCCAAGAAATCAATTCTTGTATCAATCTTGATTTAGCATTTTGATATTTAACGGGTATAAGAATATTGATCTAAAACATACTATCCTAAGGGCTTGCACTTTAGACTAGGTAATCTAGTTACAATTACCATATAGGAAAACACAGACCTATACAAATGCTCTTATAGGTCCTTGGGGTCAAAATTACAAACATGCAAGTATCACATTTAACCCACATGAGCCAGGTCACATATACATAACAAAAAAAAACATAGAGAAATCTCAAAGACCATTCACATCATTCCATTATTACATGAAAACCTAATATTTATTAGACATAAATTCAACCCATGCTTGTAATATTATACAGCATTCTACTTTTGAGTACATAACATTTACATGTTACCAATGATAAAACTTAACATACAATTACCCTCCAAATAGACATAAAGCTAAACAGCATACCCTGTTTGGTAATACTTACTATTACTTGCCCACATTCAACATAGGAAATCATAAGGAATTCCATCTTAACTCAACATAAATCTAGGCACATATTTAGAGCATACAAATCATCCACACATATCAAGATTTTTTGACACCATCAAATCATAATGTCTTAGTTCAACGACAACACTAAATGCAAAGTTAGCATGTTTTCACAACTCATTCATAACCCTATCATGGCCAGGTTTAACATGCCCTTATTTCTTATAAGAATAAATCTCTCTAGGGTCTTGAGGCTAACATATACCTTCCTATATTTGTTAATTAGCCTAGACATAATGCCATAGTCTCCAACAAACACAACTTTAATAACTATAGTTAAACAAGTCCAAAAGCACTCTTATACATTCACCTTGGAGATGAACCACGATGATAATGACTCTAAATGTTCATCCAAGATTGGAGCAGATTGTAGAATCCCAACTACACAAACCTTAGAGTAGATAAGCTTAATGATAATGGAGTGTGTTTAATCATCTTAGTCATATAAAGTTAGGACATATTAATTGGAAGGTGAGTTCATAGTCATTTGGTGCAATTTCAAACTCAAACTAAAATGTATTGAAGAGGGAAGGTTGATCAAGTTTAGGAATACCCCAAAGCTTGGATCAATTCTCTAAGCCCCTCCCATGTGGACTTGAGGTCCGGGGTCATCCTTCACCCAAGAACTACCTACATAACCATTTCCAAACAGGATCAAAGTCACATGTAGTTCTCCTCACTTTAATCCCTCAAGGATTATACACATAGGTTCCTACTCTCAAGGTTTCATTGTCACCCAATTTCATACCATCACTTACTACTATTCCCATAATCAAATCCATAAAAAAGAATATGTATAAAAACATAATCAATATAAAATAAATCTAGTCATAACATAGCACATGACATCAACACACATAAAATCTTCACAATGCAACATATATGCAAAGTCTTGACGTGGATCTAAATGATTCGATGATATCAAATATCATAAACATATCATAGCATGACATCCCATGTAATTGGAAAATCTCATGTTAGGATACCAACCATATCATACGTGGCTCTTTAATATATAATTTCCAAACACATGGGTCTCGGGTTTGAGAACTCACTTACTAATCATATGCTTAAGCTTTGACTTGTGAAACTAAACTTTGTATCATATGTCATTGGCCTATAACTATTGCTAGTAAACATGGTAATGGACTCTTATTTTAGTCCTTAGAACTATCATCTTCAAGATGAATACATCATATATACTATATGGCATTGTTCAACTATAAGGAAGCATTCTTCTATAGTACTTTAGACCATAGTTGAAATATTAACAAGGAGTTGCATTATTCTAATCACGATTTCCACCTCTAAAAGTTACAACTAGAGGCAAGCCTTGTAAGGTTTTATCTTCTAGATCAACAAGATCAAAGAATGCCCTTCAGGCACAATGTTACATGGTTTGGTACTTTACTTCTCCCATTAAGCATATCTTGGTGCACTTAAAGGTATCATTACACCATGACACTATATCTTCACATTCATTGAAGGTGAATATATTAGTGATAGTGTGAGAGTGACGTTATGAAATGCTAATTTACATCTCAAAGTAATTCATAGATCATTCATTCATTTCACAATTTTAATCCATAACTCACAAAAACATGGCTACAAACACTACAATCCTCATCTTAAACACAAACCACATAAATTGTTTCCTTAAATGTACCATACGATTCCCAGGGTTAGTCAAGACATATGTTAACTAATCAACACTTCATTTACTACAATACAATGTAATAATATCATGCAATTCACCATCATAATGCAAGGTATCATCTTGTGGTATCATACAATAATTTTTTTATTCATCATAAGAATATTTCTCTAATTCAATATAAAATTCATTCAAAGATATTTATGTTTCAATTGAAACCTTCAAGTTATAACCAAGGAATAACTTTCCAGATCACTACAAAGTTATCTCAATATTCAACAATGAAATTCTATTAGACAAGTAACTATGTCATCAATGTTCAATGTACATTATACTCATCTTCTCTAGTGTGCAAGGGATGTTGATATTTCTATCTCAAATTATTTAATTTCCAAGATAAAAATATACAAGCAATATTTCTATCACTACAATATTTAGTTCATAAATACAACGTTTCCTCATAACCCCACTAAATATCTAACTCTATAAATATGCTGAGACCATATCAACACATAGGGAACATACTTGGATTTCCTAAAGGAAAATTGTTAGAAGAAATAAAACCCAACATGATCTCCATTTAAGTCTAAACATATAATCTCTATTATGAAGCATTCACCAGGGATAAAACTAATTGACTTTGCTAGCACTTCCCCCACAAGGAGACCTAAAGTGAAGCCCACAATAATGCCAATGACCATGGAAAAAGGCATCCAACTCCAAATTGCCAATATATCCAACAAATGCATGCGTAAAGATGTTGAGGCCAAAAGTTACAAGTCAACTGAAGATTGCAATGCCTGAAATTTCTAGTGCTTTTTTACTCTATCCAAAAATCTTCTAGAAACCTTTGGGCTTGTTATGAGCCCCTTTTCTTCTCCATCTATGAGACCTATGCTAAATGATACTTCTTCCATATTATTTGTTCTTATCCACTGCAAATTTATTGAGAAAATAATATAATGGTTTCACTGGTACATTTATACGCTATTGTGGGGCATATCAAACTATGTGTAGTAGACAAGGGCTTTTGAACAATGCACAGTCATCCATAGGATCATAATGGATGAGAATTTTTATCATAGTTTATAGTTCCAACCACCTTGATAGACATGTACACAAAATTGGAATATATAGACAAAAGCAAGATCAACCATGGAACTAGGAGAGAAAACCAAAGGTCTCATGTTCAAAACTTGGGCATAGATGAAGCACTCCCATAGTAGAAAGGCAATGGCCCCCATCATCTCCTATCATTTCCTAAAACCCCCATAGAGAAGGCAATCTGGTTCCCCTATCAACACAAGACAAAAGAAAACAAATGCATTTCTTCTCTCATGCCTCCATTTGAATGTCCCTTCTATTGTCATGTCCTAAGGATGTGATAATGAGGAGAGGGGAGGAAACCATGCCTTAATAATGGCATGGCATTTTATCTACCCATACCCAAGTTATAGTACTATAGATGTTATACATACGTAGGCACCAATAGTTGGAAAATGTTGATCCAAAAGTTCTCCTTGCTTTCCACGTTTATAGTCGAAGGTAAAGGGTAGAATGAATAGGCATGATTATTTGGATTGTCTTACATGACTTTAGTAAATTGTTAGCCATTGATCTCTCAAAATAACTCATGTCATCTTTGGATCGCTAGCATGAAATGATCAATTGAAAATCACTCTATTTTCTTTATAGTTGGATCGTTGGCATGAAAAGTAACATTTCACAAGGGTTTACTGGAGCTTGATGATCTAGACCAAACCATACCAAGTTCCATGATCTTTAATGTAGCACTAACCTCTAATTTGGAATTCTCATTACATGTGCCATATTTTGATTGTTGGCATGAAATGACTTATCAAAAGATAGTCAATCTCTTTATTCCTCTCTATCAATCTCGCCCTCTCTCTATATATGTCTATGTGTCCCTTTGTATTTCACTCAATATCTACTTATATATCTTCTTCTTCTCTCTCTACCTATCTCTATCACTCTCTATCTCTAACTCAGTCTTGATATATATCTCTACATATCTTTGCTCTCTCTCTACCTATCTCGCTCCCCCTCTCTCTACTACTCTTTAGATCTCTAACTCTATATCTCCTCACTTCCCCTCTTTCTTTCTCTATCTATCTATCTATGTTCATATTTCTCTCATTCTCTAGTGTCCCTATCTTTTATTGTCACTCTCTCTCTTACCATCTCTCTGTCTTTATATCCCCTTCTTTCTTCCTCTATCTCTCTCTCTCTCCTCTCTCTCATTCTCTCACTCTCTCTTGATCTCTCTTCTTTCTTCTTTATTACCATCTCTCTCTCTCTCTCTCTAGATTCTATGCTTTCTTCCTTCATCTCTCTTTCCATAATTTTCCTGCTAACTTCTTTAATTTGGGGGAACATGACTATGAAAAAACAAGAAATTGCCAATCTATTTAAGTGCAAACAAGTACAAATATTAAGAATTCATTACCAAAAAACCATACGGGTTTACAACTAACAACATCCATACCTACAATTAGTCCCATGCTGATTGCATAAACATAGAATCAAGATAATAATAATATCCATAATTTTCAATACTTTTTTTTGGTAGCCTCTTCAATTTGGGCGGGAACTTGGCTTTGAAAAAAAGGAATTTCTAATCAATTGAAGTCCAGATTAGTACAAAATGAAGGTTTCATTATTCTGTCAAGTATACTTGGGAAAACCCTTTTGAGTAAGAAATCTACCACCAAAAGTAAACCTAAATATATGCCTTCAAAATAAGATCTCTCTCTCTCTCTCTCTCTCTCTCTCTCTCTCTCTCTCTCTCTCTCTCTCTCTCTCTCTCTCTCTCTCTCTCTCTCTCTCTCTCTCTCTCTCTCTCTCTCTCTCTCTCTCTCTCTCTCTCTCTCTCTCTCTCTCTCTCTCTCTCTCTCTCTCTCTCTCTCTAATGCATTATTTTATATATAATATAATATCCAATATAATTATATTTATTGTCATGCACTAGACAACAACTAATTGAAAGCCTCTCTCCCTCTCCCTCTCTCTACATCTCTTTCTCTCTTCTATAGATGGACACACATATTGAAAATGTAGAATTATCATATAGTATATTTTATATAAATGATTAAATAGCTCTCAAATTATAGTTAATTATAAAATTGTATATCTATATAAAATATTATATATTTAATTATATCTTTAATTTATATATCACATCTATATTATAATTATATTTGTCATTATAAAATAGGTTTAATATAATACAATTTATAATATAAGTATTATTATATATTATATTCTATAAATATATATATATATATATATTAAAATATATATAAGAATTAATATATATAATATATATTACTATATAATTATAACAAGATATGATCAATTAAAATGGTGAAAGTGCGGTGTGAGGAGGAGGAGCAGGTGCGTGGTGTGGAGGAAGGAAGAAATGGTGAAGGGAGATCTAATGGAAGGCAACCTGAATGTGGCAAGGGCTCCAAACGGTTTGCAAGATAAGAAAAAGGGGCAAATTCTTGGCTTCGACCCCCTCAGCTCACAGGCAGATGGACGGCAGATGGACGGCGGATGGATTCTTCCCCTGTTCTCAATGACATCTCGACTCCTACTCGGGTAGCGCTCAAACCCCAAACAATACCTCAAATTTTTGTCGAATGTAAGAATAGTGTGAATCCCTTCGATGAATGTGGTGCTTTATGTAGGGAGAAAATTATTCTGGTGAACCCTAATTTATCACCCCAAAAATGGTGTGATCTTTGGGCATGTGGACAACACTCAGGCCCTTGAAATATGCTTGGATCCTGATCCTACCCCTTCTCTTGGAAAATATGCATTTTCCATGGGTGATTCAAAGGTGGTTTTGACGGAGGAACCCATCATTTTTCATATCCCTGACGATTGTGTTAATGCAACAATAAAAGATGTGGGGAATCGATCCTCATCCTCAAATTTCTGAGGAAACACCCTTCTTTTGAGCTCTTTGTGGAATGGACAAAATCAACTTGATCTAGATCTTGAAATCAAAATTTTGGATTTTGACTGAACTTTCTTCTTCGCTTTAATTCCATAGAGGACTACAACTTTGTGAATAGAATGGCCCCTAGTTCTATGAACAGGTAGGTCTATTCATTGCTTTTTGTAAGGGCCACCAAACACAACTTTGCAAACATCCAAAGGAAAAGCATTGTATGTGTAAAAATGTGATGTGTTTAAATTATGTTTCTAGAGCATAGACCTATTGTATTAGTGTGTGAGATTTGTTATTATGTTTGTGTTAGTTGGTTTTGAGAAGTTGGCTTTATAAGCCTATAGATGGAATAGTAAAATCTATCCAAGCGTATATGAATAAATAATATAATCCAACCTATGTATATTTTTAATGTAATTTGCAAATTTTTTAGGCTTTCTGATTCAACAAACTTGTCAGATCCATCGAAAGGAAATGGAGAAGTTATTGTAGTTGGGGATTATATGTTGATTGAAAAGTAACACCATGAGGTTGGGGATTATGTTGGTTTTGTTTTCCGTAAGTTCCTTTTTTTGGAGCCATCCTCTCCAAAGTTAAAGATCTTCACTTTATGTATGCAAAAATATATATTGAGATCTATATTGCCATAATTATAATTTTCATTTGGCACCATGAATAGCTTAATAATAATTTATCAAAACTACTTTTTGAGACATGACAATTACTTCCATTTATAGTTTGAAGAGTATATACCTTGCTTAATGTCGAGGACATGGTATCATGGTATTAGTTAAATCTCCTAGAATGCATAAGATTAATGGGAATGAAGCCCACAGAATGCTTCAAAAATCATAAATCCATTAGGCGTAGATGGACGATGTAACACTTGCCACTACATACCATGTTATTTAAACTCGAGCATCATGATATCACATGTAAAGGACTTAGATTTAGAAAAGGATTACTATGAAACCCATCACAAGAAACCATTTTAGAAGATAAAGCTCAAAGAAAGTATGTCTTCCAAAGGTTTGTTTGTAGAAAATAAAGATATAAATATTTGTTTACCATGTGCCATGTTAAAGGATTGGTTGGATTTGGAGTTCTAGATCTCCTTATGGGTTGATAGTGGAAGATTAGAGAGTATTAGCAAGGACCACCATAGTTTTACTTTTAATATGTGTATAATATATCAAAGGGTGTATGGACAAACCATATCCTTATTTACGTATGATGTTGGACTAAAATTTGTAGATTCAAAGTACCTTTCAATTTCAAGTAGAGAACATGGATACATACATAACCTTCCTATGAATAATTATTTTGAAAATTTACCTTTACCACTCTTGCAATTAAAGAGACATTTCTTAAAACAAAAAATCATAGACCATCGTGGGATTACAAAACTAAGCTTAACTGCATAATGATAGTGGCAAATAGTGTTTCATTATGTGATAGACTTGGGGCTATAGTGAAGCATTCTAATGGAAAACCCTACATTAAAGATCAGGTGATGGTACTTTTACAATGTAAAAAGTGGAGCTTGGTATGGGTTGCTCTAGATTATCTAGCTCCATTGGAGCCTCATGAAATGGTACTTTTCATGCCAATGATCCAATGGTAAAGAAAAGAGTCTCTCTCTCTCTCTCTCTCTCTCTCTATATATATATATATATATATATATATATATATATATATATATATCTTTTTCACTCTCCCTCTCCCTCTGTGTGTGTGTGTGTGTTCCAATTTATGGCTACGTAAAGCTTATTCATTTGATAGAGAGATATGAGGAAATCAAATTTAAGATCTACCCTCCCCTCTCATTCCTAGTTAGCCTCATTCACCAAGAGCTAAGTGAAACCAAAGTAATCTTGAGCGTAGAAGTCAATTCTTGGGCTAGAGCGGAAGCATTCCTCTATTTTCTAGGAATTTCCGTGGATTGTAAATTATGTAAGGCATGTAATGCATTCAAGTGTAACTTGATAGAATAACGAAACCTTCATTTTGTACTAATTTGTACTTCAATAAATTATAAATTCCTTATTTTTCATAGCCAAGTTCTCTCCCAAATTGAAGAGGCTACCAAAAAAAGTTTGAAAATCTCTCTCTCTCTCTCTCTCTCTCTCTCTCTCTCTCTCTCTCTCTCTCTCTCTCTCTCTCTCTCTCTCTTGTTGGGATAAGGTGCCATTAACCTTGTAAATCCCAATATTATATTTATTTCATTTATTATATGTAATTTATAATAATCCATAAGGATGTGTACTAGTTTCACTAATAGGGGTAATTTCAAAGTCATCGGAGGTAGTTACAGAGTGACTTTTGTTGTTGGCAAATGTAAAAACTCAAAGTAAAGAGGGTAGGCATGCTCCCTTGGAGAATATACTATTTTTGGCATATATGACAACTGTCATAATGTTTGGTAAGTGAATCTATTACAGCTACAAGTTGTCATAAGATTTTGAGATTATATGACGCATATGATAGATATTAATGAGTTGTAACTTACTATTTTTAGCCCAAGGTTCATATCTTGGAAAGATACTCTTTTGTGGAATCTATGACGGTTATGACATGTCGTAAGATGTTGTAAGAGGCCAGATTTAGTCTTGGGCACTCAACCTTTGCATGGCTATTTTTGGATAAGTGTAAGATCCTTGTAAGATGGTAATTAATGTTTTACAGGTTGGAGAATCTTAAGAGAGAGAAGGTGAACACCTAGGATGAGTTAGAAAATGTTTCAATAAGTATTTGCCATGTATTTGTTTCTGAAATATAGATTTTAGGTACTCAGGTGCTGTTAGAATGTTGTCGGATTAAAGAAGTTTGTGGAAAGAGTTGTGTAGCTGATGTATTGTACAATCTTGTTGAGATTAATACAAACTTGTGCCTCTTTCCTGGCAGAGTTTTCTTACCCACAAGGGTTTTCTCCACGTAAAAATTGTGTCACTGTGTTAAGTTCTTCATGTTTGACATCTTTTTTGTAGTGGGTTTTATGTTCTGATTAGAATCTCCATTGTTAATGCACACTTAAGACTATTGAAATTTATCTTGAATTAGATTTCCATTGAAGTACTCTCTCTCTCTCTCTCATAACATTACCTTGAAGTAGGTGCATGTGGATTTGAATAATAGTTTACAAGTTAAAAAAAGATTCAAAACACACGCATCTAGATTTTGTATGGATGGGCATTGGGTACAATTGAGAAGTATATATTGTTAGGTACCTAAGATGTGTAACGTATTAAAGCCACAAGTCAAGGGGCGAGTGTCTTGCATGGATTGAGAGATTGATTTGTTATAAAAGAATTCCTGTGCAAGCAACTCAGCCCCCAAAAATCTTGTCTACATAGTAAATATGACTTAATATTCTAATCATGGCCAAGTTAGAGTTGGGTTTACTGTAATTCAAATTTATTTTATATTATTGTGGACATGAAAATGACCTATTTATGTATATCTAGGGTTTAATAGAACAATAAATGAGATAATGAAATTAAATCTTAAGGATATAAAAGGTGAGATTGAGGAGTGATATAGTAAAGGAGAGGTTACAATAGTTTTTTTTTTGGAATTGGAATAATGTAGAAGATATGATTGTGTAAAGTGTTTAATGATTGGATTTGCAATTTTTGAATTGGATTTATAAAGACTAACAAGTCTTTTTCTATCCACTACTGTAAACAAATTAACCCTCATCACTAATCAGATTCATTGGGTGTTAATGCTATTCGACTATGTGAAGGGGTAGTCATGGCCAATGACTTCAAAAGCTGACGGCTCTTTCACTACCACATTGGTATTCAATCCATGAGGGACTAACACCCTCGAATCCCTGTGCTACACAAAGTAATGTAAGGTGTAAATGTGTTGCTAAAAAGTTTATGCCTATGTTATTAGAAACAAAAAGTGTGAAATGTGTTTGTAATGACAACATGACGAGAAACAAAATTTATAAAGATTATGCATAAAAAACGCTATATATATTACATATATTTCAAAATACATAACATAATTTTTATATCTAATTAGTTACTTTAATTTTATTTATTATTAATATTATAAAGATTATATCGTTATTTTAATTATAACAAAATTAATTAATTAAAAAAAAATCAAACGTACAATAAAAAAATAAGTTATTAAATTAATTTTCAAAAGAAAAATTGTAATTTTTTTATTTTTTAAATTTAATTTGAAAAAAAATTGACATAAAATTTGGACACCTTAAAATATTAAACATTTATTAAAACATTTATTAGTGATATAAAATTTGGAATTTAAACAGGCCATCATTTAGTTTTGGTTAATTGACATCATCATATTCATAATTGATTTTACTACACTATACAAGCATGAAATATAGGTTAATTTTTTCCCGCATAAGACACGGCCGGATGGAAACCCTAATAATAATGACTAAATCGTATTAAAGCTCTTTCCAGACAGTAAAATGAAAACGGTGAAATTAACCTGGCAAAAATGGCAAACCAAAAATGAACTTGACACGCGAACCAATGAATAGTTTGCACAGACGGATGAATGGGATGCATTCAATCGTCTTGCACGTCTGTAAGGGAACAGAGACCGTCGATCAGCATCCCCAGGTCGTTTGTTTCAAATAAGGAACGCCTTCGGCTTAATAAGTATCTGGCACAGACTAAAAGTTGTTTGTGAATTTCTTAGCAATGATGTGGGAATCAACACAATCAATCAACTAACATTGGCCTTTCTTGTGAATTTAATTATATATTTTGAAAAGTTATATTGGGAATCTAGGCTGTAGTAGTTATGTACTCTAATTTTGTATACTTTAAGTTCTTAAATGATACATTGAATTTTTAAGAAATTTTTAATATATCTTCATATTTGAGTTAAAATCCTAAAGTGATTGTTTGGGTTCTTCGTATTAACAATTTACTTTAATCAAATACGTCTTTGTTGATTTGTCCAAAAACACTCCAAAAAAAGTTAGACCAACATTTGTACAGAGACATGTATTATTGATCACCTTATGTGTCACCATATGATTGGTTGTTTCTTCAATATAGCTTGTGAAAGATGTAGTTACACACACATAACAACAAGAATAAAATAGAGTTCATTGCAGATTATGAAGTTTTTCTTTTTAATTATATAGTAAAAATTTAACTAATATTGTAAAGGTGTGTATAATTTTAATGGAATATAATATTTTTATATTTCTACAGGTGAAAAAGAAATGATGACATCAATGCAGGGATTACATTTACTTTCTTTCATTATTGTAATATGTTTCTCCTCGGCAAAGGTCTCTTTCGCATCTTCGAATAGTAACTCAAAAGTTTCAATCGGTGGTTACAACTATTCAAAACTAATTGTAAATGGTGAGTGAACATGACTTACCAAGTTTACTTTTCTAATTAAAATTAATGTGACTTAGAATCTATATTGTTAAGTTATCAAAACATTTCGCAAGAGTGGCATTTTTATTTTTCCTAAATAAAAAATTTAAGGGATATTCCATGTGCACCTTTCTATCTATCAATAATAATCTTACCTCATTCCATCTAATGCGGATTCTATCATATCCATATTCTCACTATACAAATAAATTGAATCTGAACTGTTCCTATTGTTGTCTACATTCATGAAGTAGATTTTCATATAAAGCATTAGATTAATACTCTCACCAATTTTTAAATAATACAATACAAGCCACAGGGTTGTAGTTTACTAGATTGCATGCAAGGAAACAACATAGTTCAATTTTGTTTTTGTATTTGATTGAATTTATGAAATAGATATCTGTCTACAAAAGTAGATATTATTAGCAATGTGAAAGGTCTAAGTGTAATACAATTGATGTCGAATGAATAAAATGACAACATGTCAAGAATTTATTCTTTAGATAGATGCCCAATAGTCTGAGGTGATAGGATATTTGTTCTTTACCATTACATTATTAAGCATATGATATTCTTTACCAAGTCATCTGTTAAGGAGTTGTTTCTCAAGTTTTAACAAATTTTAATGGATTTGTCTATTAATATATCAACATAATGATGCATGTTGAGGTCATCCGTCATACTCCTTGAGGCTCAAAATTAAACAATCCTAATCACCTGATATTTGATTGGAAATTGACCAATACTAACCAGTTGCCATTTGACTTGGACCTGTTAAAAATTAAGATATAAAAAATACTTATAATAGCTTGTTTTTAATATGTACCCATTTCTATTAGCAGTAATAGATTTCTTTCCCTACAATAGTAGTGTCACCAAAAGAAAATCTATTTTTTCTTTCACCTGGTATTGAAGAAAGTTTTAAGATCTATAGGTTATTTCATTTGTTGCAGGATTTCAATTTAAAGTTAAAGAGAAGAATTAATGGAAGATTTTATCTTCTAAATACAAGACAATGTTAATGAGTTGCACAACAATATAGAGACCATTATATGGAAAAAAATATTTATACCTTTACAATCAAAACTTATTTCACAAGTTATTGCAACAGATCAAAGAAAGGATTTATCAATAATGAAGTGAAACCATATGATGATATTGTTGTCATATCATAAAAAAAGATTGGATAGAACTCAATTTTTTTTAATAAAAAGAACCTATACCAAATATCAAGATTAGAGAAAAAGGCAACAACAGTGTCATTCCTAATGATATAAACATAGTCATATTCAAATTACTCATGAGGAAGAGTAAGAGGTCATGGAGATAAAGTTCATATAAAATTCTATTATTTTGATAGGAATTATAGGCTCAACTAGATTTACATGTAAGTAAAATTTGCCACAAAAAACATGTAAGTAAAATTATTTTAATGTTTAAAAGAATTGGTCAATTAATTTGAATATTCAAAATAAAAATGTTCACTTAACAATAGAAATCATTTAGTTCCTTTTGCAATGAATATTTGCATGCAAAACAAGAGTTCTCCTTATGTTTTTTTTCTATTCTAACCATGATGTTAATATTCTTAGGCTAATTTTCATTCAATTTTGTGTTTATTTTGAGGAATTGTATTAATACATATATAAAGTGACAAATGATATAATCTTGTGCAAATTTAGATTTATTTATCTAATTCTCATCTCCACATCTCTCTATGTTTATAGTCTTATCTTATCCTTATGTGTGCATATTTCAATACATTCGGCCTATTTGTTTGATTATCACATCCTTACATGCACTTATATCTAGCTAGCTATTATGCACTCTGATCTAGCCTCTCATCTGATCCAAGAAGGGGTTCCAATCACGAGGACACCCACATGGGTGTGAACACAACTTGCCCAAAATCAAAATCAAAGTTTAAATTATGGTTATGTAACCCCCTTTACCTTTCCCACCCAGGCCATCTAAACATAGGCTTTAAAGACATTTATTGTATTCATTCTAATTATCTAAGGAAATAATCATACGATCATTCTAGAGGATTGGAAAAGCAATCAATAGCAAAACACTTCCAAAGATTTGGTACATTAAATTGAATAACAACTCTACATCTAGGCATTTGTTTGATGTCTTCAATCTCGTCTACTATCAGAGGTTTTATCAAGGTGAAGGGTCCTTGCAAATTAGCCACAAAATGACAAATGCCTTCTACAGAGTTGATCATGATTTTTTATTTAGGGTACTTTTAGAGGTTTAGTTTCCAAAATGATTGTATTTAGAGTGCTTCACAAGTTTATCTTCCAAAATGATTTTGTTCAATGGATAAGAGCTTGTATTTCCTCTCCTTAGATAGCCCTCAAATTGTTAATGGCTCCTCAGGACCCCGACATGCTTCTTCATGGCTTCTAGGGGATTGAGACAAGACTGCCTTCATTCCCCCTACCACTACATCCTACTAGATAAGACTCTTGGTAGATATATATCAGCACAAAAGAAGGAATATGAGGATCACATGCATGCTCATTATAAGAGGAATTAAAGTGCCGACCCATTCTCAGTCTGTTGATGATCTAATTCTTTTGGGTGAAGCCTCTAGTTTAAAAGTAAGAAGAATAGAAGACTTGCCCCGACCTTTTCTTGAGAACACCTAGGACGATCAAAAAATCTAGACTAACTTGTTAGTGTAATAACTCATAGCTAAATTGTAGTGATGTGCCCAGTTTGATCAAGGTGGGTCATTAGCTCTTGTAGAGGTGTCGTTGAAGTCTCCAGTTTGTTGTCAAACAACTCTGGAGTGTTGTCAATTCTTTTTGCAAGTTTACAGGAGTTAGATAAGTTTGTTTACGGTTATAAATTGTAATCTCTTGTTCAATAATAGATATAGTTATGAGTTTCCTTTTTGTGCTATTTCTTATTGCTATCTTCTTTATTCTGCTTTCTATAATGGTATTAGAGCCAGATAGGGCATGACTCCCTCATAGAAGTGCCTAGGAAAATGAGAGGGTTGTGAGTGGGGTATGGATGCTTGGATTTTTAAAGATTTTCTTTAGGAAGAGTTGGTTGGGTGATGATTATTGGAGCTGCAGAGTTTTTTTGAGTGAGTGAAGGCAACGTAGCTCCTCTTTGATGACTAGTTTTCATACAACCATGACTTGTTATGTTGGTTGGTCCATTGTGAGCAATTTTTATTTTATTTTTTATTTAATGGAGATCTGCAGTTGTTTGAATGCTGAGAAGAAGTTGCTATAGAGGAGGAACAAGCCTGAGATAAGAATATGGATGTATTTGTTTAAATAATTCTTTGCTTATTTGGTGTGAGTTGGATGTGATACACAGCTGATGTTATTCTTTAGATAGATGCCCAATAGTCTGAGGTGCTTGTGGATCAGAGAAACTATACCTCATTGGGGTTATGAGACATGCATGTGAGGATTGATGTCCAATAGTTCAGGGCAGAACCAAAATCTGGAAGTTTGGCATCCTACCTTTACGAGGGTAATGAGACACTTCATGTGCAAATGGTGTCCAATAATGTTGGGAACTTTGGATTATAGCTAGGTGACTATACCTGGGAGCAGCTTGAAGAAGTCTTACTGGTCGAAGAACTGTTTTTCAAAGAACAACTTTTGAATAATGTATTTTCTGTTGTTTTTATGTTATTTTCAGTTTAGTGTTGTAGTGTTAAGAGGGGGTGTTGGAATATACACTCCAACATAAATAAATGTAACAACAAACTATTCTACTATAGACATCTCACAGTTTTGCTATAGTCAGCTCAGAGATATGTTAGGAGATCATGAAAATTTAGTTATTCATTAAGGGGGAGTGTTAGCGTAATAACTCATAACTAAATTGCAGTGATGTATCCAGTTTAATCAATGTGGGTCATTAGCTCTTGTAGAGGTGTCGTTGAAGTCTCCAGTTTCTTGTCAAACAACTCTGCAGTGTTGTCAATTCTTTTTGCAAGTTTATAGGAGGTAGTTAAATTTTTTTATTGTTATAAATTGTAATCTCTTGTTCAATAATATATATAGTTCTGAGTTTCCTTTTTGTGCTATCTGTTACTGCTATTTTCTTCATTCTGCTTTCTATTATAACTTATACATGACAAACAATCTCCCAAGCAAGGATATATGATTTTCCATGACCATTAGATTTAGAAGGGAAATTCGAAAAGGTATCTTCAAATATTTGGGCATACCAATGCGATATAACATCAAACCTGAGGACTTCTAGGCACAAATTATCGAAAATATTGAAAAATAGATGCAACCCAGTCTATCAATTCATTGTTATCTGTAGGCGGAATAATGGTACTCCTAAATGCAATGTTAAGCTCAATGTTAAATCTCTACATTATTCTCCTCGTAAACATATACAGCAAATGGAAAAAATGTTCGTACACTTTATGGCGAGCAAAACAATCATATATACAAGTTTCACTTGGTATCTTGGCATATGGTCACCAAAGAGAAGCCCAATCGAGGTTTGGGAGTTTGCCCCCCTTCTCATATGTCTTTGTACCTCCTGGGAAAACTAGTCAATCAGTTCATCAACCCTCCACACTAGCCCTAAAAAGATATCATAGAAAGCCAAATATATTAGACTAGACCAAATTGATCTTCTAGCTGTAGAAACAGGATATAACTTTACACTAAAAGTATGCTGATAGCTTTAAACATCCAAGTACATAAATAGTGATAAATCATAGATGGAAAATGGAAATGATTACAAAAAGATGCAAACCATAACACATGATATATGTCAAGAAACCTTTTCTAGAAAAAAAATCCACACCCAAAGAGATCCAAAGCTTGTATTAATCCTTTAAATGAATTAAACCAATACAACTTCTCTCTCTAAATTCCTGTAAGATTTCATTACTTTAACAACGTGAAAAACAACTTATTTTTCCTTCAACTCAAGCACTTAATAGATAGGCCCTACACAAGGAAAACAACAACTCATTAATAGTTTCTAAAACCATGTGTTGGAAACCACTAGCTAATTTCGGCATTCTTCTCCATGCACAAATCACAACATGCTAACCAATAGGAGTTAAATTGGAAACTTCCTCTTTCAACTAAAGCTCTCCACTTGTGATCTTATCCGCCTTTTTGGTAACATGTTGATGCAAGGGCATCGTCCAAGCTACCAGTGGTATGGATATTTTTCTCCTTGTCACGAGTTTTTAAATTCAAACCTATCTTGTGACTGTTAGTTGGAGACAATGAAGGAGCCATTCAACCCAATGTCAACTAACATTTATGACTAGACAGAAAAAATCATGTGAGGTAGGTGATTTCAAATGTTTGCTTGGGCTTCTCCCACCATTACTACAATTAGTTTTGAATTTGAACACCATATTTTGAGAGGGAAAACTGATAATGATAGTTGTAACATTCAAGAGGCCCCAATTTGAGCACTAAAATTAGTTTGGGCAAGATTTTTGAATAGTTTTTGAGGAGTGAAAGGTCTAGAACATTCAAGAATGGTAGGATTGAAGAAGTTTTAAGCAGTTGTAGAAGATGAAGGTGAAGGAACAATGAGAAGAGCTGCATGTGGAATAGGCAGTAGAGTGCAGAGAGGAAAAAAGTATAAAAAGAATTTAGAATAATCATATGAAGAAGCTACGTGTGGAAGGCATAGAAAGGAGATACAAGAGGAAGAGCACCATGAAATCAAAATGTGGGAGTTTTCTTCATGTTGTTGACATACAACCAGGTGAGTATGACATCTGAATAGAGATGGAGACATGAGAATAGAGTGAAGAGGAGCAGTAAGAGAGAGAAGAAGAAAGTTGTGAACTAGAGAAGATAAAGAGGAGATGTAAAAGCACAATAGGGAAGAAAGGACCACAAGGAGGGGCATGAGACAGTGCAGCAAGACAAGTGGATTTTTTCTTGAGATTGGGACATAAGGTCCCCAAGCCTATGTAAGACAATCAAAATAATGATGAAAGTACAGATTTATCCCAATATTAATGAATTAATCTAAGTCTTTATTTATGATTTTCTATTTGATTTGCAATTGTATGCATGTGATTTGGCTTTTGCAATTTGATTTGATATGTGTAATCACGCCAACCTTGACCCATATTGGCACTATATTTTTTTGCTGCATTGTTTAAATGAATTGGTAACCATAGGAGTGTATGTGTATTTTGTTACATGCAATAATAGGAGTAAGCATGGTGCTAGATTAAGGCTGCCTACAACAATCAAAGTGTGAGGTGTAGGTTAAGAAGAGTGTGCTAGGTGATGGTAGGACTACATGTAGCCTATCTTTTAACCTGTAGAAAAAAAACAAAGTGTGTGTGGATTAGTTTAAGCCACCTATAGTAATAGGAAGAGAAGCTTGGGAGTAGAAATAACTTATAGTAATTGTTGTATATTGGGTGTAGGCCATAGAAATAGTGTTTAGATGCTGCAGAACTACATGCAACAAGAGAGAAACATGGTGTGATTGGGGTGTGGCACCATTAGCATGGTATTAGAGCACATCTACAACTCTAGGAAAAGGTGTATTGTGAGGTTTAGAGTTGGTTGGAGTTTAGAAAGGTGGTGGTTCATGTAGAGAACCAAGAGTGTATGTTCCTATAGTAAATAAGGTTGTAGCTAGGAGAGTTATAAAAATGAGTGAGTTAGGCTAACAAAATGTCACTGAGAAGAAGAGTAGTAGAGTCCACTATAGAAACAGGGGATGTAGATAAGATTGATGAAGTGATGAAATCTATAAGAGAAGTACAAAAGAGAATGGACATCATTGGAGGTGGAAAAAGAGAAGGTCCTGCTCATAAAAGGGTAGACAATGACAGTAAGGATGGAAAAAGAGTTGGAGTAATAGTTAGTATAAAGGAGAAGTTCAATGCTATGATAAAGGCCTTGAGGGAGATCAAGGAAAGATTGGAATCCTTGGAGAATGAAGAGAGAAGAATCCATGGATGTGCATGAGTTGTCCCACCAAAGAGGACAAAGAGGAAGACTAAAAAACAACAAAAGAGGATGGAGGAGATTGCCTTGAGAGGAAATGAGTGAGTAGGAATGCCATGTGAGTAGCCCATGAAAGAAAACATGGATCATGAGTAGCTAAAGGAAAACCTCATAGAAAGTGGGGTAAAGGAGAAGAAAGTCCTTATGGATGTGGAAAAGGAAGATGATGCAACCTACATGCTACAAAAAGTTGGTACAAAAGCTATGAAGGAGGAGAACGCAAGGTCCATAAGTTGCAAACAACTAAGAGGATACTCATAATGGAGATAAGTAGAAAGGGAAAGAACAATCCCTATGTGTTAACAAATTTATGTTTGCAGATTTAGAGGACAATAGTGATGTAGAAGGGGATGAATATATCCTCATGATAGAATATGAGGTTGTAAGAGAGACATGCCAAGAAAACCAAGGCGTGGAGCTGCTAGTGTGTGCATCTAAGGTTGGAGAGATGCTCGATGATGAAGGGTGGGGTAGTATAGCCATGGAAGAATGTGAAGAGGAGGTAGCAGCCAAAGAAATGCTGCAAAAGGATAGTCATAATGAAGGAAGCTTGCCACTTGAGGATAAAGGTGAACAAAGGTGCCATGAGAAAGGCATGAAGAAAGAATATAGCCAAGAGGTTGCAAGTGGGAATGAGAGGGTTCCCAAGGTACTGCAAGTAAGTGTAGCAAAGGAGTAGTCTATGTGTAAGGATACAAGGGTGAAAGAAGAGGCCACCAAGGAGCTACAAGTAGAGGTAGTTCAGGTGCTACAAGTTGGTAAAACAAGAGTGTAGAAAGGGTACTACATGTAAGTCACTGCAAGTTAGTGCAATAGGAGAGCATAAAGAGGATGATGTGTGGAAGAAGCTGCAAGTAAGTGTGGCAAGAGAAAGGTGTAGGAATGAAGTTACATGTGGAGTTGAGATAGTTTTAGAGATGTCACAAGTACTTGTGGTAAAGGGAGCTAACTATGCAGGTACATATGCTAATAGTGGAGTCTCCATAGTGCTACAAGTTGGAGTAGTGAGTGATGGTAAAATGATGCTGACAAGGGATGCAACCAAGGAAAGTGAACATAACACTATAGAAGAGATGTTGCAAGTAGAGATAACAATAAATGAGACCCTCTAGGTGTGGAGGCAAAGGAGGAGAGAATGCATGATGTTGTGTGTGAGATTCTACAGGTGGAAAAAGACCATAAGGAGAACCATGGAGATTTAGTAATTTCAGAATAGGCATAGATTGAACAATGGGTACTCAACTTCGAGTACACTAATGGGTGTAGTGATGAAGTGAATATTGGTGGTGAGAAGGGAGAGCTAATGGATAGGTTGTTTGAGTTTATAATACATCTAGAGTTGAGTCCATGGATTGACTTTATAGCCAAGGGCCAAGAGAGCTGGTATGGAATATTGAATGGATATGTGGAGGAGAAATACATTCAAGCAAAGGTGGTGAACAAAAGTGAGAATAAAAATGTGTCCCTTGAAATCCACCATGAGCTAGAGATTCATGCTAAAAGTACCATTATAGTGGCAATGGATGAGTTATTAGATGATGATGAGGAAAGGATCAATGTATATTTACAAGAAATGGAGATTTTTAAAGCACTACAACAAAAGGAGGAAGGATTTAGGAGTGAAGAACTTGTTGGGTAGCTACACAATAGTTATATATTAGGGGAAAAGTGTGTTATATATAGAGGTAGAGGAAAGAAGTTTGATCTTTAGACTAAAGGTGAATCTATTTATGATGAGGTGTTTATCTTGTACATACAAAAGGGGAGAACAAGGTATTTCATGATCATGTAGGATAACAAGTTTGTTGGATATATGAAGGAGATTTAGCTACATATTAGGTAGGAGGATGAGGAGAAGAAATGGTTTGTACTGAAGGCATAGAGTTGGAAGAAAGATATGGGAGTTTTGTTGCAAGTTTACTTGTCGAAATAGGATTGTTGACCTACAACAATAGGATTGCTAACCTGCAGCAATAGGGATGTTGACCTGCATCAACATATAGTTTTTGTAGTGAGCAGGGGCTCACAAATTTTGTAACCCTAGGAGTATGATGCAACATTATCGTCCAAGATACCAGTTCTATGGGTATTTTTCTCCTTGCCAACTAGTTTTTAAATTCAAATCTATCTTGTGACCATTATCTAGAGATAATGAAGGAGCCATTTAGCCCAGCATCAACTTGCATTTAGGCCAAGACAAAAGGAGTATGTGAGGTAGGTGATTTCAAATGTTTACTTGGGCCACTCCCACCATTGTTTTGATTATTTTTGGCACCCAAATTAAAGATTTGAGTGCCATATTTTGAGACAGAAAACTGACGGTGGTAGGTGCAACATTCAAGAGGCCTAGTTTGAGTGCAAAAATTAGTTTGGGCAAGATTTTTGAATCTTTTTCGAGTGAAAGATATGGAACATTCCAGAATGGAAAGATTGAAGCTTTAAGTGTATGTAGAATATGGGAGTGAAGGAAGAGAGAGAGGAGCTACATGAGGAACAGGAAGTAGTATTGCATATAGGTTGTCATTGATGTCAACAATGGTATGGAGTGCTGCAGTGTGGAAGAGTGTAAGTCATGTCAAAGGGAGATTGCAACAATATGGTGATCAATGAAGACACTATAGAATAAGTGATCAAAAGTAGTGTGAAGCAAAGAGAAAAGGGATGAATATATGCTTTACATCCAAAGGAGTAGATCAAGAAACAAGGCAAAAGGATATGGATTAGTATCATTTATAAAGAAGGAGATGGATCAGTATCATCTATACACGATCATACCATATCTTTTGAAATTCATGTGTAAGTTCACAAGCCTTGATATATTTATATTTGAAGTTTATGTTGAGAAGATTTGGGGTCTTGCTAAATGATAATGATATGAACTCATGACACTTACTACATGATAAAGAAAGTTGTAAAAGATTGAAGGAAATTGTCTAAGTATAGCACAAGTCAGGGAAGCAGTCACAAACTTACAAGACATAAATGAAGGTAAGGATTTGCAGATTGGACTAATGGTTGGATATTACACTCAGGTACTTATGTTTCAGGGTTGAGGTCATGAAGACAGTGTTGAAACAGAAGTGTGAAGACAGTGTTGAAACAGGGTAAGTGCAGTCACAGGGGGACAGAAGAATGCTTTGCATTTCTCCATAAATGAAGATATGATGTTGCATCTTGGAGGATAGGTAGATATGAGTTAAAGGTATGTGTGCCTAAATTTTCAAGTGATAATATGTACCGCAACTGCTTCTCTGGAGTCAAATGTGTGGAGACATGCCTTGGTGCAAATTAAAGTAAGCAGAAGAAGTTCGCTGAGGCCACTACAATTCACCGCACAATGGTAATTGGTCTTGCTGATTGAGTGATAAGCTCATAACACTGGTTGGTATATGTTGTTCAAGTTTCAAATGATTGTGTTCACCACAAGTAAGGTTTTCATTGTTGTATCTTAAAACTATGTAAGCAGATGTTGTTAAGGATACCAACATTAGAGATCAAGTGTTTGAGCCATCATGAAATATCTAGAAATGATAAAAGAAGTATACAGGAATGATTCACAAGACATATAATGTTCATTATGTGGTCTACTTAATATAGTTTGTTCCCTCTGGTACCAGTTTTGGGTCTAGAGCCAAATACAAGGAAGGATAAGTGTTTGTGGAGCCGACTTAGTGCATAATGAAGATCTTGTTGTGTATGTGGTGTATGTGCTAGATTGGAAGAGTGTACTAAGGTAAATTAGGACTTGACTATGCTTTGTTTTTTAACCGTACTTGATCTCCGCTTACTGCAAATGTATTAGAGCTGAATGTTGTGGCCACTGCATGTTTCATGTTACTAGTTTCATCTTGGTCAACCAAGGAGAAATTTTTTGAAGCTTGCGGATGATATATATATGAAGAATAAAAGTTGTTGAGGAATGTATGAGTTGAAAATTATGTGAGTGAATTGATATTATGCAAATATACTTATCACAGAAGCAGATTTCATAATGAAATGTGGAAAGGACTAGTGATATTGATGTAGAGGCAGGTGTTGGTGATGTGATGATGGAAAAGAGTTTTTGAATTTGTTTTATGTGGTGGAGGTTGATATTGTAGTCGTGGGGAGGCTGAAGTGATCAACAATCAGTTTTGTTGAGTCCGATAGGTTTTCTATTGTGAAGATTATAACTGTTAAGGAAGTTGCAGCTTCCTTTGGGTTGTAGCCCATAAATAATATTGTAACCTAGTTTTATTTGTGAGGTTGGATTTGGATAGTAGATCCATGCAACTTGCTCACCATGGTTTTTCCCTTCTAGGGTTTTTCACATATATCTAGTGTTATGGATGTGTGCTTTTGTGTTTTTATATTTTTCATGTTTTACATGCTTATGTTAGTTTGAATGTTGTTGGAAGAAAGGAATTTGAATAATTACTAATTCACCCCCCTCTCAATATTTATGTGTGTTCAACAAGTAGAGTGCAAAGAGGAGAAAGAAGGAATAATCATACGAAGATCAAAATGTGGGAGTTTTCTTCATGATATTGGCATACAACTAGGTGAGTATGGAATGTGAATATAAATGGAGGCATGAGAATAGAGATAAGAAGAGTAGTAAATGGGTGAAATGATGATGGTATGAGATAGAAGAAGAAGACTATGAACCAAAGAAGCAAAAGAGGAGGTGTAAAGGCATGGTAGGGAAGAAATGACCACAAGGAGAGGTGTGAGATAGTGTAGTAAGACAAGGGGAGCTTTGTTCAAGATTGGGCCATAAGACCCAAGCCTATGTAAACCAATAAAAAGAATGATGAATGTATAGATTTATCCCAATATTAATGAAATAAGAAGCCTTTATTTTTTAGCTTTTCCCTAATTTATCATTGTATGCATGTGATTTGGATTTTTCAATCTAATTTGATATGTGTAATCAGACCCACCTTGACCCATATGGGGATTGTGTTTGTGTGTTGCATTGTCTACATGAATTGGAAACCATAGGTATGTGTGTGTATGTGTATGCATGTGTATATTTTGTTGCTTACAATAAGAGGAGTGAGCATGGTGTTGGATTGAGGCTAATCAAAGTGTGACATGCAGGTCAAGGAGAGTGTGTTGGGTGACATCAGGACTACATGTAGCTTTGCATTTTAAACTATAACAACATGGTAGATTGTGTGTTTAGTTTAAGGTACCTACAACAATAGTAAGAGGAGAATCTTGTGAGTAGAAATAGCCTGCAATAGGGTAGTGATTGCCTGCAACAATTGTTGTGTTGGGTGTGGGCCATAGAAATAGTGTTCAACTATGCAAGATTGCCTCCAACAAGGGAGAAACAAGGTGTGACTAGGGTGTGCCACCATCACATGAACATGTGAACTAAATATCTTTTGTATCTTCTTCAAGTCCACATTTAACTCCCTCTTAGCATGCTCTTTCTATTTCAACAACTCTTACATACTTTTTAAGTTATCATGGTTGCATTTAGTAACTTCCATGGAAACTAATTACAAATTTCCAAATTACATTGAACTACATGTGACAACTAATGCCACTCTAGGTGGGTGAAAACAATAAATAATTAAATAAATACTTCTAATATTGTAATATTGCAAAGTGTATGACACATATCCCAACATTGTCCCACTTATCATATACCTTGCAAAAGAAAAAGGGAAACTAAAAGTATAAATCAAACCCTAGAAGAGGCAATGCTGATGGCCTATATGTACCAACTGAGCTTCTCTATGCTCACTAGCTTAGTGAAAGAATCTACAACATTCTCTAAAGTGTCCACTTTCTATAGCATGACTCTACCACCCTCAACCATCTCTCAAACAATATAATACTATACATCAATATGCATTGTATGAACATGACACATTGAGTTTTTCTCCAAATAGATAGCATGTTGAGTATCCCATCTAATTCTAATCTATTTATACTCAATGTCTATATATGAACACAACCTTTGAAACCACATTGCCTCTCTACATGCATGTGTTGCAACTTTATACTCTACTTTTGTAGTAGACAACATGAATGTAGGTTGTTGTTTTTTGATCCAACTAATTGCATCTCTAAATAAATTAAAGACATATTCATTCATGGACCTCTTGCAATCTAGATCACCAATCTAATCTAAATCAATAGAGCCTTGGAAATCACTCATCCTACCCACATCATTAGATCCATGATAAAATAAAATGGTTAGAAGTCACACATAGATAATTGAAAACCCTTTTCACATAAGTCTAATGTTCTTTACTAGACATTTCCATAAATCTACTAAAAACTCCCACTGCTCTGACAATATTAGGTCTTGTATAGACCATGGCATACATAAGACTTCCTACATCACTAGCATATGGAATTTTATTCATCTCTTCAAGTTAATCATCTATTTTAGTACAATGTTCTAGAGATATCCTAGTGCCATCTGGAAAGGGAATAGTAACTATTTTATAATCATGCATGGAAAAATGCTAGAAAATAGTGTCAACATGTACTTCTTTTGATTTAACCATATTTTTTTGTTAACCGAATCCATATAGAATTCCATATTCAAAATTTATTTTGTTGCTCCTAAATATTTCATATCAAATGTATAAGATAACTGACCCTTAAGTCGATAACCATCCCTTTATCATTTCCTCATCAACATATAGGACAATGATTAGTAGCTAATCATCAATAAACAAATTGATCTGCCTCGCTCCTTATAAAGTCATGATCCAATGAGAAATAATCAAATTTCTAATACCACATTCTTAATGATTTCTTCAAACCATACAAAGATCTCTTTAACATGCAAACCAAGTGTTCTTGTCCCTTCACCATAAAATTATCCAACTGTTTCATAAATATTTTTTCATCTTGATCCCCATGTAAAAAAGTTGTTTTAATGCCCATTTTCTCTACTTCTAAATTGAAAGAAACAATAATAGATAAGAATAATCTAATAGATGTAATTTTAACCATGACAGAAAAATATAACCAAAATCCACTCCCTCAACCTAGGAGCAACTTTATCACTAATCAAGCCTTGTACCACTTCAACTTACCATCTTCTTTGAATTTCTTTTTAAATACCCATTTGCATCGAATGGCTTTCCTCCTCTTAGGTAGCTCAAGTAGATCCCATGTGTCACATTTTTCCAATGCCTTTATTTCATCATCCATGGCCTCTAACTAGGAGTCATGCTCATTTGAAGACAAAGCCTCCTTCAAAGATCTAGGTTCATTGTCAGTACACGATAAATCAAAGACAAAAAAAATAGATGGACTATATCCATACCTATCAATAGGTTTCCATTGCCTAGTAGATCTTCTTAGAGGTGTAATGAGATTTTGTGATTGTTCCTCCTCAAAACTCTCTTCTGAGCGTACTTTCTCTTTTTGTCCATCATGTTGTTGTTCTACATTTGCATCTTTTTGTGCTTGTTACATGTGCATATTTTTGTGGTTTGACCTTAATATCAAAATGCACTATTTTTTTAGGCTTCACATGAGGTTGTTCATCATTTTTTAATTTCCTAAGCTCCTTGAAAATGACATCTTTAGAATATAACATTTTCATTGCTACAAGGTCCCAAACATTATAACCTTTAATGTTCTTGCCATAACCTATAAAAAACACACTTGTTATCCCTAAAATCAAGCTTAGAACATTTTTATTTAGGAACATGAACATATGCCCTATTGCCAAAAACTCTAAAATGAGAAATTGATGGTCATTTACCTATCCATACCACATAGGGAGTTTTATCAATATGACTAGAAGTAGGTGACTTGTTAACAAGATAACAAGTAGTGTGACCTACTTTAGCCCAAAAATATTATTCAAGCTTTGCACTACTCAACATGCTTTTGTTTGTATCCATTAAAATTCATATTCAGCCTCTCTACCACTCCATTTGTTTGTGGGGTATATGGAGTTGTTTCCTATCAACAATTCTTGCATACTTCTAATAGTCATCAAAATCCCTATAACAAAACTTAGAACTATTATCTATTCTTAAAAACTGAACACTTTTCTATCTATCTATTTCTCAACAAGTGTTTTAAACTCTTTAAATGTAGAAAAAATAACATTTTTTTTCTTTAGAAGTAAACCCATGAATATTTAAAAGAATCATCAATAAACTAAACATAGTAGTGAGACTTTCCAATAGAAGACACATCCATAGGACCAAAGACATCACTATGAATAACCTCAAAAATTTGTTTAGCCCTAGTACATCTTTATTTAAAAGATTATTTATGTTATTTGATAAACACATAGTGTTCTTAAAAATCAAAATTAGCAAAGTAATTGGACAAACTATCAACCATCTTCTTATTTATTAGAGTTTTGAGACCCTTCTCACCTATGTGACCCATCCTATGGTGCCACAACATACAAGATACAGAGTCATTAGTTACATTAATAGAGTTACAAAATGTGCATGCATCAAGCCTAAAGAGGGTGCCACAGCTAGTGCCTCTAGATGAAACTAAATTTCCTCTGCTTATACTACAACCACTCTTCTCAAAAGTAACATGAACCCATGAATCATTCATTTTTTATATAGAAATTAAATTCCTACATAAACTAAGGATATGCAATACATCTTTGAGGGTTTTAACCCTCCCATTATTGGAAATTAGTTTTATCTCTCCTCGGCCAACAAGTTTTTGTGAGCTATTATCCCTAAGGAAAGCTTTCCCACCATCATAAGTTGAATGTGTTGAAAACCACTCCTTGTAAGGAGTCATGTGGTAGGATGCACCTAAATCTATCAACCAAGAGTCATCATAAGTTATGTTAGTATAAATAATAAAATAATCAATAGCTTAATCATTAGAGGATTTATCCATAGAGGAATCGTCATTATTTATCTTCTTATTCTTACATTCCTTTTTGACATGCCCATGTTTGCCACAATTCAAAAACCTTGAAGTCTACTCTTACGATGTGTTTTAGACCTTCCCTTAGACTTATAATGGTCCTTCTACTTGTCCTTATCACCCTTCTTCTTGTCCTTACCTTTCTCCTTAGATCTACCTTGCATACGTAATGAATCCTTAGACCTCTTCGAAGTCTTTCTCTTCATTTCCTCTAAAAGCGAGGTTGCAATGAGGGCATCCAACTTCTGATAATTTGTAAGAGAACCATTCAATGCAAGGATCATATTATCCCAAGATAGGAAATGAACATAATAATAGAGTGTACATTTATCCTCATTTATTTTTACATCAACACACTATAACTAACTCAATATTACATTAAATGAATTCAAGTATTCTACAACCAAGTCCCTACCCTTAATTTTAAGAGAATATAACTTTCCTTTAAGACATAACTTATAGAGACTCCTAGTGTAACATCCACATTCTAAAAACATAGTAAAACTAGAAATTTACCATAGAGTAAATCAACAAGGTAAAAATGAGATAGAGAAAAAAAAAATTATTCAACATATAATCAAGTAACTACAATTACAAGATTTCTTTTTAAAAAATACAATAAACCATATTGTCTTTCTCAATTACAATGTTTACAATAGAAAATCAAATATATATATAAATTTTAGAATAAATACTACTTCTGAATATCTGACATCTTTATCACAAGTCTTGGCATGTTTCCTACTTGGAGAGAGAGTATCTTTCCAGTGATTTGCCTTCATCCACAGACCGGCGGTCTCCCACACATCTCCCACATAGGAAGTGGCCCTACCCTTCATGAGGAATATTGACCTTAGGTGACCAGTGGTAATTTTCCTTTCCCGAGTACATAGTGTTGTATTCTACTCAACTCTATCAACCATACAACACTAGATACAGTCTACCTAAGTATGATTTCTGATAGGATGAGCAATCCGAATATAGTGAACCAACAATGCATGCAGAAAATAAATGCATTACTTTGACCAAAGTTTTTAATATTAATATTGTCCATAACGAACGTAGTCATTGTGTTCACCCACCCCTACTTGACATGGATATTGTCATATTCTCGTAGTTTGTTTACTCCTATTATGACTATGTAAAAAGTTTAATCATTGCATCATGATATTAGTATCTTTTGACTTAAATAAGTCTATATGACATAACCATTTAATTGGTTTGTAATTGACTCTAGGGTTTTCCTAATATCCTTTGTTAATATGATATAACATTATAACCATATCTTAAATCTAGCAGTCTTAGATTCACAAATAACCCTTGATTAACTCAACCAAGGTTAAGAATAATATAGTTCTTAAATAGATAATATCTGCTATACAAAGGAACGTAGAATAACTTTGATAATGTGTTATAAACAAAACATACCATGAATATATATCCCTACAAGGTCATTCTCTAGTAGACTTAGCCTACTCCATTGTATTAGATCTCTTCAAGGATAATATTAACAAAAAGATAAATAAATCTATAAGGGTTCTCCCATAAACCTTATTTCCATCTACCATAATATCTCTAAGTTGCTTCATTCGAAGAGAACAATAATTGTCTAAAAATCCCTATGAATCTAAGTTCTCATGGATAGAAAACAATTTCCGTTATACATATACATAATCTAAACAAGAAAATACTTTAAATTATTATCACCTCAATAATATACTATTCAAGTCTAAGAGTATATTAATCAAAGTTCATTCAACTCTATAAAATCTGAGAGTCTATTGTTTGGTTAACTCACAATCATTCCATTGACTTGCTACAAACTTATTCGATAAGGGAACTATTTCAAGGCTAATAATAGCTATGACAATCTCTTACTATGATGGTCTTTTATCCTCCATTCTATGCATTGATAGCATTATTGATTTATAAACAAATAAGCAAATGGTCAATGTAGTATACTATCACAAACTACTCACTTGAAATACCAAGTATCAACCATATGATTTGCATTCGTTGTCTCATCGATTACAGAGATAGATCAACATAGTTTACTTAGATAGTTATCTGCATTTTCCTACGTCGATTCTTAATAGTTTTTTACTATAACTCAATAAAAATAGGAGGTTTAACCTCTCTTGAGAACTCATACAATCACCATGAGACTACAATGTACTCGCTAAAAGATATTAATCGATTTCCTCATAGTTATCAAACACATGACTAAGGAATGTCTGTTAATGGAGGTTTTAAGAGCTATCAGAAATGTGCAAATAGGACACTAGGTCGATGCCTCTTGACTATGTATTCCCTTTCTATTCCAGCCACTAAACTTCTCTCTGCATACTTTTGATCCTCCCTGCCTATGTTCTCTCCTCTCAAGTTTTAACCTTTTTAATATATTGATACCACGGCTCAACTGAGTCGTTCATAATTATGACTGAGGCACAACTCCTAAAGAGTTGCCTTATTTCACACCTCAACAATGATTCAGTTGCAAACTTAATAAAATCTTAATAGTCCTTAGCGACTTAGTCTTTAACTGAAATCAATTTTTAAGCAAAAGTCCACATGTCGATTGTGGAAGGCCGCCATATGGTTCATTGGGTTGGGCAGTTTGTAAACACAGTCATCCCCATAAGGATGAGGCCGACACTTATTAAAATATAACTGATCTTTTAATGATCAAAACATGTGGTTTGATCCACCACTTATCACTAATGAAGACTCTACTATAATTTAGCCTACAACTCCTACAATATCATCGACTCATTAAGAGCTATTATCCTCTTATGATGCTAAGGCATTTATATATTTGATTACATGAAATATACTTCTTATAACATCGCCAATATATTAGATAATCATAGTTTAATCAATAAAATGATAATGTTTAAACAAGGAATTATGGATAATGTGGTTGGGTTGAGCTTGTCTCCTCATCACAATCTGTTGGCAATAATCACGTATTCTTAACTCGATGAAAACATCTTAACATTAAGAATGGTTTATATCATCCCAAGGGACTGAATAATAATATGACAACCATTTTATGAAAATAACATCATAATATTTATGTTAAACGTAAATAGTCACAAATCAAACTCAAACGATGTCATTAACATTATTAACGACAAAGACAACTTACTACGACTTAGAAAGATTTGAAAACAATATCGACTACCTGACGATTAGGTTCAGAAGTAAACTGACAAGACAAGACTTACCTCTTATGACACATTGGTTCACATTTTTGTTAAACACTTATACGCGATTTGGAAAATAAACCACTCGTAACCCGAGGTCTATATCTCTCTCCCGGAAAGATACTCTCTCTCTTTTCTCTGAGAGTCATCTGAAAACCTGTAATCCTATATCAAACTTGTTACCAAAGAAATTATGATCAGTGCATCATTATTCAAATAATAGATCAAATCTCATAATGTGAATATTAAATCGATAATAACATAATCATTCCCATAATTTCATAAATGGCATTCAATATAATCCATGTTTTTCCTTGTCATTAATCTAAACATCATAATAAATTTACTTATGTCCAAGTAAAAAGTGAAAGTATAGCAAGACAAAAATTGGGGATGTAACATATCCTTCCCCTAAAGATTCATCATCCTCGATGATATAAAGTATTAAAAAGTAACTAATAAGCAAGTTCATTGTTTTCAACTGGTAACATTATTAAATAAATGAGTAAACTTTTGATAAAATTCATGGTAATCCTCCCATGTAGCATTTTCCTCAGCATATTGGTCCCATTGGACCTCGCATTGCAAGACCTCTCTGTTACGCAAGGGGAGCTTGCGCGTTTCTAATACCTTGAGTGGCTCGATCGAGACCACCCTGGGTCTTGCATCTATAAAGAATTCCAAGTCAAAATATGATTATTACCTGCAATATATTTCTTCAAGTAAGACACATGAAAAACATTGTGCATTCTAGATAAGGCTGGTGGTAGAGCAATTCTGCAGGCAACCGGATTGACTACATCAAGCACTTCAAAGGGTCCCACATATCGAGGAGCTAGCTTAGAAGACTTCCCAAACTTAATAGAACTTTTATGAGGTTTAACCCTCAAAAGAACTTTTTGTCCAATGGAGAATTGCCTCAGAACACGTTTTGCATCAACATAGCTCTTTTGCCTATCATTGGCTTCTAACAATCTTTTTCTGATCAGCTTAACTTTCTCTTCCATTTCAGCTAGCATTTCTGGTCTGATGCTAATCCTATCCTCTAGCTTATCCCAGCTTATAGGAGTTTGAAATCTTCTTCCATACAATGCTTAATGGCACCATCTTAATAGCGGAATGATAGGAATTGTTGTAAGAAAATTCCACAAGTGGTAAGTATTCTTCAAACTTATATTGCTGATCCATGCAATACATTCGCAACAAGTCTTTCAAGACTTGGTTAACTCTCTCAGTTTGCCCATCAGTTTCAAGATGGTAAGTTGTACTCACATTGAGTTTAGTCCCTAGAGCAGAAAACAAAGTTTGCCAAAACCTTGACGTTACACGTGTATCTCTATCCGAGATAATCTTTTCAGGGAAACCATGCAATCTAAACACCTCTTGCACAAATTTACGAGCTAACACAGGTGGTCCATCAGTCAAATTCCCTGGTATGAAATGTACTACCTTAGTGAGTTTATCAACCACCACTAAAATGGCATCAATATTCCTTGACATAGGAAGACCTTGAACAAAATCCATGCTAATAACTTGTCATTTCCACTCTAGCACATCATGTGGGTTCAACAATCCTGCGGGGTGTTGATGCTCTTCTTTTACCCTTTGACATTCTAAACAGCTTGCTACAAATCTTGCAGCATCATTCTTCTTTCCTTTCAAGAAATAAAGAGGTTTAACATCCGCTAGGAGTTTGGTCACTCCTGGATGTCCCAAATACGGTGTAGTATGAACTTATTTCCATACTAGATCCCTTAATCGAGCTGAATCAGAAACATGAATTCTATCTTTATACATCAATAGTACATCTGACTCAAACAGAAAACCATCATACCTTGGATCTCTAGGATTATCTTTTAGAGCTTGCTTAGCCTACTCATAAAACTCATCACTAGACAAATTTTGCAACACCAAATTCTTGAAATTTCCACAAATAGAAACAATGGAAACTATATGTCTTCTACTACTCAAAGCATCAGCTACTCTATTCTCTTTTCCTTTGATGTAATTTATCTCAAATTCATAGTCAGATATCAATTCTAACCATCTCCTTTGTCAAGAATTCAAATGTGGTTGAGAGAAAATATACTTAAGACTTTGATGGTCTAATTTAAATACAAAAGTCTTCCCAAACAGATAATGTCTCCACATCTATAAGGCATGAGTTACTGCTGCCAATTCTAGATCATGTGGTGCATAATTTTTCTCATAGGATTTCAATTTCCTTGACTCATATGCTATAACTCTTCCATCTTCCACAAGTACTCCTCCTAATCCTTCTCCTGAGGCATCTGTAATCACCTCAAATTGTCCTTCGGGGTCAGGAACTTTCAAGATTAGAGTTGTAGTTAACTTTTCCTTTAAGAGATCAAATGCTTCCTAACATTTGTCTGTCCATTCAAATCTTTTTCCTTTCATCTACAGGGAAGTGATTGGACTAGCAATACTGGAGAAATTTAGAACAAATTTTCTATAATAGCCTACCATGCCCATGAAACTATGCACCTCATGCACATTTGTTGGTACAAGCCAATCCAGAATAGCTGTGATTTTTGTAGGATCAACAAATATTCCATTAGCTGAAATAATATGCCCTAGGTATTGAATCTCTTTCTGGAAGAATGTACACTTTGATAGTTTCCTATATAACTTATGTTCTCTTAACCTTTGCAAAACTATTTGTAGGTGATGTTGATGTTCTTTTTCATTCTTAGAATAAATGAGTATATCATCCAAAAATCTTAAAACAAACTTGTCCAAACAATCTCTGAATATACTATTCATGAGATTCATGAATGCAGTAGGTGCATTCATCAAACCAAATGGCAACACTGTGAACTCATAGTGTCCATATCTGGATCTAAAAGCTATCTTATGAATATCTTCATCCTTCAGTCTTAACTGATGATATCCCGATCGCAAATCAATCTTTGAAAACACAATAGCTTCACACATCTGATCAAAAAGATCATCAATACGTGGCAAAGGATATTTGTTCTTTACCATTACATTATTAAGCATATGATAATCTATACACAATCGAAGGGTTCTATCCTTCTTCTTAACAAAAATAACCAAAGCACCCAAAGGTGAAACACTGGGTCTAATTAAACCTTTTGCCAACAATTCTTGTAATTGTGCATTCAATTCCATTAACTCCGTTGTTGTCATACAGTAGGGTGCTTTTGATATAGGCTTAGATCCTAGTTTAATGTCAATACCAAAATCAAAAACCCTCTTGGGAGGCAATCCTGGAAGTTCTTCAGGAAACACATCCTGAAATTCCTCAAGAAAAGGATACTTTTCTCCAAAAGGTGAACTAGGGTTTTCTACCCCTTCCTCCATTTGTTCCATTTTGACTACAAACAACTGACAACCTTTCCTTCTAGCCCTTTTTAATTGCTTGGTAGAGATAGGTCTGATTTTAACTTCTCTTTGAATCCCTTGGAATTGGGTCAGATTTCCCAAATCATCTAAGCATTCAACTATTTTTGAAAAATAGTCAACCTTAGCTCTATGTTTCCATAACCAACTCATTCCTAGGATTACATCATAGGAAACTAGGGGAGCTACATATAGATTTACTTCAGTTGATAAACTAGGGAGGTCAATTTTGGCTTCAAATAAACATTGCTCTACCTAAGCCTTAGATTGGTTAGCATATTCTACTGACCAATGTTTGGACATGTGACCATCTTTTCTAGAAAATTTATTCAAAATTCTAGGAGAAACAAAGTTTTCAGTGGCTCCTATATCAATCAAAATAGATATAGGGACTCCAAATAAAGTACATGTCATCTCAATGGGTGTGATTTGATACTCTGCTTGACGATTGCCGAGAGATGCATGAATCCTTTGTTGGAATGCTTCTTGCTGATTTGGTAGTGCAGTACCTCTTTGTTGACCATTTTGATTCTTGTTAGGGAAATAATTTACATAATGGTTGCCCCCACAAGTAAAGCATCCTCCAATGGATCCTTTCTTATCTAAAGTCTTCCCATTGTTATCCTCATTTCTTTTGTAGTTACCAATCTTCTTCTCATTACCAGATCCACCTTTGTTCTTCTGAGGTCCTTTATCTTTTCTTTTGTTATTATAGCTCTTTTCATATCTTTTCTTGTAGGGTTGATTTTTAGGAGTTCCATTAAACCTCTTGCAGCTTCTATCATGATAAACCAAGATGGATTTCAGTTTTTACTCTTGCTTGATCGCCTTCTCATATACTTGATCCATTATTATGGGACCATGCACATCCACTTCACCACCAATTTGAGCATTTAAGCCCATGATGAATTTTTTGATCCTAAATCTCTCATCCTTTTGATACTGTGGAACATATTTCAGGAGTCGAGTGAATTTTTCTCCATATTCCACCACTGTCATATCTCCTTGTTGAAGATTCTAAAAATCAGTCATTTTTTTATCAAAATAGAGTTGTGGTAACCATCTCTTGAGAAAGAGTTCAACGAACTCTTCCCAAATTACCCTTAGAGAGCTTAAATTCAATTCCATCTTCTTATTCATCCACCAAGTGGATGCTTCTCCTGCCAATTGGAATGCTCCCCATACTGCCTTGGTCACCTCTGAGTAATTTCTTATCTTGAAATATTTTTCCATCTCTGTTAACCAAGCTTCTGCAGCATCTCTAGTCTCTGTCCCATCAAATTTTAGTGGAATAACCTTCTTCATATCCTTTGAGAGCTCCGAGGTCAATTTATCCCTTGCCTCTTTATGAGGTTCAGTACTCTTACTTTGATCTTCATGATTTTCTCTTCTTTCACCATGAGAGTTTTCACCTCCTCCCTTAGTATTCCCTTTATCATCCACCTTTTCCAAATCACCAAATCTTTTCTTTGTTTCCTCAAGCATGGTTATGATTTGGTCCATCTTATTATTTGGTGGGTGGTTTTCCTCTTCACTTTCTCCTTGGTTAGTTCTTGTTCGCACCATGTTTAATGATTTCTCACACCTGAGAATATTGAGGTTTCCATTAGTTCAAGATTATAATCTATCCCATTAAATCTAAACATAATAATCAATTTAAACAATAGTTTGGCACAAAAACAACTCTTTTTATTTATTATTTATTTCATTTCAAAAGTAAAGAGTATTCTTCTTTTATACAAGAAATGACTTCAAAAGTCGTGCTCAAGAGGAGTATATCCTTCAGACTCATTTTTAGATACATAATCTCGAGGTATATAACCCTCTGACTCACTATTGGACCTAACTTCTATGATCTCAACAGTTGGGGGTATGAGGGGATCTCGCCTAATCATAGTTGTTTCCTCATCTGACATATACTCTATGATTTTGGCAGTGATCTTAACTCTTTCCTTGTTTTCCCTTCTCACTCACTTGATTCGAGTTAAGGCAGTTGCCAGAGTTTTAGTATCACTTAACCAAATGCCACTCTCATCATTGGCTCCCTCAAAGGTTTTGATAATGGCCTCACGTTCTCTTTTTTCTTTAAGGAAATGTTGACTCGAATTAACAGACTTTCTTGCTGTCTTCTTAAAACATACCATCCTGGCATAAAAAATTTCAAACATTAGCTAACCACATAATGTTGACTACAGGCAAGCATAGTGGTCTCATAAGCCCTAGTGCTAAACCTGGTAGCTCTGATACCATATGTAACATCCACGTTCTAAAAACATAGTAAAACCAGAAATTTACCATAGAGTAAATCAATAAGGTAAAAATGAGATAGAGAAAAAATTTATTTTATTCAACATATAATCAAGTAACTACAATTACAAGATTTCTTTTTACAAAATACAATAAACCATATTGTCTTTCTCAATTACAATGTTTACAATAGTAAATCAAATACATATACAAATTTTGGAATAAATACCGCTTCTGAATATCTGACATCTTTATCACAAGTCCTGGTATGTTTCATTCTTGGAGAGAGAGTATCTTTCCAGTGATTAACCTCCATCCACAAACTAATGGTCTCCCACACATCTCTCACATAGGAAGTGACCCTACCCTTCACGAGGGATATAAACCTTAGGTAACCAGTGGTAATTTGCCTTTCTCGAGTACATAGTGTTGTATTCTACTCAACTCCATTAACCATACAACCCTAGATACCCTCTAGCTAAGTATGATTTCCGATAGGATGAGCAATCCGAATATAGTGAACCGATAATGCATGCAGAAAAAAAATGCATTACTTTGGCCAATGTTTTTAATATTAATATTGTCCATAATGAAAGTAGTTGTTGTGTTCACCCACCCCTACTCGATTTGGATACTGTCATATTCTCACAGTTTGTTTACTCCTATTATGACTATGTAAATAGTTTAATCATTGCGTCATGATATTAGTATCTTTTGACTTAAATAAGTCTGTATGACAACCATTTAATGGGTTTGTAATCGACTCTAGGGTTTTCCTAATATCCTTTGTTAATATGATATAACATTATAACCATATCTTAAATCTAGGAGTCCTAGATTCACAAATAACCCTTGATTAACTCAACCAAGGTTAAGAATACTATAGTTCTTAAATAGATAATATCTCCTATACAAAGGAATGTAGAATAACTTTGATAATGTGTTACAAACAAAACATACCCTGAATATATATCCCTACAAGGTCATTCTCTAGTAGACATAACCTACTCCATTGTATTAGATCTCTTCAAGGATAATATTAACAAAAAGATAAATAAATCTATAAGGGTTCTCCCATAAACCTTATGTCCATCTACCATAATATCTCTAAGTTGCTTCATTCGAAGAGAACAATAATTGTCTAAAAATCCCTATGAATCTAAGTTCTCATGGATCTAGAAAACAATTTCCGTTATACATATACATAATCAAAACAAGAAAATACTTTAAATTATTATTACCTCAATAATATACTATTCAAGTCTAAGAGTATATTAATCAAAGTTCATTCAACTCTATAAAATCTAAGAGTCTATTGTTTGGTTAACTTGCAATCATTCCATTGACTTGCTACAAACTTATTCGATAAGGGAACTATTTCAAGGCTAATAACATCTATGACAATCTCTTACTATGATGGTCTTTTATCCTCCATTCTATGCATTGATATGATTATCAATTTATAGACAGATAAGCAAATGGTCGATGTAGTATACTATAACAAACTACTCACTTGAAATACCAAGTATCAACCATATGATTTGCATTTGTTGTCTCATCGATTACAAAAATAGATCAACATAGTTTACTTAGATAGTTATCTGCATTTTCCTACATCGATTCTTAATAGTTTTCAACTATAACTCAATAAAAATATGAGATTTAACCTCTCTAGAGAACTCATACAATCACCATAAGACTACAATGTACTCACTAAAAGATATTAATCGATTTCCTCACAGTTATCAAACACATGACTGAGAAATACCTATTAATGGATGTTTTAAGAGCTGGCAAAAATGTGCAAATATGACACTATGTCAATGCCTCTTGACTGCATACTCCCTCTCTATTCCAGCCACTAAACTTCTCTCTGCATACTTTCGATCCTCCCTGCCTATGTTCTCTCCTCTCAAGTTTTAACCTTGTTAATATATCGATACCATGGCTCAACTGAGTCATTCATAATTATGACCGAGTCACGACTCCTAAAGAGTTGCCTTATTTTGCACCTCAATAGTGATTCAGTTGAAAACTTAATGAAATCTTAAAAGTCCTTAGCGACTTAGTCTTTAACTGAAATCAATTTTTAAGCAGAAGTCCACATGTCAATTGTGGAAGGCTGCCATATGGTTCATTCGGTTGGGCAATTTGTAAATATAACTGATCTTTTGATGATTAAAACATGTGGTTCGATCCCACTTATCACTACTGAAGACTATACTATAATTTCGCCTATGGCTCCTACAATACCATCGACTCATTAAGAGGTATTATCCTCTTACGATGCTAAGGCATTTATATATTTGATTACATCAAATATACTTCTTATAACATCACCACTATATTAGATAATCACAATTTAATCAATAAAATGATAATGTTTAAACAAGGAATTACGGATAATGTGGTTGGGTTGAGCTTGTCTCCCCATCACAATCCATCAGCAATAATCACGTATTCTTAACTCAATGAAAACATCTTAACGTTAAGAATGGTTTATATCATCTCAAGGGACTTAATAATAATATGACAACCATTTTACGACAATAACGTCATAATATTTATGTTAAACATAAATAGTCATAAATCAAACTCAAATGACGTCGTTAACATTATTAACAACTAAGATGACTTACTATGACTTAGAAAGATTTGAAAACAATATTGACTACCTGTCGATTAGGTTCAGAAGTAAACTAACAAGACAAGACTTACCTCTTATGACACATTGGTTCACATTTTCGTTAAACACTTATACCTGATTTGGCAAATAAACCACTCGTAACCCAAGGTCTATATCTCTCTCCTGGAAAGATACTCTCTCTCTCTCTTTTCTCTGAGAGTCATTTGAAAACCTGTAATCCTATATCAAACTTGTTACCAAAGAAATTATGATTAGTGCATCATTATTCAAATAATAGATCAAATATCATAATGCAATTATTAAATCGATAATAACATAATCATTCCCATAATTTCATAAATGAAATTCAATATAATCCATATTTTTCCTTTTCATTAATCTAAACATCATAATAAATTTACTTATGTCCAAGTAAAAAGTAAAAGTATAGTAAGACAAAAATTGGGGATGTAACACCTAGATTGATATCTCTCTCCTATTCTCTTCCACAATTCATAAGAAGTAGCTTCATTAGAAATATTCAATAAAATGAAATCAGATAAACACAAAAAATAGTGCAATGTGCTTTGTTATCTATTTTAACTCATTCTTCATTTGATATGCTATCTAGTTTCTTCTCCTTTTGCACAACAACCCATTGATCTATTTCTTCCAAGAGATCCTCCACTTTTAGCTTCCAAATCTCATAACCTATACCATTGAATTTTTTAATCTCCAAACGAGATGAACTAGCAATGATCTCTTATCACCCTAAACCTAAAACTACAAGAAAACACTTGACTAACTCCCATTGTAGTAATAAAAACCAATCACACACTTAAAGAAAGTCATCCCTCTCTCTAATCAAGACCATAGCTCTAATACCAAATGTAGAAACATGATATAAATTTATGTAATGAAAGTACGTTGAAAACATTAAGCATCCAAGTATATAAATAGTAATAAGTCATAGATGGAAAATGAAAATGATCACAAAAGAGATTCAAACCATAACACAAGATATATGTGGAGAAACCCTTTCAAAATAAAACCCCACACCGAAAGTTATCCAAATCTTTTATTAATGGACTACAAATGAATTACACCAAAACAACTTCTCCCTTAATTCTTGCAACACTTTGTTACTTTACCAACCTACAAAACAACTTATTTTTTATTCAACTCAAGCACTTAATATATAGGCACGAGGAAAATGACAAATCATGAATAGTTTCTAAAATGATGTGCTAGAAAACACTAGCTAATCTAGGCATTCTTATCCACGCATAAATCATAGCAACCAAATCAAGAGGATTTAAATTAGAAACTTTCTCTTTCAAATAAATTTCTTCACTTGTGATGCTAACTAAATATCTTCCTTATCTTCTTCTAGTCCGTATTTAACTCCCTCTCATCATGCTCTTTCTACTTTAGCAACTCTTAAATAATTTTTAATTTATCATAGTTGCATTTAGCAACTCCCATGACAATTAAGAGATAATTACAAATTGCCAAATTACAAAATACAAGTGACAACTAATGTCACTCCAATTGGATGTAAACAATAAATAATTAAATAAATACTTTTAATATTACAATATTGCAAGGAGTATGAAACATATCCAAGCACTAGCAAGTATAGCTTTAAAAGCAAGGTCCTCCAAAATTTAGCATTTGATGGAAAAATCTACATGTTTAATTACAAGCTACATCTCATCGCTACCATTGAATGGAAATAGGATCAACTTCTAGGATGGCCCAATTATGAAAAAGGATCCTCGTTCACACCATTTGGATGGAGATTTTGTGAACGAGATAAAAGTGAAGGGGTGGGATTGAGTTGGGAATCAACTAGAATAATTTTGGACATCTTCCTCAAAATTTGTTGATCATTTGGAACTCCATCACAGATGTCTTGAGTATTACCTACCTAAATAAATCAATGTCAAATGCACTAAAATCTAGGCTTTAGGGACCGGTAACCAAATTGAGAGAATTCACAATTAAAGAAGGGGCCAATTTCTTAAAAGTGCGGGAAACGAAAGAAATTAACCTTGCCTAATGAGTCATATGGAATAATGTCACTGCCCCTATCTTAGAGATTCTCAACTGGATGATCTAGCACTTCAATTTACTCATAGGAGACAATCTAATTAGAATGGGCATCCATGGTGATAGACCCATAAAATAGAGGGGGCTGTTGATCATCTTTTTTGGTTTGACAGCCTTTGATGTTTGGGAGTTCACTTTGGTAAAGTTTGAAATTAGTTTACATGAGATATTGTTTAATGAAAGTATATCTAAATCTTGGAATAGTATTTACCCACTATCTTTTTAGATAAAAAAATCACTCATGAAGGCCCTATGGAATTCACTGCTAATGTACACCATGTGGTGTATATGGAAAGATAGGAATGTAAATATTTTTGTGACAAAGTGAAGGCTCCTAAACTCTCATAAATAAAATCCATTATACCATCATTGAAATTATTCATACTACTTTTACCTATTTATGGTCTACTAGTTACTAAAAAAATGAGGAATCCTACCTTTAAAAAACTACCACCTTGAGAATAAATTATCATCCTCTAGTTCTATTCATACTTATATTTAATACCTAACCAAGACCACTGAAATCTTCCTAGGGTGAGAGTGGCCGATCCAAGTACTCTGATTCAGATAAGCACTGAACTTATTGTTAATTAAAGATATTGGAATTATTATATATATATGGGTTTTCAGTGTTAATTTGATTATGTGATTATGTTATTCAGTTGGCTTTGTTAATGATTTACTTTAGAGTTCTTATTAAATAATCACATATTGTAATTTATCTTTGTTATTTACACATCATTTAATATTCTAAATTATCTTAACTCTAGTAATAAGTATATTTAAATCTGTTGCAATCCAGTTAATAACTATGGGAGAAAAGTAGCGTTACATTCTGATTTAGATTGTGCAAGTTGTGCAGATGACAAAAAGTCTACCACGGGTTATGTTTTCTCCCTTGGTTCTAGACCAATTTCATGGTGTCGTAAGAAGCAATCTACTATTGCTTATCAACTATAGAGGTAGAATATACCACAACAAATGAGGTAGCTAAAGAAATAACTTGGTTACAGGCTATTCTTTCAGTACTTGAAAACAATATCAAGCAGGGCCTTCTTTACTTCGTGCTATGATAGTCAAAGTGTCATTTTGTTGTCCAAGAATCCTATGTTTCATGCTAGAACAAAGCATACAGAGGTCTATCACCATTACATCAGACATCTCATTCAGCAACAAGTGATTCATCTTCAATATTGTAGAATAAAGGATCAAATAACTAATATTTTAACCAAGGCTTTAAGTAAGCCTAAGTTTGTTTTTCTTAGATGACTTTTAGGACTGAGAGATGTCACATGAATATTTGATGATGTTATTCAGGGGGGATTGTTGTGAATGTTTACCATCATATGAATGAATAAGTGTTTTATATGAGTCATCTTATGTAACCCCTAACATTAAAGGGGGATGCCAACATATAGTTAGTGCTAGTGGTTGATAGGCAAAATAAGTAGTTAATGTTAGTGTCTCATAGTCAACGTAATTAATGTAAGCGGTTGATAGGTTAGGCAATTAGATAGAAGAAAAAAATGAGAGTGGTTGGGTACAATAATTTAGAAATGCTATTTATATGTATCAAATCAGGAATGAAATCAATTCAGTTTGCTTTAGTTTGTTTCTATGATAAAAGGGTGTAGAGATCTTTTTAGACCCCGTCCCATTTTTTTCAATATGTTTTTTTTTTAATTTTTTAAAAGGTGTCTTTTATGTTGACGAGCGTAGGGGATGGTAGGCTTGCCATTCCCTGCCATTTCTTGAAAAAATTGACGTTGCAGAAATGTTTATAGGGGAAAAGACCCAATAGGTGAGATAGTTCCAATGGCTGAGATAGTATTTGTGCATTTAAGGCCCAATATTTTTAAAAGTTTAGTACCACTTTAATGTTGTTAGTGTTACTATAAGTACTAAAAATTGAATTAAATGTGCCCTTTAGATTTAAAAAGCAACCAATCATGTGATGCCACATCAGCCCACCAACAAATCATGACTTAAAGCACACCTATTGGTCCACCCTTTTTTGGGGGGAACTATTTGACACCTCAACAAAAGGTATGCTGATGTGGCATCATGTTTGATGATGTGACCTTCAAACCTTAATTATAAGCAAGGGCCTTGCCAAGTAAACTACTGTCAAAATTTTGAAGCGATTCAAGATTGCCACCTATGATTTTGAGAGGCATGAAGTTAGGGTGCTCAACTACCCCTAAATTCTTTTGAGAATTATGGATGGGTGGGAAACATTTATGACCACATCCCCAAAACATCCCCCATAAAGTAGGGCCAAAAAAATATATGCATAGATAAAATACGATCTCAACAACAAATGGTTATTACAGACTAAATTCAAACAAATTTAGATAATTAATTTTTTATATAATACGTGAAGGTCCGTATTATTTTGACATATTGCAACACAATTTTATTTTTGCAGGTAAACGGTGAATATCTGAAGCTGTAACATTTGGGGTTCTGTTGGAATCTAAGCCTGTGTTTGGAAATGCAACAGTTTCGTTAGTACCGGAATCTGTGCCTAAGCCTGAGTCTGGAAGTGCAACTTCGGAAGTACCGGAATCTGCGCCTAGTGGGGTTGTGGTGATATCTGCGCCTGAGACTGCACTTGTGCCTTAAGCTGTAACGAGTGGGGTTGGGGGGTATCTCCGCCTGCGCCTGTGACTGTTCCTAGGAAGGGTAAAATCTTACAGTTCTCAAGAAAATATTGGCATACAGAAACATCCAAGAAAACAACATTAATGAAAGGCAGTCATCAAAGAGAAGAAAAGAAAAGACATTACATGATGGGCAGTAAGCCATGAAATCTACCGCAGGCACAGCCAAGAGACTTCCCAAAGTGGCTTACGTAGTCACACATGCTTTTAATGTATAAACATTAACAAGGCACAATGGCCAAACTGGACAAAACATGTTGGCATATGGAAACGTCCAATAAAACAACATTAATGAAAGGCAGCCATCAAAGAGAAGAAAAGAAAAGACATTACATGATGGGCAGTAAGCCATGAAATCTATCGCAGGCACAGCCAAGAGACTCCCCAAAGTGGCTTACTACTAACTCTACCGCACCACCACCCGTCCCTCGAACCACTCTAGAACCACCGCCAAGCTTGCTGACGCCACCCAACTCCTCCACCAAGGACACTTCCAACTCCTACCAGATTCTAATGTCACCACCGGAATCACCCACAGCTCCATCACCAAGAGCATCAACAACACCTTCGCCCAGCAACCCGGCCATCTACACCTTAAACAGCCGGCTATCACCACCAAAGTCACCGCAGAAAACTGGGGAGAGAGCGAACATACATTCCTTGCCTCCGCCAAAACGGGCCCAACGAGGGGATATACACCATCCATGGAGTAAAAATACGCGATATCGGGGCCTCAAGCTCCTTTGTATCCACTCTACTTAAATATCATCCACTTCAATGATCAAACAACCTATAGCAATTTTACACCTCATTCACAACAAAAAGTGGTAAATATTTGTCCTATTTTTATTGGCCAAAATTGACCTTTGACTGTTGAAGTGGATGATATTTAAGAACAACCCTCTGTATCAGGTGCCTATCAATGGGCCAAAACCCCACCAACTCCATCAATCACACCATCTCCTTCTACAAGTCCGACACCATCCTCCTCTCCAACCTTTCCTCCAATGCCAACTCTAATACACCGCCAGGACCACTTCCCGATCTTGCTCCTCCAGCAGATCCTCTTTCCCTCCATCCGCTTTCTCTCCATTCATGAAAGAAGGCTCAACGAGAGCAGAAACTTCATCCAAGTACTCTGATCTAGATAAGCACTGAACTTATTGTTAATAAAAGATATTGGAATTATTATGTATATGTGTTTTCAATGTTAATCTGATTATGTGATTATGTTATGCAGTTGGCTTTATTGATGATTTACTTTAGAGTTCTTATTAAATCATCACATGTTGTAATTTATCTTTGTTATTTACACATTATTTAATATTCTAAATTATCTTAACCCTAGTAATAAGTATATTTAAATCCGTTGCAATCCAGTTAATAACTATGGGAGAAAAGTAGCGTTACATTCTGATTTAAATTGGGTAGGTTGTGCAGATGACAGAAAGTCTACCACAGGTTATGTTTTCTCCCTTGGTTCTAGACCAATTTCATGGTGTAGTAAGAAGCAATCTACTATTGCTTATCAACTATAGAGGTAGAATATACCACAACAAATGAGGCAGCTAAATAAATAACTTGGTTACATGCTATTCTTTCAGTACTCAAACAACATCAAGCAGGACCTGAACTTTACTTCACTATGACAATCAAAGTGTCATTTTGTTGTCCAAGAATCCTATGTTTCATGCTAGAACAAAGCATATATAGGTCTATCACCATTACATTAGGCATCTCATTCAGCAGCAGGTGATACATCTTCAATATTGTAGAATAGAGGATCAAATAACTGATATTTTCACCAAGGCTTTAAGCGAGCCTAAGTTTGTTTTTCTTAGATGTCTTTTAGGACTAAGAGATGTCACATGAATATTTGATGGTTGTCATTTAGGGGAGATTGTTGTGAATGTTTACCATCGTATGAATGAATAAGTGTTTTATATGAGTCATCTTATGTAACCCCTAACATTAAGGGGTGATGTCAACATATAGTTAATGCTAGTGATCGATAGGCAAAATAAGTAGTTAATGTTACTTCCTCATAATCAACATTATTAATGTCAGTGGTTGACAAGTTAGGCAATTAGATAGGAGAAAAAAATGAAAGTGGTTACGTACAGTAATTTAGAAATGCTATTTATATGTATCATCTCAGGAATGAAATCAGTTCAGTTTGCTTTAGTTTGTTTCTATGATAAAAGGGTGTTACAGATCTTTCTAGACCTCATCCCTTTTTTTTCAATATGTTTTTATTTTTTATTTTTTATTTTATTTTTGCAGGTAAACGGCGAATATCTGAAGCTGTAACGTTAGTACTGCAATCTCCGCCTGAGCCTGAGTCTGGAACTGCAACAGGTTCGTTCGTACCGGAATCTGCGCCTAGTGGGGTTGTGGTGATAGTTAATGCTAGTGGTGATATTCAAACAAATTTAAATAATTAATTTTATTATGTATATGGTACTTGAAGGTGCCTATAATTTTGACACATTGCACGTTAATTTTATTTTTCCAGGTAAAGGGCCAATGACATCCATCAATATGAATTCTAAGCCACCTTCTACCGATAGTAAAGTCTTAAAGTTCTAAAAAAAAACATAAAAATCTGTTTTTAATTGTTTTTTTCCTTATAGACTAACGATATTTACTTTCTTTATCATAGTAAGTCGGGACGGGGCTCCCTTCCCAGACAAAGCCTCCAATGTTTTAAAGAAAAAATCTAGAGTTAAAATTGTTATAGCTGGTAAGTGATCATAATTTCTAAATTTAATAAAAAATCTCAAAACTTTTGGATTGTTATGCTGAAGCCTCAACTGCCATGTGAGCTATAGAAGAATTTGCCAATGGTGTTGTTTTAATGTTGTTATTTTTCATGATGCAGTTGTTGCAGTTGTTGCAGCTGTGCTATTAGCAATCATCTTGTTGTCCTACACGATAATGTTTAAACTTAAGCCCAAAAAGGAAGGAACAACTTCCTCTTTATCTTCATCAACTGTAAATATAGAGGGGAAAGCTGATGTTCAACAACAGAAGGATCATTCTTCAGGTTCATCTTCCAACCTGCATATGGAGCCTGTTAGTGTTATAGCACATGCAGAGAGAGGAGGATATGTAGAGATGCATGCAGGTCTCTCCTCCAACCAGGAACGGTTCATGGTGCCTACACAAATTTATACAAACCTCACGTTTGATCAGATAGATTATATCAAAAAGTATTGCCATGAGTCTCGTAAAATTGGAGAAGGAAGCTTTGCACAAGTTTATAAGGGGATTTTCCATGGTAAAGATTTGGCTATAAACAAAATAGAACATAGATCCCCTGAGAGCAAAATATGGTTGGAGAATGAAGTTCGACTTCTGCAGGGGAAGGAGCACATAAACGTAAACAAGTTGTATGCTTGGTGTATAGAAGCAAAAACATCCTATTTGGCCTACATGTATATAGATGGATGTACTATGGATGATTACTTAAGAGGAAATTATGTAGGATTTCCAAACAGTTGGAAGCAGAGGTTCACAATGATAATGGGTATAGCCAAGGGAATTGAATTCTTACACCTGAATAAAATCATTCATGTTGATATCAAGGAAGAGGTTACAGTCAGCTCCATATTACAGAATATGTAAGGCGCATGATAAAGAACAATCATTTTGAAGAAGCCTTCGCTGTTGCAAACGTAGCCCTCAGATGTGCTAACCCTGAGAAGGAAGAGCGACCTGATATGGATCATGTGCTCACAGAATTCACTTCGATGATGAGCAGCGCCCACCACAATATTACTCCTAGACAGAGAAAAGAAGAAATTGAAATCATCACATCAGGATGAAACTGGTACATGTGCGGGGTTTTTGGTTATCTTTGGGTTCCCTGGTAAATATTTCTATGTTATTAATATGATTATAATATTGTGTAAAATTATATTATTATTTTCATATTAATATATTAATATGATAGTTTTATTTATTTATGTCCTAAATAAACAGACTTATATTTTATTTAAATATTTTGTTTATGTTATTATTTATAGTTATTGTATTAATAATAATATTAATTATATTATTAATATTTATTATTAAACCTTGTTCATATATTAATTATACAATTTCATTAATATTTAAATTATCAAATTTAAAAACTATATGTATTGAATCAAAATTAAATATACTATAAATAATACAATTTTGTTATTATATTTATATAGGCCTTAAAAAAAATTATTTGTTTAACATTATTGGAATGCAATTTGTCTATACAACAAATATTTAATTTAAGAAGAAAATTACAACTAAATTATAATATTTTTTATTATACTTTTTCAGTAGTATAAATTAATTTTGAATTATTATAGTGAAAATATAGAAGAGTATATCTTCTTGCATGTAAAAATTGTTATCCAAAATTGAAATTATTCTATTATTCTAAGTATTGGATAGTGGCTTGTTTTGAACATATCACATCCACACATAAAACTAAATTTCTTTTATCACATCTACACATAAAACTTAGTAGTTTAGGTTCTTAGTTAGTTAGAATTTTTTATTGAATTTTCAATTTGAATTGTACACAAGAAAATAGGGATGGAGAGTAGGGTCATGACTGTTCACATATTCCTCTCACCAACCATCATCCAACCTCTATAAATGGCAAACAACCACGTATAAATATATTTTGTAGACTCAAGACACAATAAAATTTCTTATTCAATTCTACATATAGTCATTGGTGAACCCAATCAATGTTCAACAACCCCTTAGCTACAAATCAATTTGAAGAAAAATTAGATTTTTTAGTTAGTAGGATCAAGGATTTCCCTAGAAGCATGGCAACATATAATTCTCTAGACTTAGTTTTTGAAGGCCTTATCCTCCAATTTGTTGCATAACAAACTCTTTTAAAAGGATTTTATTCTCAATTTACACATGACATTCCCCTTAAATTGTGTGAGTTTCCAGACTAGGGAAGATTAAACCTAGATGTGCAATTATGAATTCAGGTGCAAGAAGCTCTTTTTAGCAAAAATAGGAGGGAAGTAGGAAATCCTTACTCTAAATAGACATCATTGGTTTGGAATTATTAACCAAGAAGGCTTCAATGGTCTTCATTAAATTCATCAAATTTTACAAATAGCTACACAACACATCTATGCTAAACTTGTAACAGGTGTTCATTGAACTATCATGATTTTTCTCTTTAAACAATGACAACCAAATGTAAATGCTCCACTTAATCCAAGGTAAATTTAATTTTCAATCAAACATCTACACACCAAGATGTTTACAAATAGATGAACAAATGCAGTGATAGTATAATAATTAAGTGCTCAAATCTAACTTACATGTGATAAACCATTATAAAATTTGAAATAGAACTTGGAGAAACATGTAGGAATTGAAAATAACAAATTGAAATGAGCAAGCACATATAAATAAACACATAACATCAAATACATGTGGAGAAATCCTTTCAGAAAAAACTCCACCATCAAAGAGAGGACAAGTATGTATTAATCAAATATAAGTATTACATCAACACATCAAACTTTCTCCCTTCAATATCATAAAACTCTAACAATGTAATAATGCTCAACCAATGAAAGACCCATAAAACAACTATCCAATCAACCCAATTTATGGATAATTAGAGAGGGGAAACCATGAATGGTTTCCCAAAACCAAAAATACCAAAACTCATGGTATGGTGAAAATCCACACCCCCATGGCCAATCAATCAAAGCTCCATGAACAACAACTATAAATAACATCTTTGGCCCATGTGAAAAGTGTGCACATGTTCTGAAATATGGCACTTCAAAATAGAGTGACCAACTAATGTTGACCCCACACATCATAACAAGATGCTTCATTGTCTCTCTTCATGCATGGGATTGAGAAAGTGGTATAAATAAATTCAAATCACTTTGAAACCACCACCATCCTATGTAACGTCCCTTCTTAATGCCACTATAATTAATATTCTGAGTTACAAGGAGAAATAATAAAATAATAATATCTAGACGACTACCTACATGAGCATCTAGGTGCTCATTCTTAACTTATTGTAGATGGGTGAGTGCAAGATCATTATGGGCCAAATCATACCCCTAATTAGAAATGAAAATGTTAAAAATAGAGTTAAGTAACTTCATGTGAAAATTAAATGAGTTATCTACACAATCTAAAAATAAAATAGTGATAAAAGTTGCAGGAAATTGAATGTAGTATAGGAGTTACTATTTTATCAAAAAATAAATAAATAAATGGTGAAAATTAAATATTTCAACAACACGGTACTATAATTAAAAAAAAATTAGGCATCATTACGGCCAACCTAAGTATGAGTAAAAAATATATTATTTTTCAAACTTTGGATATAAGTAAAGAATACATGAGTTGATGTGATGCATTTTTTTGAATTCTTTTGTAAATAAATAATTATTTATGAATTTGTCATGAGTGTTTTTAAAAATACTAATAAAAATATAAAATTTATAGATTTTCAAAAACCTGTAGCTAATGAAGCTTAGAGTGTGACACATCTTTTGGATTTGAAAAAGATGAACACGGCATATGTAGAAGGGGATATTGGGAGGCCCCAATGTTCTTTGAAAAATTTTAGTTTCAAGCTACCTTGAGCATTTGGTTTCTCTATTTGGTGGGTGTTTAACCCACTCTGCCACACACTTGGTTCAGGGGTGTGTGGTTGTCTTCTTTTGGGCCTATTTTCTTTGTCTAGTTCTTTTGAAGTAGTGTTTTCTTGGTAGCCTAGCTACTGCTAGACTTTGGTGTTTGTTGTTGCTTTTCTGTCATTTCTTTGTTAGTCTCACTCTTGGGGCTTTTCTTTTTTCCGTTGGGATTTAATTTTGTATAAGGGTGGGTCCCCTCTAAAAACTTTTTTACCTCAATCAATAACATATGTAGAAAATTAATAATTATTACCTATTTTTCTGGTTCAGGGGTTTTCTATCTCTCAATCCCCTTTATTTGATCACTCAAACATCAAATTGAACCATCTTTTGAATGGAACTTGGAAATTGAATTTTGATTGCACCTCTCATGGTAACTAGGGACCCTTAAGGGTAGGTTGTGTTATCCATGATTCTTTAGGTAGACTAATCAAAATGGGTTCCAAAAAGATCAAACCATGCACAAATAATGAAGCAAAAGTAGAAGCTTTAGATCCCAGGCTACAACTAGAAAATTCATGCAACATTGATAATATTATGATTGAAGGGGATTCAATGGTCATCATCCTTTCCCTCAGAAAAAGATATTTAGCTAATTGGAGGATCAACAACATAATCAATGATGTCTAGACTTCTTTGAACAATCTGTGCTTCTTTCACCATTAATCATTATGATAGAGCGAAATTAAATTATAGATTTTCCTTCTAATTAAGGGATAGACCAAAATAAAGAGCTCATTATAAGTGACTCCATCGATTCATGGGATTTGGAGTAATGAGTGTGTTAAGACCCTTGCATCATAGTAAACATTACAAGTGCATTTGAGAGTGATGGATGTGGTAGTTGATATCATTATTTTATTGCTCCCTCTGCATGGTGGCACTCTCCATTATTTCACATAAGTACCTTTATTACCCACTATCTCTCTTTCTTTGCATTTCAAAATAAATATTTATGCTACATTTCTAGTTTCCATGGAGCTACTCTTTCAGTTTGGAAGGAAAATTCATCAGATTAATTTCATAGCTGAGATAATAGAGGCTATAATGAGAACAATGTTCTTTTTTAAAGCTGCGATGTGCTAGATGTGATTAAAGAGGTGTTGGTTAGTGATTTCATCAAGGAAGCCATGAGACACTAGGTAAATTCTAATATTTCTTCCATATTTGTTAGAATTGTCTTAATCATAACTAAGTCTCTTGGGAAATATTATGTCTAGGATAAATTATACTCTAGAATTAATTATGTTGTCGACAAGGCTTCTCCTATGAAGCTTTCCTATCTTTCTTGTACAGGCTTTGAATTTAGGGGATTAGTTTTAGTGGGTACTATTATGGGAATTGAATCAAGATTGGAGGCTCTCATTAAAGAGGTGGTGGCTATTCAAGGTTTTTTTAATGGTTGTAATGGTGCCAATCCATACATCTCAACTATGAATCTCTTTAACTATGTAGGCCAAAGAAATATTCTAATGTCTTCAAGAGAGATTTAATCTAGCAAAGGAAGAAAAGGCAAAAAAAACCATACAACAATAAGCTATTCTAGTGAAGCATGAATATGGTACCTATGGATCTGAGTTCATCAATATGTAACAATCTTTTTTCTCATCTATTCTACAAGATTTTATGATAAGGAAAGAATTTTATAATTTTCTAAGATGTTAAATATAATGGGAGAGGGCCCTTACCCCTCACTTGATCTATAAAAAGAAGTATTACCTATTAAATTATAAATGAGGCATATATTATATTTTTACAATTTCAAGAGTCTCTTCTAGAAAGCCTTTTAATTTTATTACATAAAATTTTGTTAGCTTCACACATGAATTCATGAAAAAAAATAGGATAACACCAATGCATGATTTTGTAAGTTTTTTTTGGCATATTTTGTGACTCTCACTTGCTTAAATCTAAGAAAATCTTAAGGCATTTTTTTAGGGAAGCCAAATTTGAGATAAAAATATTGACATATTTTTCATCAAAATCGAAATCTAAATCCAAATGTTGGCACCTTTCCATGTGTTGGCACTTATTCTTATATGTGCCAAAAATGTAAAATTTTCCAAGTCTTGCATTCTCTTTGTTGCCTTGGACATAGCTTTGCCCATCTTTGATGTTTGATCTAATAATTCATTTAATGGCCCCCTTGGTAAACTTTTGCTTGGTGTTGTTCATTCTCTCCCCTCATAGTTTTTCATATGCCTAAACTTTAAAAAAATCTTTTTCTAAGTATGGTGTCTTTAAGTGAATTTATAGCCTCAGGATTTTCCCTCATTCTTCTAAGTATGGAGTATTTTCTACCTTGGTATCTTAACCCTCATTTCCCTAAACCTTTTTGTCCCTTCATTTTGGGATCCTGGGATTTTACATCCTAGCATGCTTTCCTCTCGATCCCCAAACCCCCACTTCTCTTGATCCTAAGATTTAAAGCATTCTCATGCCACAATCCTTTCCTTCCTTTTACCTCATTCTCCATGTTCCTTGATTCCCTATCTCTACTTTCAAACATTCCCTTGCTAACATCATGTTCTTCTAAATTCATTCACTTGGCATATATGCATTTCGATCCTTTATTTCTCAATCCCTTGCTTTATGTGGTATTTAAGAGTTCCCCTTCCATCTTTGCACCTTGATCCCAAAGGAGTTGTTTTCCCCAAGTCCTAATCTCTACTATGTCACGAGATCATTGAATTTTCCTTACTACTCTTATCAAACCCTAGTTCCATGTCAAGGATCTCCAAACCTTGAACCCCAACTAGATTTTAGTCTTCTTCCTAGATCCTATCAGTATTAGGTTTGCCAAATCCTAGATCCCTAACCTCCCTCAGTTTAAATTCCTTTGTAAACTTTCAAACTTCTTCTTCGCCCTCTTCAAGTTGCACAAGGTATCTCAAATCCATAAATCTCACTGGCATGATAAAAATTGTAAATATCTTTGCTTCTAAGGTAGGATGGTAGAAATTGTATCAAATCCATATCCCCTCTCAATATAAGCTCTCAAGAAAGCTTCCATATTTGTCTCTACTATCATCCCTATGCTTGGGATCTCAATCCCTGATGCTTCATAGTTATAACTTCCTATGACTACAAAATTTTGCTTCCCTATTCACTTTGCATCCTAGCATCTTGACTTCCAATTCCCAATTCTACTTTGGCACTTTTATATCCTTAAGGAATTAATATTACAAGACCCTAATATTTATATGTCGTGCATTCCCATTGCATCACTAGGTTCCTTTGCATCGCATAGTGCCTTCTTGCTCTTTACACTTCTTGTTAATGAGTTATATCCTCAGGGATGTGATCCCATGTGTCTTTAAGCACCCAATTAAATTAAAGAAATGCATCCTAAATACTATGAAACCAGTGCATATTCATCAAGTGCTAGCAAAGCATTTTAAAATGATGTGTCAAGCCCCTATTGCATCACATGACACCCTTCACATCACATAGTCATTGCATGCTCTTTTAAGCCATTGTGCAATGTGTGATGGCCCTATATATATTAATGCATAAGCTACCCCATGACAACATCACTAGTTTTCCAATATCAATGTGTCATACCATCAACTTCTCTTGGTCTTAGGACTAGGTCCACCACATGTCTACATGGGCCCAATTGTTGCAATTGTTGTTATTTTCAATAATGGACCATGTGGCAACTCCTCATTCTATTTTTGACCCTCTCTACATCACATAGTGAATTGGATCCTTCTAGATAGACTTTTCAATGGTAATAGGCTTGTTGATGGAACTTGGCCTTATTTCATTTCATTATTTTTTATAAAGTGTGTGGGCCCATGAGCATCTAAAGGGCATAAGGGGGTACAATAGTATAAATTTTTTAACTCAACCTTGCATAAAGAAAACAAAAATTTTTATTGGTTTAGGAAAATAAAATAAGGTTTTTGAATAAAAGGGGTAAAAATAAGTTTTGAAGGGACCCTAGAAATCCTTTACAACAACAAGACATCAGAAAAATAATAGCTAACCCACAATAGAACCGCCAAACAGAAAAATAAGCCATAAAATAGAAAAAAACACGCATAGCACATTATAGGTCCTTGAGGGTGTTGGCATCTTCAAGTTCCTCCAAATCTTCCTCCATGGTGTGGATCTCTTGGGCCTTTTTGTTCCCATCCTTGTGATGTTTCTTTGTACTACTAGCTCTGGTATTGGGACCTATAGTTGTAGCATTCATCTTCTCCTTTGCATCCTATTGATGGCCAAAACACATGTAGAATGAAGATCACCTTACCTCTCCTGAAAAGACAATTGATCCTAGAATCAATCACCTCGAAGGTACTAGGAGTTGGGTCACAACTATACTTTGCAAACTTAGTGGTCAATATGGTTTGCTTGTTCAAGGGGCCTAGTATAAATAAATAAATTTGGATTATGCTTAATTTAAATCCTACTCTATCAATTTTGTGAAAAAAGATCAAAAGATTTAAGGTAATGCAAGAAATGTAGTGAGTGTTTTCAACAACCAATGTTTAATAATGAAAACTAGAGAAATTGAATTAACTGCAATGTTTAGATCAGTTTACAACTCTATCATTCACACCACAAGTGCAAGATTCTAAGTAATTTCAATGAGAAATAGAAATAAATATATATAACCACTGCATTTACACATAAGTTTATATATATCATATCTTCAACTCATTCACAAAATATTTATCATTCACATCCAATATTTCATCAAAGCTTAAATTACTCAAGAAAGAGTTTAGGTATTACACCATGCATGAGTAGATCAACTTGAAGAAATTAGAACCATTCTATTAATTTTGGAACAACGTGTACAGTCCTAGAAAAATGCTACAATGGAACTTGGTCCTTTTCTTCAAATTGTCTCCTTCTAACTACTAAAATGATAAAATCAAATCTACATTATGCCAATTTAACTAGGATGCTTAAATCTTCTTTGAAAAAACTATTGGACCAGAGGGCCCTTTGACAAGATAGATGTCAACTTTTTAGAAAATCAAGAAATGAAATAAGCTAACTTTAGAATTGAAGTTAATTGTTCTCAAAATATCCATCCAATTTCTGATCTTCACTTCATACATGTGGACATGAAAAACTGGAGACTGATTTTCTAATTTTGGACTAAATTCATGCAAGTATTCTAACAAGCTCATGAAAAGTACATTCTCATTCAAAATTCAAAACCACTTTATAATTTTAGTGGGACCCTTTTTCAACACCTAAAAGAATAAATTGAATTAAATACTAGTGTTGTCAAAAATAAACTCTTCAATTTAAACTTCCCAAAATAGAAGTACCATTGGTGCCTTGCCTTCGTTTGTATATTGTAAATTTGCAAAGCATTTATCCAGGTGGTCTTCATCAATTCCATCTAATCATTCCAACTTGAATTTACTTTCTTCAAAACCTTGATGAGCATAATCTATTTGGACTTTCAACATTTGAACATCCTTTTCAATTACCCTGAAATCAGATTTTATCTCCATGCATTTATCTAAAGTAGTCTTATCAGAATGTGAGGCACCATTCAATTCTTTTTCCATTTTCTTCCTCAGGGCCTCCTTTATTACTGCTATTGTGTCCAATTTACATTTATCTTCTAAGTATAATTGAAGATCTATAACATCCTATACAAAATCCTCAAGATTCCCCAAATCTTGATACATGCCTTTCTAGGCGTACAAAATCTTGATTTTGTATTCAATCATTACATCTATCCTTAAGTTCAGTATATTAATACACTTTCCAAGAAAACCTATTTCTTTATCCTAGAGGATGTCTTTGGTCTTCAACTCTCATTGACATATCTTATTTAACTCCTTTAGTGTTCTGAGATTCTACTCATTATTACTTTCTTTGACCCTGAGTTGTTCATAAAAGAATCTATTTATTTCTCCAATTAATATTATTTTCATAATATATGTAACTCTAGTCTAAGACCTTATTAGCCTCTTCCAAAAAATTGAGATATAGATTGATCAATAGCACTTGATCTTTTCTTTATTAAGTACAAAGAATGAACTTCTTGTTTTGTCATTAAGACTATAGTATCTAAAGATATTACCTTCTGTTAGGATATGTAAGTTAGGAGCTCCTTAATTAATGTCTTCATTTGTTCTAGTTGTAGTTTTAGTTCTTTGTTCATTTTGGAGACAACTGTGTCAATTGCAGATCCCAATGAAGCAATTTCTTTCGTCTTGGTCTGCTTGCCCAAATTCACCCTGGATATTTGATAATCATAGATAGAGATATCTCTATCATATTTTTCCACCAAGGGTGTGTCTAATTCAACTATTCTCTCATGTAGTTCATTGGTCCTGATAGTAGAGAGGGTTCTTGATTTCTTTGGGGTTCTTCCCTTCTCCACTTGGACTGTCATGGCTTGTAGATTTAGTGGGCTTACCAGTACTTTCTATCTATTCTCCAAGTTTAACTTGAGCCATGTGGAGACATCAAGATCCTCATGAGAAGATTGATCATCTTCTTGTTCCAATTATTTCTCTTTGTTCTACTCTTCTTGATAAGGGGCTTTTCCTTCTAAACTTTCTTTCTCTAGATTCACTTCCTATTGAGGAACTTTCTTAACTATCTCTTCTTCTATGAAAACATTAATCAAAGGTGTATCAATATGCCATGTTTCCTTCTCAATTATCTTTATTGAGTATTCCTATTCTCTAGGAGTCAAGACTTTCTCTTCCCTGTCCTTTGTAGCTATTTATTCGTCTTTTTGTAAGTTCTCTAGAGAGATAGACTTTGATGGCTAAGGTGAGGCTAGTCTTACTCCATTTCTTCATGTACATCCTCTTCTTCATGCAAATCCTCCTATGTAGTTTCCTTTTGGAGGTTCTTTTGAGGTGAGGAGGTCTCTTGATCAACATATGAATATGATCATTTCTTTCCTCACACATCACATTTTCAATTAATGGATCTTCTGTATCTTGAGTATCCTTCTCAAATACTTCTTCTTCCTAACCTTGATATGGGAGAGAAGTATTATGAGATTGAGGAGAATCCTCATGTACTTCTATGGTAGGTGTAGCTGGTGGAGGATGCAAGATCTAAACTTCTTCATCTACTATCTTCTCCACTCTCCCTTCTTGTGACTTTGCAATTGTTTTTATTTGAGTTGATAAAGGAGGGACAACTGTACTAACATTTCTGGCAGGAGAGGGTTTTTTTTGGTAACTTAGCTACCTCTTCTTTAGGCTTTTGAAATTCTTGTTTTTGCTCTTCTCCCTCATTAGGAAATTGGCCAAGTGTCATCCTTGTTGGAAGAACTTGTATCAAAGGAGTTACTCCTAAACAAACTATAACTCATACCTCTGCAGCATCATAATTAAAGTTTTCCTTGTGGTAGGATTCTCGTGTTTGCTCTGGAGTGACATCACCAATGGCTCCTCTCATTCTCCCTATGCCTTTATCTTTCTTTCTTTTTCTTATAAACCTTCTAGGATTTGATGAAGATGTCTCTTCAATTATTTGCCTTTTATCTTTTTTCCCTTTGCCCCTAGTTTTATCTAATTGTTCAATTTTGGCATCCAACTGGAGAAATGCTAAAACCCAAAAAATATTTAGCAGATAGATTCAATGGATAAGTTCTCTTTTAAAAACTAATATATCTTGGGAAAGGGATCATTATCCACCATTTTTAGGTCATAAGTGGTATTTAACACATTACCATCATCTGACAACATTGGAGGAACATCCTTTCTAACTTTAAAGGCTTTTATATGATAGGTAGTTAGCCTACAATAGACTCCCTTTCTCACTTCAAATCCATGTTTACAGTTGGCCCAAAAGTCCTCTAAAGAGGGTTCGTGATCAATAATAGTAGTACTTAACAACTTCTTAATCCAGCCATAAGGATCAAAATTTGACCTAGGCATATATACTTTGAGGTTTAAACCTCTAGCTCTTCAATAGTAGTCTTTGCAACATTGATGGAAGGACACAAATAGAACCCCAAGTCAAATGGGTATTGCACCCCAGGCTTGTGCTTTCTTGACAATTTCAAATGCACTTCAAGCATCTACCCAGAAAATTCTAATAAGATCACCTTGTCAGTGCAATATCTTGGTAGAAGGTAGGGTGCTAAATGTCAAACCTAGATATTCTAATATATGTAGACCTTTGGAACTGGATAAACCATCCTCCCCATTCCTTTATAAGGGACATTACTTGGACTGACATTAGTTATTGGTGGCCCCTATTAGTTTCTTGGTAATAGCATACAAAAATGCATCATTAACTCTTTTATAATGTTTTTGAGCCTCCTTGAGCTCAAGTTGAAGATATAAATCCTATATTTTCTTTGTCTTGCAGCCTCACCTTTGACTCCCTTGGTGACAAATCGAGGAAACTGAGGTTGTCTTGCCAGTAGATAGACTATGTAAGAAGTCATAGTGAACTTCTTGTCATTAATAACTATGGTGAGTTGGGCATGTAGTTTGTTATTTAAAATTTGACCTCAGTCAAGGAATACTTCATTCTTAAGTATGACATGGATGAATTGAAAAATCTAGTGATGGTACAGCCTTGATGTAGATTTCCCTAAAGATCTATTCAGTAGGGTGATCCTATGCCCAACCTCTGGTTGGAAGTCTGATCTAGTTAAGTTCTGTAGAATTTTAATAACTAGCTTCCTCTCCTTCAATAGCCAATACCTGTTTAAATACTTGGAATTAACAATATGATGGTCCTCAAATGAATTTTGTGCTTCTTCTGCTATGAGCATTGATATCTTTGCATGATGTGGGAGAGAAAAGGTCATAATGATCATGGCAGGAATGATGTCCATAATTATGTTTCCCTCCACATCATAGGACCTCCTGTCCACTAGATGATAATTTTATAAACAAGCTATTCTCAATTAAGGACATTGCACTATTATGCAAAATCCAGCTACATGTGCTAGTCCACATCTTGCTAGAATCCTTGATCTTGCAGTTGGGACATCTCCAAAAATATCCTTGTTAAATTGTTCTAGGCTTGTTACTAAATTATGTTCACACCTAATTTAGTAAGGCATAAACATCAGTTGTTTAGAGGGAGTACTAAAAATTTTGCTTGTGCAGGATCATCCGGTCAATGTCTAATGTCTTGATAGAAGACAACTGCAAAATCAATTATCAAAATCATGTAATAGCTCAAGTTGAGCTGTTACATCATCCTGGTAAGTGAAATCATCTACGGACAAGATTACAGGCATTCAAAGAATGAAGAGAATTGATGGAGTTCATGTTTTAGTGCAAGTAAAAGAGGTATCTATAAACTGTCAAATTATACATCATGTTTTATACATATGTTTCAAAGAAAGATCAGATGTTTTGTGCTATGTATTTGATTCAGAAAGTGAAATATACATAAGTCATTGCATAGAATGAGATAGCTGATTGGATTCAAAAGAATGTATAAAAGTGTCCCACACAAGCCGTGGGAATAACTGAAATAGGCAACATAAAAGTAAATTTTACTTTTGAAAGAAAAGAAATGCATAGGAAAAGAAGAGGGACCCGTGATTGCCTGTGAATGATGAATCCTGTGGTTGAGATGGTTGCTATCTTCCTCCATCCGTTTGAGCTCCAATATACCTGGAAAATAGATTTTGTCAATGCTCAGGGTACCAAGTCTTTTTGTACACAATCAAAACTTCAAAAGTACCATTCACTTTTATGTAGCAACAATATCAATAATCATATCAGCATAAGAGAGGTCAGAATGAGCAGATACAAGTGCCATATCAGAAAGAGAGATCATACAAGTAACCTCACATCATGAATCAAAGGTATGTTTCATATACTAACATGTTTGCTTCTTGTACAGGTATATGAGAAATCATTTTTGCTTAGTTATCTTTTATGAAATAAGCATGTGGAGAAAATGGGCTCCCATTAAGGTTGAGCCCAGCATGCTCGGAGTAATGACATTAATGCAGAGATATTCGATAGACCAAGCATCATGATGCTTTCATCACATGCATGTTGCTACTATATCAGGATGCAGGAGTTAAAAGATTTAAGATACAACAATTTAAAGAACAGTCTCAACGGTAAAACAAAATGCAAGACAGCAGACATTTTTGTTCTTCTACATGATCATTAAAGGGGAATTCATATGGTTTTGTCATACACAGAAAAGCACAAGAATAAAGTACAGCCATAGAAGGTATTTTTCAGTCTTTTTGTTGTGATTGAAGTATGAATTTGTTGTTCAAATATACCCCACAGATAGAACAGTTGAATAATGAAACAGCATATATGCAACATCATGTGTAAAGCCATTTGGAACAGCAATATGCTTGAAAAGACATCATAGATTGGAGTAGCATTAAAATAGAGTAAGTGTTGCTACATAATTAAAAAGAACAATGTATCATTTCATCTTAAAGATATCATGCTCTCTATGCATAAATGAAATCACATCTCAACAAATGAAGATACAGTCATGTGCCTGAGAGATAAATAATGGAACAGTTTGATGAAACAGTCATGAAGATAACAACAGATATAATGAAGAAAGCTAAACAATACAAAGACGACAGTCATAGTCAAGATATGTGCAATGAGGAATACAATGGAACAGTCATGAGATGCTACAACAATCTCGAAAGTAAGAGGAGAAAAAAAATGTTTATCATAAATGTTCCATCTGGTAAAGACAGCATCAACCCCATGATACATATTGATCCAGCCATATGTGTAGCAGCAATTTTAAAAAAGACAGATTCAAACATTGAGAGCTGTGATCTAGTCATAGAATACATTTCTTTGCAAAATATCACAATATCATCATATTGCAGAATAAAAGCAGCTACAGGTAAAAATGAAGAGTTTTTAGCATATGAGAGCCTCTATTTTGCATTCTCAAAAGAAGAACAGTATGATGGTTTTATTTTATGCATATTACAAATGATGAAAAAGCCCAATTTGAGTCTATGAAAGAACAGCAGAAAAATGTATTTTCACCAGCAAGGTCAAACCCACATCCAATGCACAGGAATTTTTATGAAGAGGATGGTGAGTTTCACAACTTGAAGGTTTGATAAAGCTGGAGATGCAGAACCAAAAACCACGGCCTGCACTATGGAGTTTTTCCAAAAATTGCATATGATGAAAATGAGACCTATTTCATGCCATATCAGGCCACGGCCAGTAGTGCCAAGCAAAGGTTTTATGTTTTCTACATTTCCATGAGGGAAAGAACATCATTGTTTCATTGCTTCTGCATACAAAAGGAGGATAAAAAATCATTTGTTTAGCACCCAGTCATAGCCAGATGGGGTCATTTCTCTCACAACAGATGAACTCACTTATCTAGTGCATCATATAGATTCTTTTATCTAGTGCATCATATTTTTTTCAAATTTTTTTAATAGGTTTTACTATTTTTCCTCGACATGGTAATCGACCTAATGTTTTGTGCTGATAACCTACTTGTAGTAAAAGTAAAAAGGAAAATACAAATAATAAGTAAACTATTAAAATATATATTTTTGAAAACTAAACTTATAGATCTACAAAAGGGTATTTTTATATTTTTTAAAAAATATTATTTACATGAGTAGAAGTTGTTGAAATATCAAGTTTTTCAAATAATTTAATTTTTTTGGTAAATTGGCCTCATTGTGGTGCTACATATGCTTTTAGCCAACAATTTTAGTTGGAAAAGTTGTGGACATATCTAACTTAGCTAGAATGAATCTTACAAGATCATATTTTTGACCAAAATTGATTTTTAGTTAGAAATACTTAAATACAACTATGTTGATAAGTTGGCTAAAAGTGTGACACAACTTTGTGCTTTTACCCACTAATAGTTCATTAATAAGGATTAATAATTTTCAAAATGTTATAGTATTTGATTAAATAGAAATATATATAATTGTTACCTCTTAGTTTCCAATTATAGCTATTGATTAATGAGCCAAGATAAAGCCAAGAGGGTTATATTCAATACTCAAATGGATAGCCACTTTACCCATAGCCTGATCTATATGCAATTTACTAATGTAATCATATGTTTGTGTGATTATATGCACGACGACCTTACACAAGCTAGTTTCCTCTCCTTTGTGATACTCTCCCTTCTGAAATGAGGTCATGGTGGATCATGTCATACTCAGACAATCCAATTGATAGTTAGTCCATAATCATGACATCAACATATATAATCATGTTATACTCCATAATCAACTTATGCCACTATAACATAAAACATGTCAAATACTTTCTGATTGTGCAATAGAGCAATTCTTAAATAAAATGTTGCATGTATCAACAATATAACATCAAATATATCCATTTGATATATACAAAGTAATTCAATGCTAAGTATAAATAGAAAAAAAGGCTGTGACATCCCTCCCCTCTAAGAAAATCATCGTCCCGATGATGTCAACAATGCATAAAAAGCTTAGGAAAAGGTGAGAGAAAAAATTTGTTGCTCCTCTGCAACATCTTCCTAAGTGACACTATTCTTAGAGGAATGATTCCATTGCACCTTGAATTGGACTGCTTCCATTTTCATAAAAGATTCTACTATGCTCTAGGATATATAGGTTCCTACTTGAACCTTTCCATACTATTCTAAACCTATTAAAGGAATTTGAATTCTTATGTGGTTTCCCTCTTAGGAACACTTCGTCCCTACCGTACCTCTCAGAACTCCTATTCTGAGACCTAAGCTAACCTTCTGGTTCAGACTTAAATCTTTTGAGTTAATGGTTAGAGACATGTCTCTCTAACGTTGGCTTAGCCTTGTGATGAATCTCACTTCTCTGTAGTTGCTTAACAAAAGTTGACATGGTCGAAAATGACTTCTTTGACTTTAGGTATTAGTTTCCTTGTTTTCTTTCCTGTGATAAAATTATATCAAGACCATGTACACTTAGAAATGCAAGCCATTGTCTTTGATGAACATTGGATTAACATAGGTGAATATTTAAGTCCCAAATGGTCATTTTTTAGCTTGAAGGGTTTACCGATTAGATGTTGCCTCCACCTATGCAATGTATGTACTATTTCAACTAACTCAAACATGAGGTTCATGATTACATCATAAAGCTCTTTTTTTCTAGAAATTTTATGCCACTATCTGCCCATCTCGCATAAGGACCCCTTCCAACCCATCTCATCGTCTGTCCACTCAACTTCTTCCTTTTATGAAAGGTGGTAATAAGATACATTATCTTGGAGAATCCCTTGACAAATCTCCTGAATATATGTCTAAGTTCGTACTTCCTCGACATTCAAAAAAGTGGCGATGCCAAAATGGCTTTATTTTTTTATCATATATAACATCGTCTAAATAGTTCATATACACACTATTCGTAAGATTCAAGAATGTCGTAGGTGTATTGACAAGCCTAAAGGTACTACTGTAAACTCACAATATCCATCATGAGTTTCCAAAACAAAAAAATATATGTCCTCTCCCTTGATTCTCAACTGGTGATAATCAGACCTTAAATCATGTTTAGACAACACATCTACACCTCTCATAAGATCAATTTGTTGCAAGTATGGGCCTATCTAGTGTTGTCATTGATGTCAACATACTCCTGTTGCATTAATGATAAGGTTTGGATGAGCCATGAGCTGAGGATATTGAGAAAATTAGTCTCAATCAGGAACAGTGAAGAATAATGATGACAGTAAGGCAAAAGTCCAAGATAGGATGAGGATCAGAGGATTTGGATTAAAGGGTTTGTAGATATGTGTCTTAAGGTGATCTAGTAGAGATTTCAGAGGTCCGCATGAAGATATGAAGAAGTTGTGGCCGCTCAAGTAAAACCAGTTCTGGTAGATATTTAGAGGTAACAGAGTGACACAAACAGGTCCGGTGAGATTCGGAAGTACAGTTTCCTGCTCTGCAAATTTGACGGAGTGTTAAGGAAGTCCTTGTGATGTGTCAATTTGATTGGTTCATGAATTGAAGGTCTAGAATTATCCACTCTTTGGTGGCAGTGGTGACAGACTGTGTTCTTGAGGTTCTAGATGAAAGAGAGAAGGATTTCAATATGCAGATGAAGTGCGGATGTTCTTGGTGATTCAGGCAACCTTGTGAAGGAATTTGGATTGTGTCCAGTGTGTGTTAGTGGTCTGCATTGGAGTTAGAGCTCACTATTGAAGAATAACCTCTGGATGATGGTGTTCTTCCTGAGACTAGCCGACCAGATAAGTTACACATCTTATGGATGTTCTTGTAGATGTTTGCCGACTTAGATGATTATTCCTAAGTTGATGTCTTGTATAAATAAGGGGTTGCAAAGTCATTTCAAAGTTGTCCTTATGGAGGTGAGAGTGTGGTAGTGAGGAGGAGAGTGAAAGGCAGAGCAGAAGTATTGGGCTTAAATAGAACTGATTCAAGCATGGTGAAGATGCTATTTTCCAGTTCAAGTAGGTGATACTTATTTCTTTGTAGACAGTGTGTCTCTTGTAGGCAGTGAGCCTCTTGTGAGCAGTGTGCTCGGGCAGTGAGCCCTAATTGGCATGTGCCATTTTTGTTCTTTCTATTCTTTTAACAGAGAATACAATCTTGGGTTAATCACCCATGGTTTTTCCCTTAACCGGGTTTTCCACGTCAAAATCTTGGTGTCTCATGTACTGATGTGTTTCTGCTCTTATTTTGTTGCATTGTGTTTCCATGATTGATTTATTATTATACTGCTGAATTGTAAAGTGGAATTAAGTGTTTAATTGGAAGAAAGTTTTGCACAACTAATTCACCCCCCCTCTCAGTTGTGTGCCCTAAGTCTAAAAATTGGTATCAGAGCCGAGTTCCTCTAAAAAGAGCTTAACCGCTTGAGGAGATCCAAGATGTCGTCTTACAAGAAGGATAGTCCGAAGTTTGATGGAACCAATTTTAATCTCTAGAAAGGTCGCATGAAATGTCACTTGAGATGTATGGGAATGGTGTACTGGACCATGGCTACAACACAGTATGTACCTCCACAGGGTGGTTCGAAAACCCAAAATGAAACCACAGATGTTGAAAATAATCTGTGAACTATAAAGGCTCTTCTAAGCACATTATCTGATTCAGAGCTCTCAAATGTTATTGACCTACCAATTGCTTTTGAGATTTGGCAAAAATTGGAACTTCTGCATGAAGGAGACAAGTATGTCAAATGTGCAAGGTTACAAAGTCTGAAAGGACAATTCAAAAATCTAAAGATGAGAGAAGATGAAAACATCACTACTTTTATGCCAAGAGTAAATGAGCTTGTTTGTGGAATCAGAAATGCTGGTGGAGTCTTGGATGAAGATGAGATTGTTGGCAAAATTTTCAGATCCCTTCCTGCTTCTTACAAAATCAAGGCTGTTGCCATTGAAGAATTCAGAGCCCATACAACTGTCACAAGAGATCAATTGGCTAGAAAATTGGCTGCATTTGAAATGACAGAGTTTGGAGATGACCCCCCCAAGACTGAATCTGCATTCAAAGCCAGTGCCTCTGTTAAAGGTAAACAAAGGTTTGATTCGGGAGAGAATTCATCAAGGAAACTGTCATGGTATGAAAAAGAAAGAAAAGATATGGAAGAAGTAGAAACTACTCAACTTGAAGCCCTAATTGCAAAAAGGCTGCCAAGAGGATCCGGTAAGTATGAAGGAAAATTACCTTTTAAGTGTTTTAACTGCAATAAGATTGGTCATTTTGCCTCAAGGTGTCTGGAAAGGTTTTCAAGGTAAAATCCTAACAAGCCAAGGTTCCAAAAGAACTGTTACTATGTACATGAAGATGATCATAATGAAGGAGTAACAGATGATGAATTAGAGATAGGAAACAAATCTAGAAATGAATGGGTGTTCATTGCCATCAAGGAAAAAGATCCAATGTCCTCTGTATCTGTCAATCATAAGACTGTGGAAAGAGCTCTGGCTGCCCAAGTTGAAGAAAAGGATGACTGGGTCATTGACAGTGGTTGCTCTCACCATATGACGAGTGACAAAAATAAGTTCATAGATTTGGAAAGGTATGAAGGAGGAGTGGTAAAGTTTGGTGATAACTCTGCTGGTAGAATCAGAGGTAGAGGAACTATTTCTCTTGATGGAAGGAACAAAACTAGTAATGTACTGTATGTTGAAGGTTTGAAGCACAATCTTCTTAGTGTTGGACAATTGGTGGACAAAGGCTATGATCTCTGATTCAAGAATGGGAAATGCAAGATCTTTGAAAGTTTCAGAATAGAGATTGCATCTGGTACTCAAACTAAAGGTAATATCTTTCACTTGGTTGGTACTGGTAAAAGTTTCTTATTTGTTCAAATTGATCAGAGTTGGTTGTGGCATAGGAGGATGTGTCATGTGAATTTTGATAATATCATCAAGATAAGCAATACTCAGGTTGTAAGAGATCTTCCAAAATTGGTGAAACCTTCTAACAGCTTGTGCAAAGAATGTCAGTTGGGTAAGCTGAGCAGAGTCACATTCAAAAGTAAGGAACTGTCCTCTATCGGATTATTGGACTTAGTTCATACTGATATTTATGGTCCGGCAAGAATTAGGAGTATTCAAGGTGATAGATACTTCATGCTACTAATTGATGACTATTCCCGGATGATGTGGGTAACCTTTCTATAAAAGAAATCAGAAGCTCTTAAGAAATTCAAAATATTCAAGGCTATGCTAGAGAATGAAACTAGATTAAAATTGAAGTGTTTGAGGTCTGATAGAGGTGGAGAATTCACATCCGGTGAGTTCATAGAGTTCTGTGAGAAACATGGAATCAAGAGACAGTTGTCTGCTCCTAGGACCCCACAGCAGAATGGAGTAGTTGAGAGAAAGAACCGGACCATCTAGGAAGCATCTAGGACAATGATGATGGAAGCAAATGTTCCTTAGATCTATTAGAGAGAAGTTGTCAGCACTGTAGTCTATACTCTCAATCGAGTTCAAATCAGAAGCAATACCGGTAAGACTCCTTATGAACTTTGGTTTGGCATCACTCCTACTGTGAGGTATTTTAGAGTCTTTGGTAGAAAATGTTACATCAAAAGAGATGAAGATCTAGGAAATTTTGATGCTAGAAGTGATGAAGGAATATTCTTGGGTTACTCTACTCAAAGCAAAGCATACCGGTGTTATAATGAAAGAATGAGAAAGATGATAGAAAGTACAAATGTGAAGGTTGATGAAGGAATTGAAAAACCCTCAAGATTCTATGAATATGATGAAGATGATCAGAATGGTGTTCTGACTCAAGGAGCCCAAGCCTCTTCTGAGATTCAGATCCAGATTGATCTGGTAAATCAGGAAGAAGAGATAAGTTTGAATGAGCCTGATCAAGAAGCAGAAATGCAAGTAACTCCCAAAGTGCCTAGGTATGTAAGACTGAATCACTCTGAAGATCAGATCATGGGTGATAAAAGCAAAGGTGTACAAACAAGGAGGAAAATTGCTCAAATTCCATATGAGTATTGTCTGATTTCAAAAATTGAACCTAAGACACTGAATGAAGCTTGCAATGATAAAAACTGGACTAAAGCAATGGAGGAAGAGTTGATGCAAATTGAGAAAAATCACACTTGGGATCTTGTTCCTAGACCTAGAAACAAGAATGTGATTGGAACAAAATGGGTTTTCCAGAACAAACTGAATGAAGTTGGTGAAGTAATCAGAAATAAAGCCAAATTGGTCTGCAAGGGCTATTCTCAAATAGAAGGAATTGATTTTGAAGAAACTTTTGCTCTGGTGGCAAGAATTGAAGCAGTCAGGTTATTTCTTGCTTTTGCTTCCTTCAAGGATTTCAAGGTATATCAGATGGATGTCAAGTCTGCCTTCCTGAATGATGACTTGGAAGAAGAAGTGTATATAGAGCAACTGGATGAATTTCAATTGTCTGATCATGGTGATATGGTCTGCAAGTTGAAGAAGGCACTGTATGGACTGAAGTAAGCCCCAAGAGCCTGGTATGAAAGATTAGATAAGCACCTTTTGAAGATTGGTTTCAACAAAGGTACTGGTGACAGTAATTTGTATTTCAAAATTGATCATGAAAACATCTTGATTGTTGAAATGTTTGTTGATGATATCATTTTTGGAGGAAGAGATAGTATGTGTAAAAATTTTGCAAATCAAATGAAAAGTGAATTTGAGATGTCTATGCTTGGTGAAATGAATTTCTTCTTGGGTATACAAATCACTCAAACAAAGAAAGGAATCTTCATTTCTCAGACCAAATATGTGAAAGAATTGTTAAAGAAATTTGGGATGGAAGACTCAAAACCAATGAATACTCCCATGGCAACCAAATGTAATTGAGCAAAGATGATGAGTCTCCTAAGGCTGATCAAATAAAGTATAGGTCAATGATTGGAGGACTGTTGTATCTCACTCAAACTAGACCAGACATTATGCAGGCTGTTGGTCTTGTTGCTAGATTCCAGGATGATCCTAGAGAATCTCATGTCATGGCAATCAAGAGGATTTTTAGATATCTAAAAGGGACAGTTGAGTATGGTTTGTGGTATCCTAGAGATCATGATTTCTCTCTTCATGCATATACAGATGTGGATTGGGCAGGAGATGTAGATGACCGGGAGAGTACCAGTGGTGGAGCATTCTTTTTAGGGAAGAGATTGGTTTCTTGGCTAAGCAAGAAACAAGAGGCAATATCTCTGTCCACAACTGAAGCAGAATATATTGTAGTAGTAGGTAGTTGCACTCAAGTTTTGTGGATGAAGCAGATGCTAAGAGATATCAAAGTAGAATATAAGGAACCTATTACAATTTTATGTGACAATTCAAGTGTAATAAATATATCTAAGAATCTGGTGTTGCATTCAAAGACAAAACACATATCCATCAAGTTTCACTTTTTAAGAGAACAAGTGAACAAGAATGAAGTCAGATTAGAGTTTGTGCCTTCCAAGGATCAGATTGTAGATATCTTTACTAAACCTCTACCTAAGGACTCTTTTGAGTATCTTAGGGAGAAGTTAGGGGTTACTACCCCTCTGGTGATGAACTAAGGTGCACTAATGTGCATCAGTCCGGTGGATATCATAGACATATCTTGTGATCCAGATTGATGATGAGGAGCTGCCACTAAGGGGGAGCAGCAGGTATGATTCTAAAGTGTTGGAATTGCAAGTATGTGCCCTTTGCCATTGATGTCAAAGGGGGAGAAAAGACATGTGAAAAACAAGTGGTTGCTGATCAAAGGGGGAGCAGTAAAGGGAGAGAAGACATGTGAATGGTTGTTGCTGATAGGGGGAGTTATGACAGTAAGAAGAAGTTCTTGTCTTGATGTTTAAAATAGTTTTTCACATCATATGTTGCCATCAATGACAAAGGGGGAGATTGTTGCAAGTATGGGCCTATCTAGTGTTGTCATTGATGTCAACATACTCCTGTTGCATTAATGATAAGGTTTCAATGAGCCGTGAGCTGAGGATATTGAGAAAATTAGTCTCAATCAAGAACACTGAAGAACAGTGATGACAGTAAGGAAAAAGTCCAAGATAGGATGAGGATCAGAGGATTCAGATTAAAGTGTTTGTAGATATGTGTCTTGAGGTGATCCAATAGAGATTTTAGAGGTCCACATGAAGATATGAAGAAGTTGTGGCCACTCAAGTAAAACCGGTTCTGGTAGATATTCAGAGGTAACAAAGTGACACAGACAGGTCTAGTGAGATCCAAAAGTACAGTTTCCTGCTCTGCATATTTGAGGGAGTGTTGAGGAAGTCCTTATGATGTGTCAACTTGATTGGTTCATGAATTGAAGGTCCAGAAGTATCCACTCTTTGGTGACAATGGTGACAGACTGTGTTCTTGAGGTTCCAGATGAAAGAGAGAAGGATTTCAGTATGCAGATGAAGTGCGGATGTTCTTGGTGATTCAGGTAACCTTGTGAAGGAATTTGGATTGTGTCCAGTGTGTGTTAGTGGTCCGCATTGGAGTTGGAGCTCTCTATTGAAGAATAACCTCTGGATGATGGTGTTCTTCCTGAGACTAGCCGACCGGATAAGTTACACATCTTGTGGATGTTCTTGTAGATGTTTGTTGACTTAGATGATTATTCCTAAGTTGATGTCTTGTATAAATAAGGGGTTACGAAGTCATTTCAAAGTTGTCCTTGTGGAGAATTGAGTGTGGTAGTGACGAGGAGAGTGAAAGGCAAAGCAGAAGTATTGGGCTTAAATGGAACTGATTCAAGCATGGTGAAGATGCTATTTTCTAGTTCAAGTAGGTGATACTTATTTCTTTGTAGATAGTGTGTCTCTTGTAGGCAGTGAGCCTCTTGTGAGTAGTGTGCTTGGGCAGTGAGCCCTAATTGGCATGTGCCATTTTTGTTCTTTCTATTCTTCTAAAAGAGAATACAATCTTGGGTTAATCACCCCGTGGTTTTTCCCTTAACCAGGTTTTCCACATCAAAATCTTGGTGTCTCATGTGCTGATGTGTTTCTGCTCTTATTTTGTTGCATTCTGTTTCCATGATTGATTTATTATTATACTGCAGAATTGCAAAGTGGAATTAAGTGTTTAATTGGAAGAAATTTTTGCACAATTGATTCACCCCCCCCTCTCAATTGTGTGCCCTAAGTGTAACACAAGTAACTATGAATTATTAGGCAAGGTATCTATTTGATAGTTACCTCATTGATTGCCCCATGATAATTACACACTCGGGGGATACTATCATTCTTTAATAGAGATTATGGTGCCACATTTCCTTAACATCCAATGTAGTTGATGCAAGACATGCCAGCAAAAGCAACAGGTTATCAAGTAACAAGTAGAACCAAGTTTGGTCACGTACTACTATCTCCTTATGGTAAGCTTCATACTTACTTACCTTCCAAGGTTTCCAAGTTGATACCACTTAGTTTATTCATATTTCATACAATGGTCCAAGGTCATTTGCCATTAAATTAAAGGTTGCACACTTAAATGCTTCAAGCTAAAGATATCCTCATTTCCTCACATGAGAGTCAATTGTCTTATTAAAGTTTAAGAGTGATTTCATGCATTGACAAATGTACCGAAGGTAATAATCAATGAGTTCTTTTCCTTATTCATGCTCTACGCATATGACACTCATATGAATCATGGTCAAGTGTTTCATTTAGGAAATTTTATTGGACCTACATAAAAGGCTACATGTCCATCTCTGTCATTCAGGCTTTCTACGTGTGTGATGCTAAACATCTATGTCCATCTCTATCATACACTTCTGTGTGTGATACTAGACATTTATGTCTATCTTTGTTACACACACTACCCATGTATATAACACTAGTCATATTTACGTGTCCATCTCTATCATACACACTTCCGTGTGTGTGATACTAGACATTGATACATCCATCTCTGTTATACACACTACCCATGTGTATAACACTAGACATATTTGTGTGTCCATCTCTATCATACACACTTCTGTGTGTGTGATACTAGACACTTATGTCCATCTCTGTTATACATACTACCCATGTGTATAACACTAGACATATTTACGTGCCCATCTCTATCATACACTTTCGTGTGTGATACTAGACACTTACGTCCATCTCTGTTATACACACTACCCATGTGTATAACACTAGAAATATTTACGTGTCCATCTCTATCATACACACTTTTGTGTGTGTGATACTAGACACTTATGTCCATCTATGTTATACACACTACCCATGTGTATAACACTAGACATAATTGTATATTTATAAAATATTTGTATTCAAGCCAAGTTTCTTCCCGAGCCACTTCCTTCCCTGATGACATACAAGCACTCCGTATTACTTGTAGTTATCATTGGTAAGTAAAATTTATATGTTATAGAAACAAAATTTCTTTACTTATATCTAGCCCCATAATATTTTCTATGATTGTATTGGCTAGGTCATTATCTAGAGAAATTAAAATCTCAATCATGTATTATTCACTACAGAATCATAATTTTAGGCAGGTATATATGTTCTATTGATTAGGTTCATACAACTTAAACAGTTATCCAAACAATGCTAACCTTAGCTACCATCTCGTATATACTAATATTCAATATCAAGATCAGAATAAATTTTCTGTTTAGGTTTATTTTTCTCATTCTTATTCAAAAAATTTTTGTTTAATTTCCTATGGTGTATGAAATTAATGATGTTAAATTTAGCTATTACTCACATTCAAATAGCGCCATACAATGTGATACAAGTCCTATCATTCTATATTCATCCATTCTCTACATAGAAGTATCCAAAGTATTATGTTAACTACAAAATACCCTCTTAAATGTGACTACATGTCACTATTAGATAGAGGGATCTTTTCGGGTTCTTCTTCCCTGTTAGAATCTACTAACATGAATAGGGAGGATGGATGTACACGTAGGTACTCCATTATCACCTCCCGTCTTATAGTAGGCACCTCGACACCACATCCAAAGGGTATGTCACGATGAGCAGAGGGTTTACTGAGTTTAACAATTGTTGGGGCAATTTTTTTCTCTACTACTTGCATCCTCTTTTGTTTCTCAAGACAAATTCTCTTAAGTGCGTCAGCAAGAGTCTCGAAATCGGTAAGCCAGGCCCACCTAGTATATCTTATTGGTCTAGCATTTTTAGGAGGGGTTTCCTTCGTTACAAGAATTTTGGTCATGTTTTTGCTTTTTGTTTTCTTAGCTCATTTCCATGTCCTTTCTCCCTCCATTCTAGCACAAGAAAAAAAATGAAATTAGCTTATCTGCTATCCAATGAAAACTTTTGCAATGAGCTCCAAGGTCCAAGTGTTGAACTTGGTTCACTCTGATACCACATGTAACATCACCCTTAATTTACCCATTATAGAATAACACTATAATACTTCATTTACTATTACTCTGAGCATTTAAAGTGAGAAAGACACTACGTCTAAGTATGATAAACAAGAATACGATAATCATTTAACACAACGCTAAGCAATTCTTACCAAGATCACATAAATGTTTAATAACATTCCATTGAAATGAAAAAAATGCAATGAAGTATCATTTAATTATTACATTCAAATTCAATCATCCATCAATATTTCAAGGAAGCTGAGCGGTAGAATCAAACGTGAGCTTCCAAAGCAGCAATGGCAAGGTAGAGCTCACAAGTATTGGCCTCATATGAGTGGCGGTGAAAATGGCAAGTTGCCTTCCATAGATGCAGAGAAACTGTGAAGTACGAGTGATGGCATTATTCCACTAGGTGATCCACCCCACACCATGCAAAGGACATGGTTCCAAATTCCAAACATGTTGAATGTGCGCTAATGTGGCCTTGTGATTGAGAAGAGACATGTTGAGGAAAAAATGATTGTTTATGATTTTAGGCTTAAAGATCTGCCACTCAACATCAAATCATATCAGGAAATGATCTAACAAGACTATGTCAGATAACAGTTTGGCCGATAGAGACTAAAAACAAGCAAATGTGAAAAAAATTGAGTAGAAACCATAGCTCGATCTAGCCTCTTTAAAACCTTGCCAGTGCCAGCTCACAGATTGTTCCAAATGTATTAGTCGTATTATCATGATGGTGGCCAATATTAGGGTCAAAAGGACCCATTTTATTGCACATAAAAAACCAAGCCTCCCTTTCACCAATTGTCCAACACATTGGCAAAGCTCCAAAGTCCACTTTTAACATAGTCCATCTCAATCATATTAATGTCCCTACACAAAATCCAAGTGGTGGCAGGCATTATATTTGTATTCCATTGCCAAAGAGAGGATATCCCAACGACATTAGTGGGAGCATAAACATTAATAATCCCAAAGGAATGATTATTAACATTGAAAAGAGTCCACAAGACATAATTCGTGGGGTCACATCCATGGTCAACCAAAAGATAGTGCCATGCAGGAGAAAGAAAGGTAACAATAGCTCCTCGACTAGCTTCATGACTACTGCAAGGAAAAAAACTTGAAGGCCAAATAACTTTGCATGCAGTAGAAAGCAAAAAAACCTAACACTTTAACCTCTTGAAGACAAAAAAATGTCAAGACTCAGAAACTAAGAACGAGCATCACAAATAGAGTATTTCCAGGGAAGGTCTGTGAGACCCCTCACATTCCAAGAAATACAATTCATTTAATCATCATCGAGGGGCATTTCCTCATTATTTAGCCCCTCAAGAGCTGAATAACTATTTTGAAACAAAGAGTCGGGTGCTTCATAACTTCCAATTTGGAATTTAAGCTACATAGGTTACCTGTGATGAGGCACAAACTCACTATCCTCCAAATGCCCAAACAGGCTTCGAGATCTCCTCTACCCAATGAGAGGAGGAGAAGCATGTTGGGTAATGGAGACCAATCATTGTGTAGTAATAGCTACAAAAAGTAGGAGCTTTGGATGCTATTGTGGTTCCTGACACACTTGCGGCGGCTAGTTTTGAAATATTATGTGTAGAACCCCCTTGGCCTGAAGGCTGAGAAGAGGGTTTAGGAGTTCCAGAGTTCTTGGTTTGGCAGGAGACCACTGTAGACCATCCTCCCTCAGGCTTTGCCTATGATGGCAGCTTAACTGTAGGTTTCAGTAATTGAGAAACCAATGGGTAGTCCTGAATTTTATGGTCAGCTCGAACTAACACCTATAGCAAGTATTAGGCAGATTAATATATTACACACACTAGGAATAACGAGTTTGGCTGACTTGAATGCCTATAAATTCCTTGAGGTCTTTGGAAAGGTCGACCTCGACACAGACCCTACGCTAAGGGTGAGTTGCGTAGAACTTCTCTGGTTCTAAGAAAACAATAGAACCTAGAGAAGAAGCTATCTGGCCGAGAAAATTCCAATAAGGCAAAGGGAGACCAAGGAATATAACCCAAATAGGGACCCGAATGAACTTTTTGTCAGCGATAGAAAAGTCACCGGTCCACGAATTAAAAACAAGGAGAGAAAAGCGGACAAGCCAAGGGCCCCGACTGAGAACAACCTCAGCATGGTTGTTCTCAACGAAATGGAAAAGGAAAAAACCCTTAGTAAGGTTTTGGACAACATCAAGGTGAATCCCATCTGAGATCCAAGCCCTACCAATCCAGTCACGAAGCATGCTTTCAAGGAGGACTCTACCCATAAAATACTCAATGAGAGTGAAATTCTCCAACCATTTGCAAGCATTGTCAAACTCTAGAATGGGAAGAACAACATCTGGAGGTGGGTCAGTAGACTTACCTTGTGGAATACCTTGGGGCTGAATTTTCGGGGCCGTTTGGGAGGGGGTGCCATTGATGTCTGTCGTCAAACCTTCAAGTCCAACAATAGTAGTTGCGGAGGAATGAAAGGTTGATGCCATTTAAAGGGGCGAAAAAACATCCTTAGGCTAAGGACACGATAGTGCATCGCAATAAATGTGAACGAAGGCAAAGAAAATCCTGACACCTAAGGGGAAACCAAGAAACCCTAGAGAGCAATCCAAGTTCCTCATAATAAACTAGAAAATAAAATCTTTTCGATGAATTTGGACATAGTAATGTCGAGGAATTTGAGGTCCTTTACTAAACACTTTACAATTCTCTTCTCTTAAAAAATCGGTCACGCGTCGCTTGCAAAGTTGCACGGACTACAGGCCTTTGTAACTTTCTTCTTGACTCCTTGAGTGTATCTACATTAATAATAATTCCTTTCTATTTTTTAGGACCAGAAATGACCACACACATCTTATCCTCTATCTATATTATTCCACGCAATCATTCAACGTTTGATTTGTATTTGCTTTTGCATTGAAATCAAGCCTTAAAAAAAAGTTTGCTCCAAAATTATTGAAAAAGTGCATAAATATGCAATAACGCCCCCACAAGATTTGTAGACGAAATGAAGATATTAACACTACAGTGAAACTGTGTTACTTGTAAAAGCACACATTTCGACTGGTTTGTTGCTGTTGGCCGACATCTCGTTTATACTATATGCAGAGTTGAAAAGCTGCCAAAATGGTTAGTTTTGGCCTCTTGAAGAAAAGGCGAGTACCTTGCTCTTCCTGAGGATTGATCTCTCTGCTAGACTATCAGATTTGACATTTCAAGGTACGATTCTGAGAGTATTAAATCGTTGCAAAACACTGCATTGTTCTTCCTCTTTTGCAATCTCTAAATTCATTGAGTTCAAAAGATTTGTAATTTCTATTATTTGTATTGGCGTCGTTGAAATATCTGCGCAGTGCATTTTCTAATCTAATGGGATCTCTAACCTAATTTAAAGCTTTTGTTTTTTCTTTCTTTTTAAAGATTGTGTGATTTTTCTGCCATGCATTTACTTAATTAAACTCTCTAACACTTTCTTCACAAACCGATTTTTTATTTTTGTTCGTCACAGTCAAAATGACATGATTCACAAAAGCTTTAAATCTAAGTCTATAAAACCATTTTGTGTATGTCAATCCCTTCACAAGAAAATGAATGCTCTGGTTTCCAGTAGCTCTATAACCCCAAGAAAGTCCTAGCCTGAACCTAAAATATGTTTAGTGTATTTGGGTTGAGTTTGAATTCTCAATTTTTAAACTTTCATTTCTACTGAATATACCAAAAAAATGTTTATGTATCCACTTAATCAAAAATTGAAATTTATCTGTATGTAAACACAATCTACATTTTTGGTACAACAAAATACCTAATCACATATAAATTATGAATCATTCATTATAAGTTTATGAGGATTTTGTTATTAATTATCTTCTTCTTCTGTTAGAAATCTAAAGTACAACTCCCTCTTTACCTTTTATCGTTATTAATTTGCTTTTTCGAATCTGCCCATAGTAAACAATTTTTTTGACTCTGTTTGCTGTCAACATTTACGGTCGACCTTTTCACTGTAATTCTTTCGACCTGTTTAATGAGCTTGCTTGTTGATCAATTTGTCGAAACCATTTCCGTCAACAAGATTTCGACTAGCCAGCCATTTGACAATGCACCAGCTAGTTAAGCTTTACCTTTAAAATCACTACTACTGCTACTAGTCTAGATTGTTACGCTGAAGCAAATAACTGCCATGTGATCTATAGAATTATTTGATAATAGTATTATTTTATTATTTTTCTTTTCGTGTGTTGTAGCTATTGTTGTTATGCAAAGCTTAGGATAATCAAAGCTACGACACAAGAATATTACGGTGAAAGCTTAGGATAATGAGGCAAAGATTGTTGATTTGGACATGTAGCTTGGAAAGGCGCACACCGGTCAACTGATAAAATAATAGGTACTAAAGACTATTGACTCCAGAGTACTGCTGGAATAACGAGCTCTCTTATAAACATGATGTTTATAGCTTTGGAATTGTTGTGTTAATAAATAAATAAATACTCTTGACTAAAGTAATATTCTTGACCGCATTTACCTCCTACATTCCATGTCCCCACAAATAGCGTGTAACGAAAAAAAACTTCCAAAAGTTACCTTCTTGTTGTCATGTAGCCAAAAGAATGGTTTGAAACAATGGTCGGCCTCAAATTCTAGTGTGTTATATATTTTTGATGCTGGGAGTGGCCACATGGCTTATAATCAATTCAATTTAGTGGCTAATATACCTTAGATCTTGAACATCCATGGCCTCGGATATATATGGCTCTGGCCTTATCCCTCTGTCATATTCAGTTTTGTTCAACAATTTCTCTGCATATTTCAAAAGAAATAGTGAGAATTACAATTGAGTGCACATCGCATGCAGCAACAGCTAATTACAGGTTGAAAGAATTAATTTCATAATTTTAATAGTATTTTGAATGAATTTTTATATAACATCCCAATTTTCCTCTCTTATATATGGTTATAACTTATAAACGTGTCAAATTGATAGGCCTGTAAGGCTAAAATACCATTGACAATCTAATCGACACATATTCAGAATATTCAGGATGCCCATTCATCTTCAAGACTATATTGACTATTCATCTTCAAGACTATATTGACTATTCATAATTAGATTTTTTTTGGGTTGTGTCAATTATCCAAACTGTATGAAACAAATTATCATGTCTTTCAATTGGATGGCCCGCATATACTCTAGCATTAACCCTAATTTTATTTTAGAGGAATAGATAAATCAAGCACAAACCTTATTCTTGTGCAAAGGAAAAAAACAGACGGAACACCCAAACCCTGATTTCCATGTTCGCTTCAAACAGAGCAGTTAGAAAAGCTTACCTGCGAATTCGTGGGGAAAGTCGAACCGCCAACTTCTGTGTCTCTGCAAGTAAACCTTATGAGAATAATGGAAAATGCGTTCAGAAATAAAGGCCGTGCAGAGTGTATGTTTGTATTTTCTGGTGGCTACCCTGTTATCATTTCCAAAGCCAGCAAGCTTAGATACCCAAAATGTGGAGGAAAATGTGTGCACCCCATTAAACTGCACCATCTATAAATGACTAGTACTTCTTGGGAGCAGCAGATCACACCAGGTAGAGAGCAAATCGTAAACGCCAGCGCTTTCCAATGGCTGAAAAGGTTAAAGCAGCAGCAAATTAGCTACCCGATATGGAAGCATGAGCTTAGCATGACCTTTAGGCTAAAACCTTCAGTTGGACGCCGTGGACTGAGGGGTATCCATTCAGTCAAAGTCTTCTCGGGCGTTAGATCCCCACCTCATCCCTTATAGTGTCAGAGCAAGACTCGATCCCTGGTGGGCTAATTTATAACCATTCAACTTCACCAGCAAACTAAGGGTCCATTGAATAAGTATTTTTTTAAATAAATAATTCATATGTCACTTTTATGTATTAAAAAGGAAATAGTACAATATTCAAATAAAAAGAGAAAGGTAGTAGAGAGGTACACCCATAGAGTCTAAATAGGACAGAGTCCAAAACAAAGACGACATATAAAAGGGCCAAGCCCAAACAGAACTATGTAGCTAAAGCTATGTGGGAAGAAGGAAGATCTTTATCATCTAGCTTCCAAACATCCCCAAGGACTAAATCATCAATAGGCTCCCAACCAGTGAGAGCACCCTCCTCTTCAAGAGTATCATCCGAGGGCTACTGAGCATGGGGAGAAGAAATTGTTAGCTCCAGGCAAGGAAACTTGCTAGGATCAGGCTAGCTAGGAGCACCACACCTATGAGAAGAAGCTAAAGGCAGCCTGAAAGATTGAGTCCATCCACTATAGGTTGCATTATCCCTAGGACCTAGAGGCTAAGATCCATAAGATTAGGAGCATCTATCTCTTCTAGTAGACTGGTTGTGACCATGCCAACACCCTTCAGAAGGAGAGGAGGGTTAAATAAAAATTTGGCAATAGTGTAGGGAGCATTCCCCTAGTGATCCAAAAGCTCTTGTAAGTGAGCAACCTCAAGTGCAACTTTACAAGCTTGCACCTAAATTTGCATAAACACATTAGAGAAAATCATTACTTTAGTATACAAAGAGAATTGAACATCAACAGAGCATCTTGAAAAAAGAGTTACATTTCTATTTTTTCAAATACTAAAAATAATTTCCACCCTAAAAGTATGCCAAATCTGGGTATACTTGAACAGGGTACAAGGCTAGTCTCCAAGAAAAATCATATGCCAAGAAAAAGGAGTAGGCCAAAATGGCCTAAAGAAATCATGGATCTAATTCCAAGCATTCTAAGCTCTAGTGCAAGACTATAAAAGATGATTGAGGTTGTCAATCTTACCACAAAATAGACAATGGGGATTAAGAATTCCCATATGATTCAAATGAACAACGAGAGGAAGGCCTTGATAAAGAATGCACTAGGCAATGTGAGCCAACTTAGGTTCCCCAATAGCTAACCAGATACACTAGAATTGGTGATGTCATGCACCAAGAGAGGATTGAATCTACTAGTGATGGTTCAGTTGATCCACCGTATGAAGATGAGGTGACAATCACAAATAGCCTTTATGAGGCCTATAATTCTTAAATGGTGTATCTAGATACCATTTCCAATACTTACCAATATGTTTAAAAGATCTGGCCCCAGTCTTATGAAATATCTGGGGAGGAATGGCATCAATGACTAACTGGAAAGTCTCCTAGTCCTAATTAGGAATATTAAATTTCTTTTTAAACTCTAGCCAAGAAAGAAAATTCTTGGTGGCTCTATTAATAAAATATGGCAACACTCGAATGCTTATTTTAAAGAACTTCAAGGCATAAATCTAGGACACTTTAGCTAGAGGGAGGTCTTGACAAGAGAGAACTAGAGACCACCAAATAGACTATTGATTGATAGAGAACCCATTGTGGAAATCATTTCATGCACAAAGAATCCAAGGCTTAAAAGCTTCCTAAGGTTTCCAAATGCTTTTGGTGACAAATGTGCCCTAAATCTTGATAGGTTCCCTCATGGTGAAAAGAGTACCAAAATCTAAGCCTTTCCAAGCTAGTCAGCTTGAAGGTACACTATAACTAATACAATACTTTATGAGAATTTTTCAAGCTTCATTTCTCTCTAAGGCTCTGATAATCCATTTGGTACATAAGGTAATTCCTTACCAATGAACTGAAAGTAAGCTTAAACCACAAATATCATGAGGAAGGAAACAATATTCCCAAGAAGCATGATGAAAACCTTGGTGCCCATCACTCGAAGCCAAGAGAAAATTTCTGAGTAGTTTTTCAATTTTCAAATAGGAATCCTTTTAGGGAACCCATCAATAAAAGTAATAAACATGGGTGCCATCCAAGATTTAAGAACAAATTTGAAACTTACTAGCCAAAGAAAGAGGCTTGGTAATCCAATAGCTGAGCTTTTTTCCAATTTTGGCAACAACAACTTGTCACAACATAGAAGGAGAGCCTTGAAAGGAAAAGGGAATGCCTAAGAAATGGAAAAATTCCCTATGCTCAATCCATTTTCAATTGAAATTGTCTAACCAATCTAGCTTGAAAGAAAAGATTGTATATAACACTAAGTCTTTTGCCACTGAATGCTCAACCTAGAAGCCTAACAAAAAATATCTAGGCAATTTAGGGGGTGTTTGATATTATTTTCTTCTTCAATGAGAGTGAGGAAAGAATCATTGGAAAAATGACCTTTAACCAGTTGCTAGGAAGAGATATCCCCTTGATAAGGGATTTGGAGACTGCATGAGCTAGGAGGTAACCAAATCCATTTGTAGTAAGAATATAAAGAGTCGGGGCAAGAGGGCAACCTTGACAAATGGACCAGTGAAGCCCAAAAGGTGTGGATTGTTAGCTATTATGTTGATATAAGTTGAAGCATTGAAAAACAACATCTGCACAAACTAGATGAGATGAGGTCCAACTCCAAGTGCCTAAAGCATGGAAATGGTAGAAGGCCATTCAATATGGTCCTAAGCCTTGGAAAAATCAATATTGATAAAAATGGCAAGCTATTAGAAGAAGAGAGGCCATTCCATCCCTTGCCACAATAATAATATTATCCAAGATATATATAGATTTAATAAAACATGTCTACTTAGGCTAGACCAGTTGAGGAAGCATATGTCTAAGCTTGAGAGCTAAAGCCTTAATAATAATCTTGTTAGAGACATTCAACAAGGTGAGTAGCTTCCAGTTGTAAATTTCTTCAAAATTGCAAGATTTAGGTATGAACTTAATATTTTCCTTGTTAATTAAATTTATTAAAGGTTTGGAATGAAAAGGCTCAAGATAGACCTTGTGAAGGTCTTCTCACACAATATCCCGAAAGGATTTTTAAAATTCATAGGGAAAGCCATCCAAACTAGGGGCCTTATCATTAGACATTAAAAAGACAACCTTCCTTAAGTCCCGTTTAGTGAGAAGCTAATAAAAAAGAATGCACTGGGAATTGGAAACTTAGCAATGGACCACATTAAGGCACTATTGAAATGTAGCCAACCAAGCCAGAGTATATTCCTGAGAAACAATAACTTGCTCAAGCTTGAAGAAAATCAAGAAACTTGTTCAAGAGCTATTTCCCCTCTGTAATTTGTTTAATAGATTGATAAGTATTATGGGCACACAAAGCCTAAAATAATTCTTTTATGATCTTCTCTCCAATCTTGAGCTAATGAATCCAAGCTTTGACTTGGGCTCCTCATGTTGTGTGAGCATCTACAACCTATTTCTAGTGGTAGAGCTAAGCCACTCGATGTTGAGCAACAAAATCAAATGGATACACTTCTAAAGTGGAGGTGGCTTGGAATATCTCTAAGGTGGTAGCCTCATAAGAGTTGTGGTGTGAACAAGCCAATAGATGCCCATAAATGTGGAGGAAGTGGGAGCTATTGGTTATGGCATCATTCCACCAAGTTATCTAGTGGGTCCAATGCATGGGATGTGGTTTCAAATTCTAGATAGATTGAATATGAGCTGATTTGGCTTTGTGATTGAGTAATGATGTGTTGAAGAAAAACTAGGTCTTCATGATCTTGGGCTTTACAACTTGCCACTCAATATGAAACTATATTAAAAAGTGATATGAAAGGAAAATGTCTGACAAAGGCTCCACTAATAAAGAATAATAGTTGACAAAGAAAAAAGGATTGAGTTGACAACATGGCTTGATCTAGATGCTTGAGTTCTTCATCAGGGCTAGCTCTTATATTTCTCTAATTATACCACATCGTATGATCTTGGTCATGGACAAGACTAGGTTAAAAGGTCCTAATTTATTACACATGAAGAACTAGGTCTCTCTTCAACAGTTGTCTAGAGAATAGGTAAGGCCCCACATTTATCATAGCCCATTTCAATCATATTAAAGTCTTTGCACAGAAGCCAAGTGGATGTAGGCATTGATTTAGTGATCCATCTCTAGAGGACAAATCTCTCAAAAACATCATTCAAAGCATAAACATTAATAATTCCAAATAAATTATTATTAATGTTGAAAGAGCCCATAATGCCTAGTTGGTGGGGTCATATCCCTAGTCAACTAAGTGTTGAAGCCACATAGGAGAGAGAAATGTGGACAACACCACCAGATCCTACTTCATGATTACTACACAAGAAATGACTAGAATACCAAAAAAACATGGCAAGCTATAGAAAGCAAAAAATGAAAAAATTTAACCTCTTGTAAACAAAGAATATCCAAACTTGGAATTGAAGTCAAGTGTCATGAACATAATACTTCCACAGGAGGTCTAATAGACCTCAAACATTCTAGGAGACACAATTCATAAATGAGTGTCGAGAGTCATCTCCTCATTATCCATCTCATACAAAGTAGATTAAGTATTCTATAGAATGGCTTCATTTGCACCAAAACTTACTATCTGGAAGTGGAGCTAGATTGGCTACCATTTCATTGGCACAAATTCTCCCACTTCTAGTCACCATGATGGGCTATGAGAGCTCCTCTACATAGCTAGAGGAGGGGAAGCATGTCAGGAAATGATGTCTTGCAGCCGAGATAAAATTGACGTTGCTAGAAAAATTCTTACAACTCTTGCCTCACCAGAAGTCTCCCCAAGAGACAAGAGTTCAAGTTTATGTGAATCTAGAGGTTTTGAAACATTATTTGAATCCTGGCCTACAAATCTTGAAGATGTCTTAGGGGTAGGTTTGTTATTACTAGAGTTCTCATATTTGCAACTAACCATTATAAACCAACCATCATCTTCTTTTGTATAAGGGTGGTGACCTAGAAGTGGGTTGTACAAAAGGTTTTAGATGAGGAGAAGCCTATAGTAACCACCCTAGTTACTACTATTTTCTATTACACTTCAATTAATACATAATTGATCAAGCATCTTCTATCTTATTTAAAAGTGTTAACTTCACAGACTCACTATCCATAGTCGCGGCATGAATCTGTACCACAAATCATATATATTTGTAGTTTAATATGATAACCTTCCAATGTTAGGTCATCCATAGACTAAGACCTAAACCTTGAGGGTTCATTCATAATGTCCATGTCTACATACCCCCTCTTGGGAATCAGAGGCTCCATAGTTTGTAGACCATATAGAGAGAATCCATCCTTTCCTTTGATATGAGATCTTTGATATCAATTTTAAATCACAACAATTAGTTAGTCTTATGCTTCCAAATCCATCCATACACACTAGTAGGATAGCAATGAATTCCAAACAAATTTTAGTCTAATGTCAACATTAGTGTACAAGCATACACAAAACCACATAGGGACCAACTCATATTAACATCACATGTTCACACATAGTGAGTGGCTCAAGCATGCATCACATATACACAATGTGACTAGATCATGCATACAACATACATACCTAATTTGATTAGTCTAGAAATGCATCACAAATACTTAATGTGATTAACTCCCACATGCATCACATATACACAATGTGACTAGCTCATGCATACATCACGGTGCAACTAGCTCATACGTACATCACAGGTACACATATTGACCCTCTAGAAAAAGGAAATGGTTTCCACTCTACTACAAGCATCTTTCCCCTTACCTAGTTCACTAACCCAAATCCCAACTAGAAAAGGAATGTTGGTGCATTTTGTGCTACCCTGTGGGTCCCATCATTTTCCCAAGTCACTGCAACTATGATGACAAGCAAGGATCCCATACTACTTGTGGTCATCATTGGCTAAGGTGTAAGTGTAAAAACATACAATGCATGAGGCCATTAATAAGATTTCCATAGCCCATTAAGAATTTGATTCATCTTATAACTTGATAGACACAATCATAGAATATTATGGCTTTACCTCAACTAAGACTAGTGCCCGTACTATCAATCAGTAGGACTATTTTAATAGAAACATAAGAAACATATTTCAGGTGGACATGGCATAAGAAGCACACAATCATTCTAATACCCCAATGCCAACACTAAACTCTTAAGATGGGTGGATGCTGGCATCCATCACCAGCATACCACTAGTGAAAGTTGGACTAGTACTAGAATATGTCGCTTGCATGCTATTGGCGAAAGCCTATCTAAACTCTATGAAATCAGGAAGCTCCTAGAATCTATCACCTACATGCTACTAGTGAAATTGTACTAATCCCTATTATAAAGTTGAATACTTCTTTAGATGAAGCATGCTCTCTGACTCCTATCAATCTGGAGCATCGATAAGCTTATCTTTAAGGCAGGTCATAGGATTTATAATGTTAGTGATCACCATAGAAGGAGTGGAACAAGCTACGTTATAAAAGGTATTTGATTCATCCTACCTATGCCCACATAGAGCCCTTACTCCAACTATCATGTGATGCCAAGAAATCAATTCTTGTATCAATCTTGATTTAGCATTTTGATATTTAACGGGTATAAGAATATTGATCTAAAACATACTATCCTAAGGGCTTGCACTTTAGACTAGGTAATCTAGTTACAATTACCATATAGGAAAACACAGACCTATACAAATGCTCTTATAGGTCCTTGGGGTCAAAATTACAAACATGCAAGTATCACATTTAACCCCATGAGCCAGGTCACATATACATAACAAAAAAAAACATAGAGAAATCTCAAAGACCATTCACATCATTCCATTATTACATGAAAACCTAATATTTATTAGACATAAATTCAACCCATGCTTGTAATATTATACAGCATTCTACTTTTGAGTACATAACATTTACATGTTACCAATGATAAAACTTAACATACAATTACCCTCCAAATAGACATAAAGCTAAACAGCATACCCTGTTTGGTAATACTTACTATTACTTGCCCACATTCAACATAGGAAATCATAAGGAATTCCATCTTAATCAACATAAATCTAGGCACATATTTAGAGCATACAAATCATCCACACATATCAAGATTTTTTGACACCATCAAATCATAATGTCTTAGTTCAACGACAACACTAAATGCAAAGTTAGCATGTTTTCACAACTCATTCATAACCCTATCATGGCCAGGTTTAACATGCCCTTATTTCTTATAAGAATAAATCTCTCTAGGGTCTTGAGGCTAACATATACCTTCCTATATTTGTTAATTAGCCTAGACATAATGCCATAGTCTCCAACAAACACAACTTTAATAACTATAGTTAAACAAGTCCAAAAGCACTCTTATACATTCACCTTGGAGATGAACCACGATGATAATGACTCTAAATGTTCATCCAAGATTGGAGCAGATTGTAGAATCCCAACTACACAAACCTTAGAGTAGATAAGCTTAATGATAATGGAGTGTGTTTAATCATCTTAGTCATATAAAGTTAGGACATATTAATTGGAAGGTGAGTTCATAGTCATTTGGTGCAATTTCAAACTCAAACTAAAATGTATTGAAGAGGGAAGGTTGATCAAGTTTAGGAATACCCCAAAGCTTGGATCAATTCTCTAAGCCCCTCCCATGTGGACTTGAGGTCCGGGGTCATCCTTCACCCAAGAACTACCTACATAACCATTTCCAAACAGGATCAAAGTCACATGTAGTTCTCCTCACTTTAATCCCTCAAGGATTATACACATAGGTTCCTACTCTCAAGGTTTCATTGTCACCCAATTTCATACCATCACTTACTACTATTCCCATAATCAAATCCATAAAAAAGAATATGTATAAAAACATAATCAATATAAAATAAATCTAGTCATAACATAGCACATGACATCAACACACATAAAATCTTCACAATGCAACATATATGCAAAGTCTTGACGTGGATCTAAATGATTCGATGATATCAAATATCATAAACATATCATAGCATGACATCCCATGTAATTGGAAAATCTCATGTTAGGATACCAACCATATCATACGTGGCTCTTTAATATATAATTTCCAAACACATGGGTCTCGGGTTTGAGAACTCACTTACTAATCATATGCTTAAGCTTTGACTTGTGAAACTAAACTTTGTATCATATGTCATTGGCCTATAACTATTGCTAGTAAACATGGTAATGGACTCTTATTTTAGTCCTTAGAACTATCATCTTCAAGATGAATACATCATATATACTATATGGCATTGTTCAACTATAAGGAAGCATTCTTCTATAGTACTTTAGACCATAGTTGAAATATTAACAAGGAGTTGCATTATTCTAATCACGATTTCCACCTCTAAAAGTTACAACTAGAGGCAAGCCTTGTAAGGTTTTATCTTCTAGATCAACAAGATCAAAGAATGCCCTTCAGGCACAATGTTACATGGTTTGGTACTTTACTTCTCCCATTAAGCATATCTTGGTGCACTTAAAGGTATCATTACACCATGACACTATATCTTCACATTCATTGAAGGTGAATATATTAGTGATAGTGTGAGAGTGACGTTATGAAATGCTAATTTACATCTCAAAGTAATTCATAGATCATTCATTCATTTCACAATTTTAATCCATAACTCACAAAAACATGGCTACAAACACTACAATCCTCATCTTAAACACAAACCACATAAATTGTTTCCTTAAATGTACCATACGATTCCCAGGGTTAGTCAAGACATATGTTAACTAATCAACACTTCATTTACTACAATACAATGTAATAATATCATGCAATTCACCATCATAATGCAAGGTATCATCTTGTGGTATCATACAATAATTTTTTTATTCATCATAAGAATATTTCTCTAATTCAATATAAAATTCATTCAAAGATATTTATGTTTCAATTGAAACCTTCAAGTTATAACCAAGGAATAACTTTCCAGATCACTACAAAGTTATCTCAATATTCAACAATGAAATTCTATTAGACAAGTAACTATGTCATCAATGTTCAATGTACATTATACTCATCTTCTCTAGTGTGCAAGGGATGTTGATATTTCTATCTCAAATTATTTAATTTCCAAGATAAAAATATACAAGCAATATTTCTATCACTACAATATTTAGTTCATAAATACAACGTTTCCTCATAACCCCACTAAATATCTAACTCTATAAATATGCTGAGACCATATCAACACATAGGGAACATACTTGGATTTCCTAAAGGAAAATTGTTAGAAGAAATAAAACCCAACATGATCTCCATTTAAGTCTAAACATATAATCTCTATTATGAAGCATTCACCAGGGATAAAACTAATTGACTTTGCTAGCACTTCCCCCACAAGGAGACCTAAAGTGAAGCCCACAATAATGCCAATGACCATGGAAAAAGGCATCCAACTCCAAATTGCCAATATATCCAACAAATGCATGCGTAAAGATGTTGAGGCCAAAAGTTACAAGTCAACTGAAGATTGCAATGCCTGAAATTTCTAGTGCTTTTTTACTCTATCCAAAAATCTTCTAGAAACCTTTGGGCTTGTTATGAGCCCCTTTTCTTCTCCATCTATGAGACCTATGCTAAATGATACTTCTTCCATATTATTTGTTCTTATCCACTGCAAATTTATTGAGAAAATAATATAATGGTTTCACTGGTACATTTATACGCTATTGTGGGGCATATCAAACTATGTGTAGTAGACAAGGGCTTTTGAACAATGCACAGTCATCCATAGGATCATAATGGATGAGAATTTTTATCATAGTTTATAGTTCCAACCACCTTGATAGACATGTACACAAAATTGGAATATATAGACAAAAGCAAGATCAACCATGGAACTAGGAGAGAAAACCAAAGGTCTCATGTTCAAAACTTGGGCATAGATGAAGCACTCCCATAGTAGAAAGGCAATGGCCCCCATCATCTCCTATCATTTCCTAAAACCCCCATAGAGAAGGCAATCTGGTTCCCCTATCAACACAAGACAAAAGAAAACAAATGCATTTCTTCTCTCATGCCTCCATTTGAATGTCCCTTCTATTGTCATGTCCTAAGGATGTGATAATGAGGAGAGGGGAGGAAACCATGCCTTAATAATGGCATGGCATTTTATCTACCCATACCCAAGTTATAGTACTATAGATGTTATACATACGTAGGCACCAATAGTTGGAAAATGTTGATCCAAAAGTTCTCCTTGCTTTCCACGTTTATAGTCGAAGGTAAAGGGTAGAATGAATAGGCATGATTATTTGGATTGTCTTACATGACTTTAGTAAATTGTTAGCCATTGATCTCTCAAAATAACTCATGTCATCTTTGGATCGCTAGCATGAAATGATCATTGAAATCACTCTATTTTCTTTATAGTTGGATCGTTGGCATGAAAAGTAACATTTCACAAGGGTTTACTGGAGCTTGATGATCTAGACCAAACCATACCAAGTTCCATGATCTTTAATGTAGCACTAACCTCTAATTTGGAATTCTCATTACATGTGCCATATTTTGATTGTTGGCATGAAATGACTTATCAAAAGATAGTCAATCTCTTTATTCCTCTCTATCAATCTCGCCCTCTCTCTATATATGTCTATGTGTCCCTTTGTATTTCACTCAATATCTACTTATATATCTTCTTCTTCTCTCTCTACCTATCTCTATCACTCTCTATCTCTAACTCAGTCTTGATATATATCTCTACATATCTTTGCTCTCTCTCTACCTATCTCGCTCCCCCTCTCTCTACTACTCTTTAGATCTCTAACTCTATATCTCCTCACTTCCCCTCTTCTTTCTCTATCTATCTATCTATGTTCATATTCTCTCATTCTCTAGTGTCCCTATCTTTTATTGTCACTCTCTCTCTTACCATCTCTCTGTCTTTATATCCCCTTCTTTCTTCCTCTATCTCTCTCTCTCTCCTCTCTCTCATTCTCTCACTCTCTCTTGATCTCTCTTCTTTCTTCTTTATTACCATCTCTCTCTCTCTCTCTCTAGATTCTATGCTTTCTTCCTTCATCTCTCTTTCCATAATTTTCCTGCTAACTTCTTTAATTTGGGGGAACATGACTATGAAAAAACAAGAAATTGCAATCTATTTAAGTGCAAACAAGTACAAATATTAAGAATTCATTACAAAAAACCATACGGGTTTACAACTAACAACATCCATACCTACAATTAGTCCCATGCTGATTGCATAAACATAGAATCAAGATAATAATAATATCCATAATTTTCAATACTTTTTTTGGTAGCCTCTTCAATTTGGGCGGGAACTTGGCTTGAAAAAAAGGAATTTCTAATCAATGAAGTCCAGATTAGTACAAAATGAAGGTTTCATTATTCTGTCAAGTATACTTGGGAAAACCCTTTTGAGTAAGAAATCTACCACCAAAAGTAAACCTAAATATATGCCTTCAAAATAAGATCTCTCTCTCTCTCTCTCTCTCTCTCTCTCTCTCTCTCTCTCTCTCTCTCTCTCTCTCTCTCTCTCTCTCTCTCTCTCTCTCTCTCTCTCTCTCTCTCTCTCTCTCTCTCTCTCTCTCTCTCTAATGCATTATTTTATATATATATAATATCCAATATAATTATATTTATTGTCATGCACTAGACAACAACTAATTGAAAGCCTCTCTCCCTCTCCCTCTCTCTACATCTCTTTCTCTCTTCTATAGATGGACACACATATTGAAAATGTAGAATTATCATATAGTATATTTTATATAAATGATTAAATAGCTCTCAAATTATAGTTAATTATAAAATTGTATATCTATATAAAATATTATATATTTAATTATATCTTTAATTTATATATCACATCTATATTATAATTATATTTGTCATTATAAAATAGGTTTAATATAATACAATTTATAATATAAGTATTATTATATATTATATTCTATAAATATATATATATATATATATTAAAATATATATAAGAATTAATATATATAATATATATTACTATATAATTATAACAAGATATGATCAATTAAAATGGTGAAAGTGCGGTGTGAGGAGGAGGAGCAGGTGCGTGGTGTGGAGGAAGGAAGAAATGGTGAAGGGAGATCTAATGGAAGGCAACCTGAATGTGGCAAGGGCTCCAAACGGTTTGCAAGATAAGAAAAAGGGGCAAATTCTTGGCTTCGACCCCCTCAGCTCACAGGCAGATGGACGGCAGATGGACGGCGGATGGATTCTTCCCCTGTTCTCAATGACATCTCGACTCCTACTCGGGTAGCGCTCAAACCCCAAACAATACCTCAAATTTTTGTCGAATGTAAGAATAGTGTGAATCCCTTCGATGAATGTGGTGCTTTATGTAGGGAGAAAATTATTCTGGTGAACCCTAATTTATCACCCCAAAAATGGTGTGATCTTTGGGCATGTGGACAACACTCAGGCCCTTGAAATATGCTTGGATCCTGATCCTACCCCTTCTCTTGGAAAATATGCATTTTCCATGGGTGATTCAAAGGTGGTTTTGACGGAGGAACCCATCATTTTTCATATCCCTGACGATTGTGTTAATGCAACAATAAAAGATGTGGGGAATCGATCCTCATCCTCAAATTTCTGAGGAAACACCCTTCTTTTGAGCTCTTTGTGGAATGGACAAAATCAACTTGATCTAGATCTTGAAATCAAAATTTTGGATTTTGACTGAACTTTCTTCTTCGCTTTAATTCCATAGAGGACTACAACTTTGTGAATAGAATGGCCCCTAGTTCTATGAACAGGTAGGTCTATTCATTGCTTTTTGTAAGGGCCACCAAACACAACTTTGCAAACATCCAAAGGAAAAGCATTGTATGTGTAAAAATGTGATGTGTTTAAATTATGTTTCTAGAGCATAGACCTATTGTATTAGTGTGTGAGATTTGTTATTATGTTTGTGTTAGTTGGTTTTGAGAAGTTGGCTTTATAAGCCTATAGATGGAATAGTAAAATCTATCCAAGCGTATATGAATAAATAATATAATCCAACCTATGTATATTTTTAATGTAATTTGCAAATTTTTTAGGCTTTCTGATTCAACAAACTTGTCAGATCCATCGAAAGGAAATGGAGAAGTTATTGTAGTTGGGGATTATATGTTGATTGAAAAGTAACACCATGAGGTTGGGGATTATGTTGGTTTTGTTTTCCGTAAGTTCCTTTTTTTGGAGCCATCCTCTCCAAAGTTAAAGATCTTCACTTTATGTATGCAAAAATATATATTGAGATCTATATTGCCATAATTATAATTTTCATTTGGCACCATGAATAGCTTAATAATAATTTATCAAAACTACTTTTTGAGACATGACAATTACTTCCATTTATAGTTTGAAGAGTATATACCTTGCTTAATGTCGAGGACATGGTATCATGGTATTAGTTAAATCTCCTAGAATGCATAAGATTAATGGGAATGAAGCCCACAGAATGCTTCAAAAATCATAAATCCATTAGGCGTAGATGGACGATGTAACACTTGCCACTACATACCATGTTATTTAAACTCGAGCATCATGATATCACATGTAAAGGACTTAGATTTAGAAAAGGATTACTATGAAACCCATCACAAGAAACCATTTTAGAAGATAAAGCTCAAAGAAAGTATGTCTTCCAAAGGTTTGTTTGTAGAAAATAAAGATATAAATATTTGTTTACCATGTGCCATGTTAAAGGATTGGTTGGATTTGGAGTTCTAGATCTCCTTATGGGTTGATAGTGGAAGATTAGAGAGTATTAGCAAGGACCACCATAGTTTTACTTTTAATATGTGTATAATATATCAAAGGGTGTATGGACAAACCATATCCTTATTTACGTATGATGTTGGACTAAAATTTGTAGATTCAAAGTACCTTTCAATTTCAAGTAGAGAACATGGATACATACATAACCTTCCTATGAATAATTATTTTGAAAATTTACCTTTACCACTCTTGCAATTAAAGAGACATTTCTTAAAACAAAAAATCATAGACCATCGTGGGATTACAAAACTAAGCTTAACTGCATAATGATAGTGGCAAATAGTGTTTCATTATGTGATAGACTTGGGGCTATAGTGAAGCATTCTAATGGAAAACCCTACATTAAAGATCAGGTGATGGTACTTTTACAATGTAAAAAGTGGAGCTTGGTATGGGTTGCTCTAGATTATCTAGCTCCATTGGAGCCTCATGAAATGGTACTTTTCATGCCAATGATCCAATGGTAAAGAAAAGAGTCTCTCTCTCTCTCTCTCTCTCTCTCTCTCTCTCTCTATATATATATATATATATATATATATATATATATCTTTTTCACTCTCCCTCTCCCTCTGTGTGTGTGTGTGTGTTCCAATTTATGGCTACGTAAAGCTTATTCATTTGATAGAGAGATATGAGGAAATCAAATTTAAGATCTACCCTCCCCTCTCATTCCTAGTTAGCCTCATTCACCAAGAGCTAAGTGAAACCAAAGTAATCTTGAGCGTAGAAGTCAATTCTTGGGCTAGAGCGGAAGCATTCCTCTATTTTCTAGGAATTTCCGTGGATTGTAAATTATGTAAGGCATGTAATGCATTCAAGTGTAACTTGATAGAATAACGAAACCTTCATTTTGTACTAATTTGTACTTCAATAAATTATAAATTCCTTATTTTTCATAGCCAAGTTCTCTCCCAAATTGAAGAGGCTACCAAAAAAAGTTTGAAAATCTCTCTCTCTCTCTCTCTCTCTCTCTCTCTCTCTCTCTCTCTCTCTCTCTCTCTCTCTCTCTCTCTCTCTTGTTGGGATAAGGTGCCATTAACCTTGTAAATCCCAATATTATATTTATTTCATTTATTATATGTAATTTATAATAATCCATAAGGATGTGTACTAGTTTCACTAATAGGGGTAATTTCAAAGTCATCGGAGGTAGTTACAGAGTGACTTTTGTTGTTGGCAAATGTAAAAACTCAAAGTAAAGAGGGTAGGCATGCTCCCTTGGAGAATATACTATTTTTGGCATATATGACAACTGTCATAATGTTTGGTAAGTGAATCTATTACAGCTACAAGTTGTCATAAGATTTTGAGATTATATGACGCATATGATAGATATTAATGAGTTGTAACTTACTATTTTTAGCCCAAGGTTCATATCTTGGAAAGATACTCTTTTGTGGAATCTATGACGGTTATGACATGTCGTAAGATGTTGTAAGAGGCCAGATTTAGTCTTGGGCACTCAACCTTTGCATGGCTATTTTTGGATAAGTGTAAGATCCTTGTAAGATGGTAATTAATGTTTTACAGGTTGGAGAATCTTAAGAGAGAGAAGGTGAACACCTAGGATGAGTTAGAAAATGTTTCAATAAGTATTTGCCATGTATTTGTTTCTGAAATATAGATTTTAGGTACTCAGGTGCTGTTAGAATGTTGTCAGATTAAAGAAGTTTGTGGAAAGAGTTGTGTAGCTGATGTATTGTACAATCTTGTTGAGATTAATACAAACTTGTGCCTCTTTCCTGGCAGAGTTTTCTTACCCACAAGGGTTTTCTCCACGTAAAAATTGTGTCACTGTGTTAAGTTCTTCATGTTTGACATCTTTTTTGTAGTGGGTTTTATGTTCTGATTAGAATCTCCATTGTTAATGCACACTTAAGACTATTGAAATTTATCTTGAATTAGATTTCCATTGAAGTACTCTCTCTCTCTCTCTCATAACATTACCTTGAAGTAGGTGCATGTGGATTTGAATAATAGTTTACAAGTTAAAAAAAGATTCAAAACACACGCATCTAGATTTTGTATGGATGGGCATTGGGTACAATTGAGAAGTATATATTGTTAGGTACCTAAGATGTGTAACGTATTAAAGCCACAAGTCAAGGGGCGAGTGTCTTGCATGGATTGAGAGATTGATTTGTTATAAAAGAATTCCTGTGCAAGCAACTCAGCCCCCAAAAATCTTGTCTACATAGTAAATATGACTTAATATTCTAATCATGGCCAAGTTAGAGTTGGGTTTACTGTAATTCAAATTTATTTTATATTATTGTGGACATGAAAATGACCTATTTATGTATATCTAGGGTTTAATAGAACAATAAATGAGATAATGAAATTAAATCTTAAGGATATAAAAGGTGAGATTGAGGAGTGATATAGTAAAGGAGAGGTTACAATAGTTTTTTTTTTGGAATTGGAATAATGTAGAAGATATGATTGTGTAAAGTGTTTAATGATTGGATTTGCAATTTTTGAATTGGATTTATAAAGACTAACAAGTCTTTTTCTATCCACTACTGTAAACAAATTAACCCTCATCACTAATCAGATTCATTGGGTGTTAATGCTATTCGACTATGTGAAGGGGTAGTCATGGCCAATGACTTCAAAAGCTGACGGCTCTTTCACTACCACATTGGTATTCAATCCATGAGGGACTAACACCCTCGAATCCCTGTGCTACACAAAGTAATGTAAGGTGTAAATGTGTTGCTAAAAAGTTTATGCCTATGTTATTAGAAACAAAAAGTGTGAAATGTGTTTGTAATGACAACATGACGAGAAACAAAATTTATAAAGATTATGCATAAAAAACGCTATATATATTACATATATTTCAAAATACATAACATAATTTTTATATCTAATTAGTTACTTTAATTTTATTTATTATTAATATTATAAAGATTATATCGTTATTTTAATTATAACAAAATTAATTAATTAAAAAAAAATCAAACGTACAATAAAAAAATAAGTTATTAAATTAATTTTCAAAAGAAAAATTGTAATTTTTTTATTTTTTAAATTTAATTTGAAAAAAAATTGACATAAAATTTGGACACCTTAAAATATTAAACATTTATTAAAACATTTATTAGTGATATAAAATTTGGAATTTAAACAGGCCATCATTTAGTTTTGGTTAATTGACATCATCATATTCATAATTGATTTTACTACACTATACAAGCATGAAATATAGGTTAATTTTTTCCCGCATAAGACACGGCCGGATGGAAACCCTAATAATAATGACTAAATCGTATTAAAGCTCTTTCCAGACAGTAAAATGAAAACGGTGAAATTAACCTGGCAAAAATGGCAAACCAAAAATGAACTTGACACGCGAACCAATGAATAGTTTGCACAGACGGATGAATGGGATGCATTCAATCGTCTTGCACGTCTGTAAGGGAACAGAGACCGTCGATCAGCATCCCCAGGTCGTTTGTTTCAAATAAGGAACGCCTTCGGCTTAATAAGTATCTGGCACAGACTAAAAGTTGTTTGTGAATTTCTTAGCAATGATGTGGGAATCAACACAATCAATCAACTAACATTGGCCTTTCTTGTGAATTTAATTATATATTTTGAAAAGTTATATTGGGAATCTAGGCTGTAGTAGTTATGTACTCTAATTTTGTATACTTTAAGTTCTTAAATGATACATTGAATTTTTAAGAAATTTTTAATATATCTTCATATTTGAGTTAAAATCCTAAAGTGATTGTTTGGGTTCTTCGTATTAACAATTTACTTTAATCAAATACGTCTTTGTTGATTTGTCCAAAAACACTCCAAAAAAAGTTAGACCAACATTTGTACAGAGACATGTATTATTGATCACCTTATGTGTCACCATATGATTGGTTGTTTCTTCAATATAGCTTGTGAAAGATGTAGTTACACACACATAACAACAAGAATAAAATAGAGTTCATTGCAGATTATGAAGTTTTTCTTTTTAATTATATAGTAAAAATTTAACTAATATTGTAAAGGTGTGTATAATTTTAATGGAATATAATATTTTTATATTTCTACAGGTGAAAAAGAAATGATGACATCAATGCAGGGATTACATTTACTTTCTTTCATTATTGTAATATGTTTCTCCTCGGCAAAGGTCTCTTTCGCATCTTCGAATAGTAACTCAAAAGTTTCAATCGGTGGTTACAACTATTCAAAACTAATTGTAAATGGTGAGTGAACATGACTTACCAAGTTTACTTTTCTAATTAAAATTAATGTGACTTAGAATCTATATTGTTAAGTTATCAAAACATTTCGCAAGAGTGGCATTTTTATTTTTCCTAAATAAAAAATTTAAGGGATATTCCATGTGCACCTTTCTATCTATCAATAATAATCTTACCTCATTCCATCTAATGCGGATTCTATCATATCCATATTCTCACTATACAAATAAATTGAATCTGAACTGTTCCTATTGTTGTCTACATTCATGAAGTAGATTTTCATATAAAGCATTAGATTAATACTCTCACCAATTTTTAAATAATACAATACAAGCCACAGGGTTGTAGTTTACTAGATTGCATGCAAGGAAACAACATAGTTCAATTTTGTTTTTGTATTTGATTGAATTTATGAAATAGATATCTGTCTACAAAAGTAGATATTATTAGCAATGTGAAAGGTCTAAGTGTAATACAATTGATGTCGAATGAATAAAATGACAACATGTCAAGAATTTATTCTTTAGATAGATGCCCAATAGTCTGAGGTGATAGGATATTTGTTCTTTACCATTACATTATTAAGCATATGATATTCTTTACCAAGTCATCTGTTAAGGAGTTGTTTCTCAAGTTTTAACAAATTTTAATGGATTTGTCTATTAATATATCAACATAATGATGCATGTTGAGGTCATCCGTCATACTCCTTGAGGCTCAAAATTAAACAATCCTAATCACCTGATATTTGATTGGAAATTGACCAATACTAACCAGTTGCCATTTGACTTGGACTTGTTAAAAATTAAGATATAAAAAATACTTATAATAGCTTGTTTTTAATATGTACCCATTTCTATTAGCAGTAATAGATTTCTTTCCCTACAATAGTAGTGTCACCAAAAGAAAATCTATTTTTTCTTTCACCTGGTATTGAAGAAAGTTTTAAGATCTATAGGTTATTTCATTTGTTGCAGGATTTCAATTTAAAGTTAAAGAGAAGAATTAATGGAAGATTTTATCTTCTAAATACAAGACAATGTTAATGAGTTGCACAACAATATAGAGACCATTATATGGAAAAAAATATTTATACCTTTACAATCAAAACTTATTTCACAAGTTATTGCAACAGATCAAAGAAAGGATTTATCAATAATGAAGTGAAACCATATGATGATATTGTTGTCATATCATAAAAAAAGATTGGATAGAACTCAATTTTTTTTAATAAAAAGAACCTATACCAAATATCAAGATTAGAGAAAAAGGCAACAACAGTGTCATTCCTAATGATATAAACATAGTCATATTCAAATTACTCATGAGGAAGAGTAAGAGGTCATGGAGATAAAGTTCATATAAAATTCTATTATTTTGATAGGAATTATAGGCTCAACTAGATTTACATGTAAGTAAAATTTGCCACAAAAAACATGTAAGTAAAATTATTTTAATGTTTAAAAGAATTGGTCAATTAATTTGAATATTCAAAATAAAAATGTTCACTTAACAATAGAAATCATTTAGTTCCTTTTGCAATGAATATTTGCATGCAAAACAAGAGTTCTCCTTATGTTTTTTTTCTATTCTAACCATGATGTTAATATTCTTAGGCTAATTTTCATTCAATTTTGTGTTTATTTTGAGGAATTGTATTAATACATATATAAAGTGACAAATGATATAATCTTGTGCAAATTTAGATTTATTTATCTAATTCTCATCTCCACATCTCTCTATGTTTATAGTCTTATCTTATCCTTATGTGTGCATATTTCAATACATTCGGCCTATTTGTTTGATTATCACATCCTTACATGCACTTATATCTAGCTAGCTATTATGCACTCTGATCTAGCCTCTCATCTAATCCAAGAAGGGGTTCCAATCACGAGGACACCCACATGGGTGTGAACACAACTTGCCCAAAATCAAAATCAAAGTTTAAATTATGGTTATGTAACCCCCTTTACCTTTCCCACCCAGGCCATCTAAACATAGGCTTTAAAGACATTTATTGTATTCATTCTAATTATCTAAGGAAATAATCATACGATCATTCTAGAGGATTGGAAAAGCAATCAATAGCAAAACACTTCCAAAGATTTGGTACATTAAATTGAATAACAACTCTACATCTAGGCATTTGTTTGATGTCTTCAATCTCGTCTACTATCAGAGGTTTTATCAAGGTGAAGGGTCCTTGCAAATTAGCCACAAAATGACAAATGCCTTCTACAGAGTTGATCATGATTTTTTATTTAGGGTACTTTTAGAGGTTTAGTTTCCAAAATGATTGTATTTAGAGTGCTTCACAAGTTTATCTTCCAAAATGATTTTGTTCAATGGATAAGAGCTTGTATTTCCTCTCCTTAGATAGCCCTCAAATTGTTAATGGCTCCTCAGGACCCCGACATGCTTCTTCATGGCTTCTAGGGGATTGAGACAAGACTGCCTTCATTCCCCCTACCACTACATCCTACTAGATAAGACTCTTGGCAGATATATATCAGCACAAAAGAAGGAATATGAGGATCACATGCATGCTCATTATAAGAGGAATTAAAGTGCCGACCCATTCTCAGTCTGTTGATGATCTAATTCTTTTGGGTGAAGCCTCTAGTTTAAAAGTAAGAAGAATAGAAGACTTGCCCCGACCTTTTCTTGAGAACACCTAGGACGATCAAAAAATCTAGACTAACTTGTTAGTGTAATAACTCATAGCTAAATTGTAGTGATGTGCCCAGTTTGATCAAGGTGGGTCATTAGCTCTTGTAGAGGTGTCGTTGAAGTCTCCAGTTTGTTGTCAAACAACTCTGGAGTGTTGTCAATTCTTTTTGCAAGTTTACAGGAGTTAGATAAGTTTGTTTACGGTTATAAATTGTAATCTCTTGTTCAATAATAGATATAGTTATGAGTTTCCTTTTTGTGCTATTTCTTATTGCTATCTTCTTTATTCTGCTTTCTATAATGGTATTAGAGCCAGATAGGGCATGACTCCCTCATAGAAGTGCCTAGGAAAATGAGAGGGTTGTGAGTGGGGTATGGATGCTTGGATTTTTAAAGATTTTCTTTAGGAAGAGTTGGTTGGGTGATGATTATTGGAGCTGCAGAGTTTTTTTGAGTGAGTGAAGGCAACGTAGCTCCTCTTTGATGACTAGTTTTCATACAACCATGACTTGTTATGTTGGTTGGTCCATTGTGAGCAATTTTTATTTTATTTTTTATTTAATGGAGATCTGCAGTTGTTTGAATGCTGAGAAGAAGTTGCTATAGAGGAGGAACAAGCCTGAGATAAGAATATGGATGTATTTGTTTAAATAATTCTTTGCTTATTTGGTGTGAGTTGGATGTGATACACAGCTGATGTTATTCTTTAGATAGATGCCCAATAGTCTGAGGTGCTTGTGGATCAGAGAAACTATACCTCATTGGGGTTATGAGACATGCATGTGAGGATTGATGTCCAATAGTTCAGGGCAGAACCAAAATCTGGAAGTTTGGCATCCTACCTTTACGAGGGTAATGAGACACTTCATGTGCAAATGGTGTCCAATAATGTTGGGAACTTTGGATTATAGCTAGGTGACTATACCTGGGAGCAGCTTGAAGAAGTCTTACTGGTCGAAGAACTGTTTTTCAAAGAACAACTTTTGAATAATGTATTTTCTGTTGTTTTTATGTTATTTTCAGTTTAGTGTTGTAGTGTTAAGAGGGGGTGTTGGAATATACACTCCAACATAAATAAATGTAACAACAAACTATTCTACTATAGACATCTCACAGTTTTGCTATAGTCAGCTCAGAGATATGTTAGGAGATCATGAAAATTTAGTTATTCATTAAGGGGGAGTGTTAGCGTAATAACTCATAACTAAATTGCAGTGATGTATCCAGTTTAATCAATGTGGGTCATTAGCTCTTGTAGAGGTGTCGTTGAAGTCTCCAGTTTCTTGTCAAACAACTCTGCAGTGTTGTCAATTCTTTTTGCAAGTTTATAGGAGGTAGTTAAATTTTTTTATTGTTATAAATTGTAATCTCTTGTTCAATAATATATATAGTTCTGAGTTTCCTTTTTGTGCTATCTGTTACTGCTATTTTCTTCATTCTGCTTTCTATTATAACTTATACATGACAAACAATCTCCCAAGCAAGGATATATGATTTTCCATGACCATTAGATTTAGAAGGGAAATTCGAAAAGGTATCTTCAAATATTTGGGCATACCAATGCGATATAACATCAAACCTGAGGACTTCTAGGCACAAATTATCGAAAATATTCAAAAATAGATGCAACCCAGTCTATCAATTCATTGTTATCTGTAGGCGGAATAATGGTACTCCTAAATGCAATGTTAAGCTCAATGTTAAATCTCTACATTATTCTCCTCGTAAACATATACAGCAAATGGAAAAAATGTTCGTACACTTTATGGCGAGCAAAACAATCATATATACAAGTTTCACTTGGTATCTTGGCATATGGTCACCAAAGAGAAGCCCAATCGAGGTTTGGGAGTTTGCCCCCCTTCTCATATGTCTTTGTACCTCCTGGGAAAACTAGTCAATCAGTTCATCAACCCTCCACACTAGCCCTAAAAAGATATCATAGAAAGCCAAATATATTAGACTAGACCAAATTGATCTTCTAGCTGTAGAAACAGGATATAACTTTACACTAAAAGTATGCTGATAGCTTTAAACATCCAAGTACATAAATAGTGATAAATCATAGATGGAAAATGGAAATGATTACAAAAAGATGCAAACCATAACACATGATATATGTCAAGAAACCTTTTCTAGAAAAAAAATCCACACCCAAAGAGATCCAAAGCTTGTATTAATCCTTTAAATGAATTAAACCAATACAACTTCTCTCTCTAAATTCCTGTAAGATTTCATTACTTTAACAACGTGAAAAACAACTTATTTTTCCTTCAACTCAAGCACTTAATAGATAGGCCCTACACAAGGAAAACAACAACTCATTAATAGTTTCTAAAACCATGTGTTGGAAACCACTAGCTAATTTCGGCATTCTTCTCCATGCACAAATCACAACATGCTAACCAATAGGAGTTAAATTGGAAACTTCCTCTTTCAACTAAAGCTCTCCACTTGTGATCTTATCCGCCTTTTTGGTAACATGTTGATGCAAGGGCATCGTCCAAGCTACCAGTGGTATGGATATTTTTCTCCTTGTCACGAGTTTTTAAATTCAAACCTATCTTGTGACTGTTAGTTGGAGACAATGAAGGAGCCATTCAACCCAATGTCAACTAACATTTATGACTAGACAGAAAAAATCATGTGAGGTAGGTGATTTCAAATGTTTGCTTGGGCTTCTCCCACCATTACTACAATTAGTTTTGAATTTGAACACCATATTTTGAGAGGGAAAACTGATAATGATAGTTGTAACATTCAAGAGGCCCCAATTTGAGCACTAAAATTAGTTTGGGCAAGATTTTTGAATAGTTTTTGAGGAGTGAAAGGTCTAGAACATTCAAGAATGGTAGGATTGAAGAAGTTTTAAGCAGTTGTAGAAGATGAAGGTGAAGGAACAATGAGAAGAGCTGCATGTGGAATAGGCAGTAGAGTGCAGAGAGGAAAAAAGTATAAAAAGAATTTAGAATAATCATATGAAGAAGCTACGTGTGGAAGGCATAGAAAGGAGATACAAGAGGAAGAGCACCATGAAATCAAAATGTGGGAGTTTTCTTCATGTTGTTGACATACAACCAGGTGAGTATGACATCTGAATAGAGATGGAGACATGAGAATAGAGTGAAGAGGAGCAGTAAGAGAGAGAAGAAGAAAGTTGTGAACTAGAGAAGATAAAGAGGAGATGTAAAAGCACAATAGGGAAGAAAGGACCACAAGGAGGGGCATGAGACAGTGCAGCAAGACAAGTGGATTTTTTCTTGAGATTGGGACATAAGGTCCCCAAGCCTATGTAAGACAATCAAAATAATGATGAAAGTACAGATTTATCCCAATATTAATGAATTAATCTAAGTCTTTATTTATGATTTTCTATTTGATTTGCAATTGTATGCATGTGATTTGGCTTTTGCAATTTGATTTGATATGTGTAATCACGCCAACCTTGACCCATATTGGCACTATATTTTTTTGCTGCATTGTTTAAATGAATTGGTAACCATAGGAGTGTATGTGTATTTTGTTACATGCAATAATAGGAGTAAGCATGGTGCTAGATTAAGGCTGCCTACAACAATCAAAGTGTGAGGTGTAGGTTAAGAAGAGTGTGCTAGGTGATGGTAGGACTACATGTAGCCTATCTTTTAACCTGTAGAAAAAAAACAAAGTGTGTGTGGATTAGTTTAAGCCACCTATAGTAATAGGAAGAGAAGCTTGGGAGTAGAAATAACTTATAGTAATTGTTGTATATTGGGTGTAGGCCATAGAAATAGTGTTTAGATGCTGCAGAACTACATGCAACAAGAGAGAAACATGGTGTGATTGGGGTGTGGCACCATTAGCATGGTATTAGAGCACATCTACAACTCTAGGAAAAGGTGTATTGTGAGGTTTAGAGTTGGTTGGAGTTTAGAGAGGTGGTGGTTCATGTAGAGAACCAAGAGTGTATGTTCCTATAGTAAATAAGGTTGTAGCTAGGAGAGTTATAAAAATGAGTGAGTTAGGCTAACAAAATGTCACTGAGAAGAAGAGTAGTAGAGTCCACTATAGAAACAGGGGATGTAGATAAGATTGATGAAGTGATGAAATCTATAAGAGAAGTACAAAAGAGAATGGACATCATTGGAGGTGGAAAAAGAGAAGGTCCTGCTCATAAAAGGGTAGACAATGACAGTAAGGATGGAAAAAGAGTTGGAGTAATAGTTAGTATAAAGGAGAAGTTCAATGCTATGATAAAGGCCTTGAGGGAGATCAAGGAAAGATTGGAATCCTTGGAGAATGAAGAGAGAAGAATCCATGGATGTGCATGAGTTGTCCCACCAAAGAGGACAAAGAGGAAGACTAAAAAACAACAAAAGAGGATGGAGGAGATTGCCTTGAGAGGAAATGAGTGAGTAGGAATGCCATGTGAGTAGCCCATGAAAGAAAACATGGATCATGAGTAGCTAAAGGAAAACCTCATAGAAAGTGGGGTAAAGGAGAAGAAAGTCCTTATGGATGTGGAAAAGGAAGATGATGCAACCTACATGCTACAAAAAGTTGGTACAAAAGCTATGAAGGAGGAGAACGCAAGGTCCATAAGTTGCAAACAACTAAGAGGATACTCATAATGGAGATAAGTAGAAAGGGAAAGAACAATCCCTATGTGTTAACAAATTTATGTTTGCAGATTTAGAGGACAATAGTGATGTAGAAGGGGATGAATATATCCTCATGATAGAATATGAGGTTGTAAGAGAGACATGCCAAGAAAACCAAGGCGTGGAGCTGCTAGTGTGTGCATCTAAGGTTGGAGAGATGCTCGATGATGAAGGGTGGGGTAGTATAGCCATGGAAGAATGTGAAGAGGAGGTAGCAGCCAAAGAAATGCTGCAAAAGGATAGTCATAATGAAGGAAGCTTGCCACTTGAGGATAAAGGTGAACAAAGGTGCCATGAGAAAGGCATGAAGAAAGAATATAGCCAAGAGGTTGCAAGTGGGAATGAGAGGGTTCCCAAGGTACTGCAAGTAAGTGTAGCAAAGGAGTAGTCTATGTGTAAGGATACAAGGGTGAAAGAAGAGGCCACCAAGGAGCTACAAGTAGAGGTAGTTCAGGTGCTACAAGTTGGTAAAACAAGAGTGTAGAAAGGGTACTACATGTAAGTCACTGCAAGTTAGTGCAATAGGAGAGCATAAAGAGGATGATGTGTGGAAGAAGCTGCAAGTAAGTGTGGCAAGAGAAAGGTGTAGGAATGAAGTTACATGTGGAGTTGAGATAGTTTTAGAGATGTCGCAAGTACTTGTGGTAAAGGGAGCTAACTATGCAGGTACATATGCTAATAGTGGAGTCTCCATAGTGCTACAAGTTGGAGTAGTGAGTGATGGTAAAATGATGCTGACAAGGGATGCAACCAAGGAAAGTGAACATAACACTATAGAAGAGATGTTGCAAGTAGAGATAACAATAAATGAGACCCTCTAGGTGTGGAGGCAAAGGAGGAGAGAATGCATGATGTTGTGTGTGAGATTCTACAGGTGGAAAAAGACCATAAGGAGAACCATGGAGATTTAGTAATTTCAGAATAGGCATAGATTGAACAATGGGTACTCAACTTCGAGTACACTAATGGGTGTAGTGATGAAGTGAATATTGGTGGTGAGAAGGGAGAGCTAATGGATAGGTTGTTTGAGTTTATAATACATCTAGAGTTGAGTCCATGGATTGACTTTATAGCCAAGGGCCAAGAGAGCTGGTATGGAATATTGAATGGATATGTGGAGGAGAAATACATTCAAGCAAAGGTGGTGAACAAAAGTGAGAATAAAAATGTGTCCCTTGAAATCCACCATGAGCTAGAGATTCATGCTAAAAGTACCATTATAGTGGCAATGGATGAGTTATTAGATGATGATGAGGAAAGGATCAATGTATATTTACAAGAAATGGAGATTTTTAAAGCACTACAACAAAAGGAGGAAGGATTTAGGAGTGAAGAACTTGTTGGGTAGCTACACAATAGTTATATATTAGGGGAAAAGTGTGTTATATATAGAGGTAGAGGAAAGAAGTTTGATCTTTAGACTAAAGGTGAATCTATTTATGATGAGGTGTTTATCTTGTACATACAAAAGGGGAGAACAAGGTATTTCATGATCATGTAGGATAACAAGTTTGTTGGATATATGAAGGAGATTTAGCTACATATTAGGTAGGAGGATGAGGAGAAGAAATGGTTTGTACTGAAGGCATAGAGTTGGAAGAAAGATATGGGAGTTTTGTTGCAAGTTTACTTGTCGAAATAGGATTGTTGACCTACAACAATAGGATTGCTAACCTGCAGCAATAGGGATGTTGACCTGCATCAACATATAGTTTTTGTAGTGAGCAGGGGCTCACAAATTTTGTAACCCTAGGAGTATGATGCAACATTATCGTCCAAGATACCAGTTCTATGGGTATTTTTCTCCTTGCCAACTAGTTTTTAAATTCAAATCTATCTTGTGACCATTATCTAGAGATAATGAAGGAGCCATTTAGCCCAGCATCAACTTGCATTTAGGCCAAGACAAAAGGAGTATGTGAGGTAGGTGATTTCAAATGTTTACTTGGGCCACTCCCACCATTGTTTTGATTATTTTTGGCACCCAAATTGAAGATTTGAGTGCCATATTTTGAGACAGAAAACTGACGGTGGTAGGTGCAACATTCAAGAGGCCTAGTTTGAGTGCAAAAATTAGTTTGGGCAAGATTTTTGAATCTTTTTCGAGTGAAAGATATGGAACATTCCAGAATGGAAAGATTGAAGCTTTAAGTGTATGTAGAATATGGGAGTGAAGGAAGAGAGAGAGGAGCTACATGAGGAACAGGAAGTAGTATTGCATATAGGTTGTCATTGATGTCAACAATGGTATGGAGTGCTGCAGTGTGGAAGAGTGTAAGTCATGTCAAAGGGAGATTGCAACAATATGGTGATCAATGAAGACACTATAGAATAAGTGATCAAAAGTAGTGTGAAGCAAAGAGAAAAGGGATGAATATATGCTTTACATCCAAAGGAGTAGATCAAGAAACAAGGCAAAAGGATATGGATTAGTATCATTTATAAAGAAGGAGATGGATCAGTATCATCTATACACGATCATACCATATCTTTTGAAATTCATGTGTAAGTTCACAAGCCTTGATATATTTATATTTGAAGTTTATGTTGAGAAGATTTGGGGTCTTGCTAAATGATAATGATATGAACTCATGACACTTACTACATGATAAAGAAAGTTGTAAAAGATTGAAGGAAATTGTCTAAGTATAGCACAAGTCAGGGAAGCAGTCACAAACTTACAAGACATAAATGAAGGTAAGGATTTGCAGATTGGACTAATGGTTGGATATTACACTCAGGTACTTATGTTTCAGGGTTGAGGTCATGAAGACAGTGTTGAAACAGAAGTGTGAAGACAGTGTTGAAACAGGGTAAGTGCAGTCACAGGGGGACAGAAGAATGCTTTGTATTTCTCCATAAATGAAGATATGATGTTGCATCTTGGAGGATAGGTAGATATGAGTTAAAGGTATGTGTGCCTAAATTTTCAAGTGATAATATGTACCGCAACTGCTTCTCTGGAGTCAAATGTGTGGAGACATGCCTTGGTGCAAATTAAAGTAAGCAGAAGAAGTTCGCTGAGGCCACTACAATTCACCGCACAATGGTAATTGGTCTTGCTGATTGAGTGATAAGCTCATAACACTGGTTGGTATATGTTGTTCAAGTTTCAAATGATTGTGTTCACCACAAGTAAGGTTTTCATTGTTGTATCTTAAAACTATGTAAGCAGATGTTGTTAAGGATACCAACATTAGAGATCAAGTGTTTGAGCCATCATGAAATATCTAGAAATGATAAAAGAAGTATACAGGAATGATTCACAAGACATATAATGTTCATTATGTGGTCTACTTAATATAGTTTGTTCCCTCTGGTACCAGTTTTGGGTCTAGAGCCAAATACAAGGAAGGATAAGTGTTTGTGGAGCCGACTTAGTGCATAATGAAGATCTTGTTGTGTATGTGGTGTATGTGCTAGATTGGAAGAGTGTACTAAGGTAAATTAGGACTTGACTATGCTTTGTTTTTTAACCGTACTTGATCTCCGCTTACTGCAAATGTATTAGAGCTGAATGTTGTGGCCACTGCATGTTTCATGTTACTAGTTTCATCTTGGTCAACCAAGGAGAAATTTTTTGAAGCTTGCGGATGATATATATATGAAGAATAAAAGTTGTTGAGGAATGTATGAGTTGAAAATTATGTGAGTGAATTGATATTATGCAAATATACTTATCACAGAAGCAGATTTCATAATGAAATGTGGAAAGGACTAGTGATATTGATGTAGAGGCAGGTGTTGGTGATGTGATGATGGAAAAGAGTTTTTGAATTTGTTTTATGTGGTGGAGGTTGATATTGTAGTCGTGGGGAGGCTGAAGTGATCAACAATCAGTTTTGTTGAGTCCGATAGGTTTTCTATTGTGAAGATTATAACTGTTAAGGAAGTTGCAGCTTCCTTTGGGTTGTAGCCCATAAATAATATTGTAACCTAGTTTTATTTGTGAGGTTGGATTTGGATAGTAGATCCATGCAACTTGCTCACCATGGTTTTTCCCTTCTAGGGTTTTTCACATATATCTAGTGTTATGGATGTGTGCTTTTGTGTTTTTATATTTTTCATGTTTTACATGCTTATGTTAGTTTGAATGTTGTTGGAAGAAAGGAATTTGAATAATTACTAATTCACCCCCCTCTCAATATTTATGTGTGTTCAACAAGTAGAGTGCAAAGAGGAGAAAGAAGGAATAATCATACGAAGATCAAAATGTGGGAGTTTTCTTCATGATATTGGCATACAACTAGGTCAGTATGGAATGTGAATATAAATGGAGGCATGAGAATAGAGATAAGAAGAGTAGTAAATGGGTGAAATGATGATGGTATGAGATAGAAGAAAAAGACTATGAACCAAAGAAGCAAAAGAGGAGGTGTAAAGGCATGGTAGGGAAGAAATGACCACAAGGAGAGGTGTGAGATAGTGTAGTAAGACAAGGGGAGCTTTGTTCAAGATTGGGCCATAAGACCCAAGCCTATGTAAACCAATAAAAAGAATGATGAATGTATAGATTTATCCCAATATTAATGAAATAAGAAGCCTTTATTTTTTAGCTTTTCCCTAATTTATCATTGTATGCATGTGATTTGGATTTTTCAATCTAATTTGATATGTGTAATCAGACCCACCTTGACCCATATGGGGATTGTGTTTGTGTGTTGCATTGTCTACATGAATTGGAAACCATAGGTATGTGTGTGTATGTGTATGCATGTGTATATTTTGTTGCTTACAATAAGAGGAGTGAGCATGGTGTTGGATTGAGGCTAATCAAAGTGTGACATGCAGGTCAAGGAGAGTGTGTTGGGTGACATCAGGACTACATGTAGCTTTGCATTTTAAACTATAACAACATGGTAGATTGTGTGTTTAGTTTAAGGTACCTACAACAATAGTAAGAGGAGAATCTTGTGAGTAGAAATAGCCTGCAATAGGGTAGTGATTGCCTGCAACAATTGTTGTGTTGGGTGTGGGCCATAGAAATAGTGTTCAACTATGCAAGATTGCCTCCAACAAGGGAGAAACAAGGTGTGACTAGGGTGTGCCACCATCACATGAACATGTGAACTAAATATCTTTTGTATCTTCTTCAAGTCCACATTTAACTCCCTCTTAGCATGCTCTTTCTATTTCAACAACTCTTACATACTTTTTAAGTTATCATGGTTGCATTTAGTAACTTCCATGGAAACTAATTACAAATTTCCAAATTACATTGAACTACATGTGACAACTAATGCCACTCTAGGTGGGTGAAAACAATAAATAATTAAATAAATACTTCTAATATTGTAATATTGCAAAGTGTATGACACATATCCCAACATTGTCCCACTTATCATATACCTTGCAAAAGAAAAAGGGAAACTAAAAGTATAAATCAAACCCTAGAAGAGGCAATGCTGATGGCCTATATGTACCAACTGAGCTTCTCTATGCTCACTAGCTTAGTGAAAGAATCTACAACATTCTCTAAAGTGTCCACTTTCTATAGCATGACTCTACCACCCTCAACCATCTCTCAAACAATATAATACTATACATCAATATGCATTGTATGAACATGACACATTGAGTTTTTCTCCAAATAGATAGCATGTTGAGTATCCCATCTAATTCTAATCTATTTATACTCAATGTCTATATATGAACACAACCTTTGAAACCACATTGCCTCTCTACATGCATGTGTTGCAACTTTATACTCTACTTTTGTAGTAGACAACATGAATGTAGGTTGTTGTTTTTTGATCCAACTAATTGCATCTCTAAATAAATTAAAGACATATTCATTCATGGACCTCTTGCAATCTAGATCACCAATCTAATCTAAATCAATAGAGCCTTGGAAATCACTCATCCTACCCACATCATTAGATCCATGATAAAATAAAATGGTTAGAAGTCACACATAGATAATTGAAAACCCTTTTCACATAAGTCTAATGTTCTTTACTAGACATTTCCATAAATCTACTAAAAACTCCCACTGCTCTGACAATATTAGGTCTTGTATAGACCATGGCATACATAAGACTTCCTACATCACTAGCATATGGAATTTTATTCATCTCTTCAAGTTAATCATCTATTTTAGTACAATGTTCTAGAGATATCCTAGTGCCATCTGGAAAGGGAATAGTAACTATTTTATAATCATGCATGGAAAAATGCTAGAAAATAGTGTCAACATGTACTTCTTTTGATTTAACCATATTTTTTTGTTAACCGAATCCATATAGAATTCCATATTCAAAATTTATTTTGTTGCTCCTAAATATTTCATATCAAATGTATAAGATAACTGACCCTTAAGTCGATAACCATCCCTTTATCATTTCCTCATCAACATATAGGACAATGATTAGTAGCTAATCATCAATAAACAAATTGATCTGCCTCGCTCCTTATAAAGTCATGATCCAATGAGAAATAATCAAATTTCTAATACCACATTCTTAATGATTTCTTCAAACCATACAAAGATCTCTTTAACATGCAAACCAAGTGTTCTTGTCCCTTCACCATAAAATTATCCAACTGTTTCATAAATATTTTTTCATCTTGATCCCCATGTAAAAAAGTTGTTTTAATGCCCATTTTCTCTACTTCTAAATTGAAAGAAACAATAATAGATAAGAATAATCTAATAGATGTAATTTTAACCATGACAGAAAAATATAACCAAAATCCACTCCCTCAACCTAGGAGCAACTTTATCACTAATCAAGCCTTGTACCACTTCAACTTACCATCTTCTTTGAATTTCTTTTTAAATACCCATTTGCATCGAATGGCTTTCCTCCTCTTAGGTAGCTCAAGTAGATCCCATGTGTCACATTTTTCCAATGCCTTTATTTCATCATCCATGGCCTCTAACTAGGAGTCATGCTCATTTGAAGACAAAGCCTCCTTCAAAGATCTAGGTTCATTGTCAGTACACGATAAATCAAAGACAAAAAAAATAGATGGACTATATCCATACCTATCAACAGGTTTCCATTGCCTAGTAGATCTTCTTAGAGGTGTAATGAGATTTTGTGATTGTTCCTCCTCAAAACTCTCTTCTGAGCGTACTTTCTCTTTTTGTCCATCATGTTGTTGTTCTACATTTGCATCTTTTTGTGCTTGTTACATGTGCATATTTTTGTGGTTTGACCTTAATATCAAAATGCACTATTTTTTTAGGCTTCACATGAGGTTGTTCATCATTTTTTAATTTCCTAAGCTCCTTGAAAATGACATCTTTAGAATATAACATTTTCATTGCTACAAGGTCCCAAACATTATAACCTTTAATGTTCTTGCCATAACCTATAAAAAACACACTTGTTATCCCTAAAATCAAGCTTAGAACATTTTTATTTAGGAACATGAACATATGCCCTATTGCCAAAAACTCTAAAATGAGAAATTGATGGTCATTTACCTATCCATACCACATAGGGAGTTTTATCAATATGACTAGAAGTAGGTGACTTGTTAACAAGATAACAAGTAGTGTGACCTACTTTAGCCCAAAAATATTATTCAAGCTTTGCACTACTCAACATGCTTTTGTTTGTATCCATTAAAATTCATATTCAGCCTCTCTACCACTCCATTTGTTTGTGGGGTATATGGAGTTGTTTCCTATCAACAATTCTTGCATACTTCTAATAGTCATCAAAATCCCTATAACAAAACTTAGAACTATTATCTATTCTTAAAAACTGAACACTTTTCTATCTATCTATTTCTCAACAAGTGTTTTAAACTCTTTAAATGTAGAAAAAATAACATTTTTTTTCTTTAGAAGTAAACCCATGAATATTTAAAAGAATCATCAATAAACTAAACATAGTAGTGAGACTTTCCAATAGAAGACACATCCATAGGACCAAAGACATCACTATGAATAACCTCAAAAATTTGTTTAGCCCTAGTACATCTTTATTTAAAAGATTATTTATGTTATTTGATAAACACATAGTGTTCTTAAAAATCAAAATTAGCAAAGTAATTGGACAAACTATCAACCATCTTCTTATTTATTAGAGTTTTGAGACCCTTCTCACCTATGTGACCCATCCTATGGTGCCACAACATACAAGATACAGAGTCATTAGTTACATTAATAGAGTTACAAAATGTGCATGCATCAAGCCTAAAGAGGGTGCCACAGCTAGTGCCTCTAGATGAAACTAAATTTCCTCTGCTTATACTACAACCACTCTTCTCAAAAGTAACATGAACCCATGAATCATTCATTTTTTATATAGAAATTAAATTCCTACATAAACTAAGGATATGCAATACATCTTTGAGGGTTTTAACCCTCCCATTATTGGAAATTAGTTTTATCTCTCCTCGGCCAACAAGTTTTTGTGAGCTATTATCCCTAAGGAAAGCTTTCCCACCATCATAAGTTGAATGTGTTGAAAACCACTCCTTGTAAGGAGTCATGTGGTAGGATGCACCTAAATCTATCAACCAAGAGTCATCATAAGTTATGTTAGTATAAATAATAAAATAATCAATAGCTTAATCATTAGAGGATTTATCCATAGAGGAATCGTCATTATTTATCTTCTTATTCTTACATTCCTTTTTGACATGCCCATGTTTGCCACAATTCAAAAACCTTGAAGTCTACTCTTACGATGTGTTTTAGACCTTCCCTTAGACTTATAATGGTCCTTCTACTTGTCCTTATCACCCTTCTTCTTGTCCTTACCTTTCTCCTTAGATCTACCTTGCATACGTAATGAATCCTTAGACCTCTTCGAAGTCTTTCTCTTCATTTCCTCTAAAAGCGAGGTTGCAATGAGGGCATCCAACTTCTGATAATTTGTAAGAGAACCATTCAATGCAAGGATCATATTATCCCAAGATAGGAAATGAACATAATAATAGAGTGTACATTTATCCTCATTTATTTTTACATCAACACACTATAACTAACTCAATATTACATTAAATGAATTCAAGTATTCTACAACCAAGTCCCTACCCTTAATTTTAAGAGAATATAACTTTCCTTTAAGACATAACTTATAGAGACTCCTAGTGTAACATCCACATTCTAAAAACATAGTAAAACTAGAAATTTACCATAGAGTAAATCAACAAGGTAAAAATGAGATAGAGAAAAAAAAAATTATTCAACATATAATCAAGTAACTACAATTACAAGATTTCTTTTTAAAAAATACAATAAACCATATTGTCTTTCTCAATTACAATGTTTACAATAGAAAATCAAATATATATATAAATTTTAGAATAAATACTACTTCTGAATATCTGACATCTTTATCACAAGTCTTGGCATGTTTCCTACTTGGAGAGAGAGTATCTTTCCAGTGATTTGCCTTCATCCACAGACCGGCGGTCTCCCACACATCTCCCACATAGGAAGTGGCCCTACCCTTCATGAGGAATATTGACCTTAGGTGACCAGTGGTAATTTTCCTTTCCCGAGTACATAGTGTTGTATTCTACTCAACTCTATCAACCATACAACACTAGATACAGTCTACCTAAGTATGATTTCTGATAGGATGAGCAATCCGAATATAGTGAACCAACAATGCATGCAGAAAATAAATGCATTACTTTGACCAAAGTTTTTAATATTAATATTGTCCATAACGAACGTAGTCATTGTGTTCACCCACCCCTACTTGACATGGATATTGTCATATTCTCGTAGTTTGTTTACTCCTATTATGACTATGTAAAAAGTTTAATCATTGCATCATGATATTAGTATCTTTTGACTTAAATAAGTCTATATGACATAACCATTTAATTGGTTTGTAATTGACTCTAGGGTTTTCCTAATATCCTTTGTTAATATGATATAACATTATAACCATATCTTAAATCTAGCAGTCTTAGATTCACAAATAACCCTTGATTAACTCAACCAAGGTTAAGAATAATATAGTTCTTAAATAGATAATATCTGCTATACAAAGGAACGTAGAATAACTTTGATAATGTGTTATAAACAAAACATACCATGAATATATATCCCTACAAGGTCATTCTCTAGTAGACTTAGCCTACTCCATTGTATTAGATCTCTTCAAGGATAATATTAACAAAAAGATAAATAAATCTATAAGGGTTCTCCCATAAACCTTATTTCCATCTACCATAATATCTCTAAGTTGCTTCATTCGAAGAGAACAATAATTGTCTAAAAATCCCTATGAATCTAAGTTCTCATGGATAGAAAACAATTTCCGTTATACATATACATAATCTAAACAAGAAAATACTTTAAATTATTATCACCTCAATAATATAATATTCAAGTCTAAGAGTATATTAATCAAAGTTCATTCAACTCTATAAAATCTGAGAGTCTATTGTTTGGTTAACTCACAATCATTCCATTGACTTGCTACAAACTTATTCGATAAGGGAACTATTTCAAGGCTAATAATAGCTATGACAATCTCTTACTATGATGGTCTTTTATCCTCCATTCTATGCATTGATAGCATTATTGATTTATAAACAAATAAGCAAATGGTCAATGTAGTATACTATCACAAACTACTCACTTGAAATACCAAGTATCAACCATATGATTTGCATTCGTTGTCTCATCGATTACAGAGATAGATCAACATAGTTTACTTAGATAGTTATCTGCATTTTCCTACGTCGATTCTTAATAGTTTTTTACTATAACTCAATAAAAATAGGAGGTTTAACCTCTCTTGAGAACTCATACAATCACCATGAGACTACAATGTACTCGCTAAAAGATATTAATCGATTTCCTCATAGTTATCAAACACATGACTAAGGAATGTCTGTTAATGGAGGTTTTAAGAGCTATCAGAAATGTGCAAATAGGACACTAGGTCGATGCCTCTTGACTATGTATTCCCTTTCTATTCCAGCCACTAAACTTCTCTCTGCATACTTTTGATCCTCCCTGCCTATGTTCTCTCCTCTCAAGTTTTAACCTTTTTAATATATTGATACCACGGCTCAACTGAGTCGTTCATAATTATGACTGAGGCACAACTCCTAAAGAGTTGCCTTATTTCGCACCTCAACAATGATTCAGTTGCAAACTTAATAAAATCTTAATAGTCCTTAGCGACTTAGTCTTTAACTGAAATCAATTTTTAAGCAAAAGTCCACATGTCGATTGTGGAAGGCCGCCATATGGTTCATTGGGTTGGGCAGTTTGTAAACACAGTCATCCCCATAAGGATGAGGCCGACACTTATTAAAATATAACTGATCTTTTAATGATCAAAACATGTGGTTTGATCCACCACTTATCACTAATGAAGACTCTACTATAATTTAGCCTACAACTCCTACAATATCATCGACTCATTAAGAGCTATTATCCTCTTATGATGCTAAGGCATTTATATATTTGATTACATGAAATATACTTCTTATAACATCGCCAATATATTAGATAATCATAGTTTAATCAATAAAATGATAATGTTTAAACAAGGAATTATGGATAATGTGGTTGGGTTGAGCTTGTCTCCTCATCACAATCTGTTGGCAATAATCACGTATTCTTAACTCGATGAAAACATCTTAACATTAAGAATGGTTTATATCATCCCAAGGGACTGAATAATAATATGACAACCATTTTATGAAAATAACATCATAATATTTATGTTAAACGTAAATAGTCACAAATCAAACTCAAACGATGTCATTAACATTATTAACGACAAAGACAACTTACTACGACTTAGAAAGATTTGAAAACAATATCGACTACCTGACGATTAGGTTCAGAAGTAAACTGACAAGACAAGACTTACCTCTTATGACACATTGGTTCACATTTTTGCTAAACACTTATACGCGATTTGGAAAATAAACCACTCGTAACCCGAGGTCTATATCTCTCTCCCGGAAAGATACTCTCTCTCTTTTCTCTGAGAGTCATCTGAAAACCTGTAATCCTATATCAAACTTGTTACCAAAGAAATTATGATCAGTGCATCATTATTCAAATAATAGATCAAATCTCATAATGTGAATATTAAATCGATAATAACATAATCATTCCCATAATTTCATAAATGGCATTCAATATAATCCATGTTTTTCCTTGTCATTAATCTAAACATCATAATAAATTTACTTATGTCCAAGTAAAAAGTGAAAGTATAGCAAGACAAAAATTGGGGATGTAACATATCCTTCCCCTAAAGATTCATCATCCTCGATGATATAAAGTATTAAAAAGTAACTAATAAGCAAGTTCATTGTTTTCAACTGGTAACATTATTAAATAAATGAGTAAACTTTTGATAAAATTCATGGTAATCCTCCCATGTAGCATTTTCCTCAGCATATTGGTCCCATTGGACCTCGCATTGCAAGACCTCTCTGTTACGCAAGGGGAGCTTGCGCGTTTCTAATACCTTGAGTGGCTCGATCGAGACCACCCTGGGTCTTGCATCTGTAAAGAATTCCAAGTCAAAATATGATTATTACCTGCAATATATTTCTTCAAGTAAGACACATGAAAAACATTGTGCATTCTAGATAAGGCTGGTGGTAGAGCAATTCTGCAGGCAACCGGATTGACTACATCAAGCACTTCAAAGGGTCCCACATATCGAGGAGCTAGCTTAGAAGACTTCCCAAACTTAATAGAACTTTTATGAGGTTTAACCCTCAAAAGAACTTTTTGTCCAATGGAGAATTGCCTCAGAACACGTTTTGCATCAACATAGCTCTTTTGCCTATCATTGGCTTCTAACAATCTTTTTCTGATCAGCTTAACTTTCTCTTCCATTTCAGCTAGCATTTCTGGTCTGATGCTAATCCTATCCTCTAGCTTATCCCAGCTTATAGGAGTTTGAAATCTTCTTCCATACAATGCTTAATGGCACCATCTTAATAGCGGAATGATAGGAATTGTTGTAAGAAAATTCCACAAGTGGTAAGTATTCTTCAAACTTATATTGCTGATCCATGCAATACATTCGCAACAAGTCTTTCAAGACTTGGTTAACTCTCTCAGTTTGCCCATCAGTTTCAAGATGGTAAGTTGTACTCACATTGAGTTTAGTCCCTAGAGCAGAAAACAAAGTTTGCCAAAACCTTGACGTTACACGTGTATCTCTATCCGAGATAATCTTTTCAGGGAAACCATGCAATCTAAACACCTCTTGCACAAATTTACGAGCTAACACAGGTGGTCCATCAGTCAAATTCCCTGGTATGAAATGTACTACCTTAGTGAGTTTATCAACCACCACTAAAATGGCATCAATATTCCTTGACATAGGAAGACCTTGAACAAAATCCATGCTAATAACTTGTCATTTCCACTCTAGCACATCATGTGGGTTCAACAATCCTGCGGGGTGTTGATGCTCTTCTTTTACCCTTTGACATTCTAAACAGCTTGCTACAAATCTTGCAGCATCATTCTTCTTTCCTTTCAAGAAATAAAGAGGTTTAACATCCGCTAGGAGTTTGGTCACTCCTGGATGTCCCAAATACGGTGTAGTATGAACTTATTTCCATACTAGATCCCTTAATCGAGCTGAATCAGAAACATGAATTCTATCTTTATACATCAATAGTACATCTGACTCAAACAGAAAACCATCATACCTTGGATCTCTAGGATTATCTTTTAGAGCTTGCTTAGCCTACTCATAAAACTCATCACTAGACAAATTTTGCAACACCAAATTCTTGAAATTTCCACAAATAGAAACAATGGAAACTATATGTCTTCTACTACTCAAAGCATCAGCTACTCTATTCTCTTTTCCTTTGATGTAATTTATCTCAAATTCATAGTCAGATATCAATTCTAACCATCTCCTTTGTCAAGAATTCAAATGTGGTTGAGAGAAAATATACTTAAGACTTTGATGGTCTAATTTAAATACAAAAGTCTTCCCAAACAGATAATGTCTCCACATCTATAAGGCATGAGTTACTGCTGCCAATTCTAGATCATGTGGTGCATAATTTTTCTCATAGGATTTCAATTTCCTTGACTCATATGCTATAACTCTTCCATCTTCCACAAGTACTCCTCCTAATCCTTCTCCTGAGGCATCTGTAATCACCTCAAATTGTCCTTCGGGGTCAGGAACTTTCAAGATTAGAGTTGTAGTTAACTTTTCCTTTAAGAGATCAAATGCTTCCTAACATTTGTCTGTCCATTCAAATCTTTTTCCTTTCATCTACAGGGAAGTGATTGGACTAGCAATACTGGAGAAATTTAGAACAAATTTTCTATAATAGCCTACCATGCCCATGAAACTATGCACCTCATGCACATTTGTTGGTACAAGCCAATCCAGAATAGCTGTGATTTTTGTAGGATCAACAAATATTCCATTAGCTGAAATAATATGCCCTAGGTATTGAATCTCTTTCTGGAAGAATGTACACTTTGATAGTTTCCTATATAACTTATGTTCTCTTAACCTTTGCAAAACTATTTGTAGGTGATGTTGATGTTCTTTTTCATTCTTAGAATAAATGAGTATATCATCCAGAAATCTTAAAACAAACTTGTCCAAACAATCTCTGAATATACTATTCATGAGATTCATGAATGCAGTAGGTACATTCATCAAACCAAATGGCAACACTGTGAACTCATAGTGTCCATATCTGGATCTAAAAGCTATCTTATGAATATCTTCATCCTTCAGTCTTAACTGATGATATCCCGATCGCAAATCAATCTTTGAAAACACAACAGCTTCACACATCTGATCAAAAAGATCATCAATACGTGGCAAAGGATATTTGTTCTTTACCATTACATTATTAAGCATATGATAATCTATACACAATCGAAGGGTTCTATCCTTCTTCTTAACAAAAATAACCAAAGCACCCAAAGGTGAAACACTGGGTCTAATTAAACCTTTTGCCAACAATTCTTGTAATTGTGCATTCAATTCCATTAACTCCGTTGTTGTCATACAGTAGGGTGCTTTTGATATAGGCTTAGATCCTAGTTTAATGTCAATACCAAAATCAAAAACCCTCTTGGGAGGCAATCCTGGAAGTTCTTCAGGAAACACATCCTGAAATTCCTCAAGAAAAGGATACTTTTCTCCAAAAGGTGAACTAGGGTTTTCTACCCCTTCCTCCATTTGTTCCATTTTGACTACAAACAACTGACAACCTTTCCTTCTAGCCCTTTTTAATTGCTTGGTAGAGATAGGTCTGATTTTAACTTCTCTTTGAATCCCTTGGAATTGGGTCAGATTTCCCAAATCATCTAAGCATTCAACTATTTTTGAAAAATAGTCAACCTTAGCTCTATGTTTCCATAACCAACTCATTCCTAGGATTACATCATAGGAAACTAGGGGAGCTACATATAGATTTACTTCAGTTGATAAACTAGGGAGGTCAATTTTGGCTTCAAATAAACATTGCTCTACCTAAGCCTTAGATTGGTTAGCATATTCTACTGACCAATGTTTGGACATGTGACCATCTTTTCTAGAAAATTTATTCAAAATTCTAGGAGAAACAAAGTTTTCAGTGGCTCCTATATCAATCAAAATAGATATAGGGACTCCAAATAAAGTACATGTCATCTCAATGGGTGTGATTTGATACTCTGCTTGACGATTGCCGAGAGATGCATGAATCCTTTGTTGGAATGCTTCTTGCTGATTTGGTAGTGCAGTACCTCTTTGTTGACCATTTTGATTCTTGTTAGGGAAATAATTTACATAATGGTTGCCCCCACAAGTAAAGCATCCTCCAATGGATCCTTTCTTATCTAAAGTCTTCCCATTGTTATCCTCATTTCTTTTGTAGTTACCAATCTTCTTCTCATTACCAGATCCACCTTTGTTCTTCTGAGGTCCTTTATCTTTTCTTTTGTTATTATAGCTCTTTTCATATCTTTTCTTGTAGGGTTGATTTTTAGGAGTTCCATTAAACCTCTTGCAGCTTCTATCATGATAAACCAAGATGGATTTCAGTTTTTACTCTTGCTTGATCGCCTTCTCATATACTTGATCCATTATTATGGGACCATGCACATCCACTTCACCACCAATTTGAGCATTTAAGCCCATGATGAATTTTTTGATCCTAAATCTCTCATCCTTTTGATACTGTGGAACATATTTCAGGAGTCGAGTGAATTTTTCTCCATATTCCACCACTGTCATATCTCCTTGTTGAAGATTCTAAAAATCAGTCATTTTTTTATCAAAATAGAGTTGTGGTAACCATCTCTTGAGAAAGAGTTCAACGAACTCTTCCCAAATTACCCTTAGAGAGCTTAAATTCAATTCCATCTTCTTATTCATCCACCAAGTGGATGCTTCTCCTGCCAATTGGAATGCTCCCCATACTGCCTTGGTCACCTCTGAGTAATTTCTTATCTTGAAATATTTTTCCATCTCTGTTAACCAAGCTTCTGCAGCATCTCTAGTCTCTGTCCCATCAAATTTTAGTGGAATAACCTTCTTCATATCCTTTGAGAGCTCCGAGGTCAATTTATCCCTTGCCTCTTTATGAGGTTCAGTACTCTTACTTTGATCTTCATGATTTTCTCTTCTTTCACCATGAGAGTTTTCACCTCCTCCCTCAGTATTCCCTTTATCATCCACCTTTTCCAAATCACCAAATCTTTTCTTTGTTTCCTCAAGCATGGTTATGATTTGGTCCATCTTATTATTTGGTGGGTGGTTTTCCTCTTCACTTTCTCCTTGGTTAGTTCTTGTTCGCACCATGTTTAACGATTTCTCACACCTGAGAATATTGAGGTTTCCATTAGTTCAAGATTATAATCTATCCCATTAAATCTAAACATAATAATCAATTTAAACAATAGTTTGGCACAAAAACAACTCTTTTTATTTATTATTTATTTCATTTCAAAAGTAAAGAGTATTCTTCTTTTATACAAGAAATGACTTCAAAAGTCGTGCTCAAGAGGAGTATATCCTTCAGACTCATTTTCAGATACATAATCTCGAGGTATATAACCCTCTGACTCACTATTGGACCTAACTTCTATGATCTCAACAGTTGGGGGTATGAGGGGATCTCGCCTAATCATAGTTGTTTCCTCATCTGACATATACTCTATGATTTTGGCAGTGATCTTAACTCTTTCCTTGTTTTCCCTTCTCACTCACTTGATTCGAGTTAAGGCAGTTGCCAGAGTTTTAGTATCACTTAACCAAATGCCACTCTCATCATTGGCTCCCTCAAAGGTTTTGATAATGGCCTCACGTTCTCTTTTTTCTTTAAGGAAACGTTGACTCGAATTAACAGATTTTCTTGCTGTCTTCTTAAAACATACCATCCTGGCATAAAAAATTTCAAACATTAGCTAACCACATAATGTTGACTACAGGCAAGCATAGTGGTCTCATAAGCCCTAGTGCTAAACCTGGTAGCTCTGATACCATATGTAACATCCACGTTCTAAAAACATAGTAAAACCAGAAATTTACCATAGAGTAAATCAATAAGGTAAAAATGAGATAGAGAAAAAATTTATTTTATTCAACATATAATCAAGTAACTACAATTACAAGATTTCTTTTTACAAAATACAATAAACCATATTGTCTTTCTCAATTACAATGTTTACAATAGTAAATCAAATACATATACAAATTTTGGAATAAATACCGCTTCTGAATATTTGACATCTTTATCACAAGTCCTGGTATGTTTCATTCTTGGAGAGAGAGTATCTTTCCAGTGATTAACCTCCATCCACAAACTAATGGTCTCCCACACATCTCTCACATAGGAAGTGACCCTACCCTTCACGAGGGATATAGACCTTAGGTAACCAGTGGTAATTTGCCTTTCTCGAGTACATAGTGTTGTATTCTACTCAACTCCATTAACCATACAACCCTAGATACCCTCTAGCTAAGTATGATTTCCGATAGGATGAGCAATCCGAATACAGTGAACCGATAATGCATGCAGAAAAAAAATGCATTACTTTGGCCAATGTTTTTAATATTAATATTGTCCATAATGAAAGTAGTTGTTGTGTTCACCCACCCCTACTCGATTTGGATACTGTCATATTCTCACAGTTTGTTTACTCCTATTATGACTATGTAAATAGTTTAATCATTGCGTCATGATATTAGTATCTTTTGACTTAAATAAGTCTGTATGACAACCATTTAATGGGTTTGTAATCGACTCTAGGGTTCTCCTAATATCCTTTGTTAATATGATATAACATTATAACCATATCTTAAATCTAGGAGTCCTAGATTCACAAATAACCCTTGATTAACTCAACCAAGGTTAAGAATACTATAGTTCTTAAATAGATAATATCTCCTATACAAAGGAATGTAGAATAACTTTGATAATGTGTTACAAACAAAACATAGCCTGAATATATATCCCTACAAGGTCATTCTCTAGTAGACTTAACCTACTCCATTGTATTAGATCTCTTCAAGGATAATATTAACAAAAAGATAAATAAATCTATAAGGGTTCTCCCATAAACCTTATGTCCATCTACCATAATATCTCTAAGTTGCTTCATTCGAAGAGAACAATAATTGTCTAAAAATCCCTATGAATCTAAGTTCTCATGGATCTAGAAAACAATTTCCGTTATACATATACATAATCAAAACAAGAAAATACTTTAAATTATTATTACCTCAATAATATACTATTCAAGTCTAAGAGTATATTAATCAAAGTTCATTCAACTCTATAAAATCTAAGAGTCTATTGTTTGGTTAACTTGCAATCATTCCATTGACTTGCTACAAACTTATTCGATAAGGGAACTATTTCAAGGCTAATAACATCTATGACAATCTCTTACTATGATGGTCTTTTATCCTCCATTCTATGCATTGATATGATTATCAATTTATAAACAAATAAGCAAATGGTCGATGTAGTATACTATAACAAACTACTCACTTGAAATACCAAGTATCAACCATATGATTTGCATTCGTTGTCTCATCGATTACAAAAATAGATCAACATAGTTTACTTAGATAGTTATCTGCATTTTCCTACATCGATTCTTAATAGTTTTCAACTATAACTCAATAAAAATATGAGATTTAACCTCTCTAGAGAACTCATACAATCACCATAAGACTACAATGTACTCACTAAAAGATATTAATCGATTTCCTCACAGTTATCAAACACATGACTAAGAAATACCTATTAATGGATGTTTTAAGAGCTGGCAAAAATGTGCAAATATGACACTATGTCAACGCCTCTTGACTGCATACTCCCTCTCTATTCCAGCCACTAAACTTCTCTCTGCATACTTTCGATCCTCCCTGCCTATGTTCTCTCCTCTCAAGTTTTAACCTTGTTAATATATCGATACCATGGCTCAACTGAGTCATTCATAATTATGACCGAGTCACGACTCCTAAAGAGTTGCCTTATTTTGCACCTCAATAGTGATTCAGTTGAAAACTTAATGAAATCTTAAAAGTCCTTAGCGACTTAGTCTTTAACTGAAATCAATTTTTAAGCAGAAGTCCACATGTCAATTGTGGAAGGCTGCCATATGGTTCATTCGGTTGGGCAATTTGTAAATATAACTGATCTTTTGATGATTAAAACATGTGGTTCGATCCCACTTATCACTAATGAAGACTATACTATAATTTCGCCTATGGCTCCTACAATACCATCGACTCATTAAGAGGTATTATCCTCTTACGATGCTAAGGCATTTATATATTTGATTACATCAAATATACTTCTTATAACATCACCACTATATTAGATAATCACAATTTAATCAATAAAATGATAATGTTTAAACAAGGAATTACGGATAATGTGGTTGGGTTGAGCTTGTCTCCCCATCACAATCCATCAGCAATAATCACGTATTCTTAACTCAATGAAAACATCTTAACGTTAAGAATGGTTTATATCATCTCAAGGGACTTAATAATAATATGACAACCATTTTACGACAATAACGTCATAATATTTATGTTAAACATAAATAGTCACAAATCAAACTCAAATGACGTCCTTAACATTATTAACAACTAAGATGACTTACTATGACTTAGAAAGATTTGAAAACAATATTGACTACCTGTCGATTAGGTTCAGAAGTAAACTAACAAGACAAGACTTACCTCTTATGACACATTGGTTCACATTTTCGTTAAACACTTATACCTGATTTGGCAAATAAACCACTCGTAACCCAAGGTCTATATCTCTCTCCTGGAAAGATACTCTCTCTCTCTCTTTTCTCTGAGAGTCATTTGAAAACCTGTAATCCTATATCAAACTTGTTACCAAAGAAATTATGATTAGTGCATCATTATTCAAATAATAGATCAAATATCATAATGCAATTATTAAATCGATAATAACATAATCATTCCCAGAATTTCATAAATGAAATTCAATATAATCCATATTTTTCCTTTTCATTAATCTAAACATCATAATAAATTTACTTATGTCCAAGTAAAAAGTAAAAGTATAGTAAGACAAAAATTGGGGATGTAACACCTAGATTGATATCTCTCTCCTATTCTCTTCCACAATTCATAAGAAGTAGCTTCATTAGAAATATTCAATAAAATGAAATCAGATAAACACAAAAAATAGTGCAATGTGCTTTGTTATCTATTTTAACTCATTCTTCATTTGATATGCTATCTAGTTTCTTCTCCTTTTGCACAACAACCCATTGATCTATTTCTTCCAAGAGATCCTCCACTTTTAGCTTCCAAATCTCATAACCTATACCATTGAATTTTTTAATCTCCAAACGAGATGAACTAGCAATGATCTCTTATCACCCTAAACCTAAAACTACAAGAAAACACTTGACTAACTCCCATTGTAGTAATAAAAACCAATCACACACTTAAAGAAAGTCATCCCTCTCTCTAATCAAGACCATAGCTCTAATACCAAATGTAGAAACATGATATAAATTTATGTAATGAAAGTACGTTGAAAACATTAAGCATCCAAGTATATAAATAGTAATAAGTCATAGATGGAAAATGAAAATGATCACAAAAGAGATTCAAACCATAACACAAGATATATGTGGAGAAACCCTTTCAAAATAAAACCCCACACCGAAAGTTATCCAAATCTTTTATTAATGGACTACAAATGAATTACACCAAAACAACTTCTCCCTTAATTCTTGCAACACTTTGTTACTTTACCAACCTACAAAACAACTTATTTTTTATTCAACTCAAGCACTTAATATATAGGCACGAGGAAAATGACAAATCATGAATAGTTTCTAAAATGATGTGCTAGAAAACACTAGCTAATCTAGGCATTCTTATCCACGCATAAATCATAGCAACCAAATCAAGAGGATTTAAATTAGAAACTTTCTCTTTCAAATAAATTTCTTCACTTGTGATGCTAACTAAATATCTTCCTTATCTTCTTCTAGTCCGTATTTAACTCCCTCTCATCATGCTCTTTCTACTTTAGCAACTCTTAAATAATTTTTAATTTATCATAGTTGCATTTAGCAACTCCCATGACAATTAAGAGATAATTACAAATTGCCAAATTACAAAATACAAGTGACAACTAATGTCACTCCAATTGGATGTAAACAATAAATAATTAAATAAATACTTTTAATATTACAATATTGCAAGGAGTATGAAACATATCCAAGCACTAGCAAGTATAGCTTTAAAAGCAAGGTCCTCCAAAATTTAGCATTTGATGGAAAAATCTACATGTTTAATTACAAGCTACATCTCATCGCTACCATTGAATGGAAATAGGATCAACTTCTAGGATGGCCCAATTATGAAAAAGGATCCTCGTTCACACCATTTGGATGGAGATTTTGTGAACGAGATAAAAGTGAAGGGGTGGGATTGAGTTGGGAATCAACTAGAATAATTTTGGACATCTTCCTCAAAATTTGTTGATCATTTGGAACTCCATCACAGATGTCTTGAGTATTACCTACCTAAATAAATCAATGTCAAATGCACTAAAATCTAGGCTTTAGGGACCGGTAACCAAATTGAGAGAATTCACAATTAAAGAAGGGGCCAATTTCTTAAAAGTGCGGGAAACGAAAGAAATTAACCTTGCCTAATGAGTCATATGGAATAATGTCACTGCCCCTATCTTAGAGATTCTCAACTGGATGATCTAGCACTTCAATTTACTCATAGGAGACAATCTAATTAGAATGGGCATCCATGGTGATAGACCCATAAAATAGAGGGGGCTGTTGATCATCTTTTTTGGTTTGACAGCCTTTGATGTTTGGGAGTTCACTTTGGTAAAGTTTGAAATTAGTTTACATGAGATATTGTTTAATGAAAGTATATCTAAATCTTGGAATAGTATTTACCCACTATCTTTTTAGATAAAAAAATCACTCATGAAGGCCCTATGGAATTCACTGCTAATGTACACCATGTGGTGTATATGGAAAGATAGGAATGTAAATATTTTTGTGACAAAGTGAAGGCTCCTAAACTCTCATAAATAAAATCCATTATACCATCATTGAAATTATTCATACTACTTTTACCTATTTATGGTCTACTAGTTACTAAAAAAATGAGGAATCCTACCTTTAAAAAACTACCACCTTGAGAATAAATTATCATCCTCTAGTTCTATTCATACTTATATTTAATACCTAACCAAGACCACTGAAATCTTCCTAGGGTGAGAGTGGCCCATCCAAGTACTCTGATTCAGATAAGCACTGAACTTATTGTTAATTAAAGATATTGGAATTATTATATATATATGGGTTTTCAGTGTTAATTTGATTATGTGATTATGTTATTCAGTTGGCTTTGTTAATGATTTACTTTAGAGTTCTTATTAAATAATCACATATTGTAATTTATCTTTGTTATTTACACATCATTTAATATTCTAAATTATCTTAACTCTAGTAATAAGTATATTTAAATCTGTTGCAATCCAGTTAATAACTATGGGAGAAAAGTAGCGTTACATTCTGATTTAGATTGTGCAAGTTGTGCAGATGACAAAAAGTCTACCACGGGTTATGTTTTCTCCCTTGGTTCTAGACCAATTTCATGGTGTCGTAAGAAGCAATCTACTATTGCTTATCAACTATAGAGGTAGAATATACCACAACAAATGAGGTAGCTAAAGAAATAACTTGGTTACAGGCTATTCTTTCAGTACTTGAAAACAATATCAAGCAGGGCCTTCTTTACTTCGTGCTATGATAGTCAAAGTGTCATTTTGTTGTCCAAGAATCCTATGTTTCATGCTAGAACAAAGCATACAGAGGTCTATCACCATTACATCAGACATCTCATTCAGCAACAAGTGATTCATCTTCAATATTGTAGAATAAAGGATCAAATAACTAATATTTTAACCAAGGCTTTAAGTAAGCCTAAGTTTGTTTTTCTTAGATGACTTTTAGGACTGAGAGATGTCACATGAATATTTGATGATGTTATTCAGGGGGGATTGTTGTGAATGTTTACCATCATATGAATGAATAAGTGTTTTATATGAGTCATCTTATGTAACCCCTAACATTAAAGGGGGATGCCAACATATAGTTAGTGCTAGTGGTTGATAGGCAAAATAAGTAGTTAATGTTAGTGTCTCATAGTCAACGTAATTAATGTAAGCGGTTGATAGGTTAGGCAATTAGATAGAAGAAAAAAATGAGAGTGGTTGGGTACAATAATTTAGAAATGCTATTTATATGTATCAAATCAGGAATGAAATCAATTCAGTTTGCTTTAGTTTGTTTCTATGATAAAAGGGTGTAGAGATCTTTTTAGACCCCGTCCCATTTTTTTCAATATGTTTTTTTTTTAATTTTTTAAAAGGTGTCTTTTATGTTGACGAGCGTAGGGGATGGTAGGCTTGCCATTCCCTGCCATTTCTTGAAAAAATTGACGTTGCAGAAATGTTTATAGGGGAAAAGACCCAATAGGTGAGATAGTTCCAATGGCTGAGATAGTATTTGTGCATTTAAGGCCCAATATTTTTAAAAGTTTAGTACCACTTTAATGTTGTTAGTGTTACTATAAGTACTAAAAATTGAATTAAATGTGCCCTTTAGATTTAAAAAGCAACCAATCATGTGATGCCACATCAGCCCACCAACAAATCATGACTTAAAGCACACCTATTGGTCCACCCTTTTTTGGGGGGAACTATTTGACACCTCAACAAAAGGTATGCTGATGTGGCATCATGTTTGATGATGTGACCTTCAAACCTTAATTATAAGCAAGGGCCTTGCCAAGTAAACTACTGTCAAAATTTTGAAGCGATTCAAGATTGCCACCTATGATTTTGAGAGGCATGAAGTTAGGGTGCTCAACTACCCCTAAATTCTTTTGAGAATTATGGATGGGTGGGAAACATTTATGACCACATCCCCAAAACATCCCCCATAAAGTAGGGCCAAAAAAATATATGCATAGATAAAATACGATCTCAACAACAAATGGTTATTACAGACTAAATTCAAACAAATTTAGATAATTAATTTTTTATATAATACGTGAAGGTCCGTATTATTTTGACATATTGCAACACAATTTTATTTTTGCAGGTAAACGGTGAATATCTGAAGCTGTAACATTTGGGGTTCTGTTGGAATCTAAGCCTGTGTTTGGAAATGCAACAGTTTCGTTAGTACCGGAATCTGTGCCTAAGCCTGAGTCTGGAAGTGCAACTTCGGAAGTACCGGAATCTGCGCCTAGTGGGGTTGTGGTGATATCTGCGCCTGAGACTGCACTTGTGCCTTAAGCTGTAACGAGTGGGGTTGGGGGGTATCTCCGCCTGCGCCTGTGACTGTTCCTAGGAAGGGTAAAATCTTACAGTTCTCAAGAAAATATTGGCATACAGAAACATCCAAGAAAACAACATTAATGAAAGGCAGTCATCAAAGAGAAGAAAAGAAAAGACATTACATGATGGGCAGTAAGCCATGAAATCTACCGCAGGCACAGCCAAGAGACTTCCCAAAGTGGCTTACGTAGTCACACATGCTTTTAATGTATAAACATTAACAAGGCACAATGGCCAAACTGGACAAAACATGTTGGCATATGGAAACGTCCAATAAAACAACATTAATGAAAGGCAGCCATCAAAGAGAAGAAAAGAAAAGACATTACATGATGGGCAGTAAGCCATGAAATCTATCGCAGGCACAGCCAAGAGACTCCCCAAAGTGGCTTACTACTAACTCTACCGCACCACCACCCGTCCCTCGAACCACTCTAGAACCACCGCCAAGCTTGCTGACGCCACCCAACTCCTCCACCAAGGACACTTCCAACTCCTACCAGATTCTAATGTCACCACCGGAATCACCCACAGCTCCATCACCAAGAGCATCAACAACACCTTCGCCCAGCAACCCGGCCATCTACACCTTAAACAGCCGGCTATCACCACCAAAGTCACCGCAGAAAACTGGGGAGAGAGCGAACATACATTCCTTGCCTCCGCCAAAACGGGCCCAACGAGGGGATATACACCATCCATGGAGTAAAAATACGCGATATCGGGGCCTCAAGCTCCTTTGTATCCACTCTACTTAAATATCATCCACTTCAATGATCAAACAACCTATAGCAATTTTACACCTCATTCACAACAAAAAGTGGTAAATATTTGTCCTATTTTTATTGGCCAAAATTGACCTTTGACTGTTGAAGTGGATGATATTTAAGAACAACCCTCTGTATCAGGTGCCTATCAATGGGCCAAAACCCCACCAACTCCATCAATCACACCATCTCCTTCTACAAGTCCGACACCATCCTCCTCTCCAACCTTTCCTCCAATGCCAACTCTAATACACCGCCAGGACCACTTCCCGATCTTGCTCCTCCAGCAGATCCTCTTTCCCTCCATCCGCTTTCTCTCCATTCATGAAAGAAGGCTCAACGAGAGCAGAAACTTCATCCAAGTACTCTGATCTAGATAAGCACTGAACTTATTGTTAATAAAAGATATTGGAATTATTATGTATATGTGTTTTCAATGTTAATCTGATTATGTGATTATGTTATGCAGTTGGCTTTATTGATGATTTACTTTAGAGTTCTTATTAAATCATCACATGTTGTAATTTATCTTTGTTATTTACACATTATTTAATATTCTAAATTATCTTAACCCTAGTAATAAGTATATTTAAATCCGTTGCAATCCAGTTAATAACTATGGGAGAAAAGTAGCGTTACATTCTGATTTAAATTGGGTAGGTTGTGCAGATGACAGAAAGTCTACCACAGGTTATGTTTTCTCCCTTGGTTCTAGACCAATTTCATGGTGTAGTAAGAAGCAATCTACTATTGCTTATCAACTATAGAGGTAGAATATACCACAACAAATGAGGCAGCTAAATAAATAACTTGGTTACATGCTATTCTTTCAGTACTCAAACAACATCAAGCAGGACCTGAACTTTACTTCACTATGACAATCAAAGTGTCATTTTGTTGTCCAAGAATCCTATGTTTCATGCTAGAACAAAGCATATATAGGTCTATCACCATTACATTAGGCATCTCATTCAGCAGCAGGTGATACATCTTCAATATTGTAGAATAGAGGATCAAATAACTGATATTTTCACCAAGGCTTTAAGCGAGCCTAAGTTTGTTTTTCTTAGATGTCTTTTAGGACTAAGAGATGTCACATGAATATTTGATGGTTGTCATTTAGGGGAGATTGTTGTGAATGTTTACCATCGTATGAATGAATAAGTGTTTTATATGAGTCATCTTATGTAACCCCTAACATTAAGGGGTGATGTCAACATATAGTTAATGCTAGTGATCGATAGGCAAAATAAGTAGTTAATGTTACTTCCTCATAATCAACATTATTAATGTCAGTGGTTGACAAGTTAGGCAATTAGATAGGAGAAAAAAATGAAAGTGGTTACGTACAGTAATTTAGAAATGCTATTTATATGTATCATCTCAGGAATGAAATCAGTTCAGTTTGCTTTAGTTTGTTTCTATGATAAAAGGGTGTTACAGATCTTTCTAGACCTCATCCCTTTTTTTTCAATATGTTTTTATTTTTTATTTTTTATTTTATTTTTGCAGGTAAACGGCGAATATCTGAAGCTGTAACGTTAGTACTGCAATCTCCGCCTGAGCCTGAGTCTGGAACTGCAACAGGTTCGTTCGTACCGGAATCTGCGCCTAGTGGGGTTGTGGTGATAGTTAATGCTAGTGGTGATATTCAAACAAATTTAAATAATTAATTTTATTATGTATATGGTACTTGAAGGTGCCTATAATTTTGACACATTGCACGTTAATTTTATTTTTCCAGGTAAAGGGCCAATGACATCCATCAATATGAATTCTAAGCCACCTTCTACCGATAGTAAAGTCTTAAAGTTCTAAAAAAAAACATAAAAATCTGTTTTTAATTGTTTTTTTCCTTATAGACTAACGATATTTACTTTCTTTATCATAGTAAGTCGGGACGGGGCTCCCTTCCCAGACAAAGCCTCCAATGTTTTAAAGAAAAAATCTAGAGTTAAAATTGTTATAGCTGGTAAGTGATCATAATTTCTAAATTTAATAAAAAATCTCAAAACTTTTGGATTGTTATGCTGAAGCCTCAACTGCCATGTGAGCTATAGAAGAATTTGCCAATGGTGTTGTTTTAATGTTGTTATTTTTCATGATGCAGTTGTTGCAGTTGTTGCAGCTGTGCTATTAGCAATCATCTTGTTGTCCTACACGATAATGTTTAAACTTAAGCCCAAAAAGGAAGGAACAACTTCCTCTTTATCTTCATCAACTGTAAATATAGAGGGGAAAGCTGATGTTCAACAACAGAAGGATCATTCTTCAGGTTCATCTTCCAACCTGCATATGGAGCCTGTTAGTGTTATAGCACATGCAGAGAGAGGAGGATATGTAGAGATGCATGCAGGTCTCTCCTCCAACCAGGAACGGTTCATGGTGCCTACACAAATTTATACAAACCTCACGTTTGATCAGATAGATTATATCAAAAAGTATTGCCATGAGTCTCGTAAAATTGGAGAAGGAAGCTTTGCACAAGTTTATAAGGGGATTTTCCATGGTAAAGATTTGGCTATAAACAAAATAGAACATAGATCCCCTGAGAGCAAAATATGGTTGGAGAATGAAGTTCGACTTCTGCAGGGGAAGGAGCACATAAACGTAAACAAGTTGTATGCTTGGTGTATAGAAGCAAAAACATCCTATTTGGCCTACATGTATATAGATGGATGTACTATGGATGATTACTTAAGAGGAAATTATGTAGGATTTCCAAACAGTTGGAAGCAGAGGTTCACAATGATAATGGGTATAGCCAAGGGAATTGAATTCTTACACCTGAATAAAATCATTCATGTTGATATCAAGGAAGAGGTTACAGTCAGCTCCATATTACAGAATATGTAAGGCGCATGATAAAGAACAATCATTTTGAAGAAGCCTTCGCTGTTGCAAACGTAGCCCTCAGATGTGCTAACCCTGAGAAGGAAGAGCGACCTGATATGGATCATGTGCTCACAGAATTCACTTCGATGATGAGCAGCGCCCACCACAATATTACTCCTAGACAGAGAAAAGAAGAAATTGAAATCATCACATCAGGATGAAACTGGTACATGTGCGGGGTTTTTGGTTATCTTTGGGTTCCCTGGTAAATATTTCTATGTTATTAATATGATTATAATATTGTGTAAAATTATATTATTATTTTCATATTAATATATTAATATGATAGTTTTATTTATTTATGTCCTAAATAAACAGACTTATATTTTATTTAAATATTTTGTTTATGTTATTATTTATAGTTATTGTATTAATAATAATATTAATTATATTATTAATATTTATTATTAAACCTTGTTCATATATTAATTATACAATTTCATTAATATTTAAATTATCAAATTTAAAAACTATATGTATTGAATCAAAATTAAATATACTATAAATAATACAATTTTGTTATTATATTTATATAGGCCTTAAAAAAAATTATTTGTTTAACATTATTGGAATGCAATTTGTCTATACAACAAATATTTAATTTAAGAAGAAAATTACAACTAAATTATAATATTTTTTATTATACTTTTTCAGTAGTATAAATTAATTTTGAATTATTATAGTGAAAATATAGAAGAGTATATCTTCTTGCATGTAAAAATTGTTATCCAAAATTGAAATTATTCTATTATTCTAAGTATTGGATAGTGGCTTGTTTTGAACATATCACATCCACACATAAAACTAAATTTCTTTTATCACATCTACACATAAAACTTAGTAGTTTAGGTTCTTAGTTAGTTAGAATTTTTTATTGAATTTTCAATTTGAATTGTACACAAGAAAATAGGGATGGAGAGTAGGGTCATGACTGTTCACATATTCCTCTCACCAACCATCATCCAACCTCTATAAATGGCAAACAACCACGTATAAATATATTTTGTAGACTCAAGACACAATAAAATTTCTTATTCAATTCTACATATAGTCATTGGTGAACCCAATCAATGTTCAACAACCCCTTAGCTACAAATCAATTTGAAGAAAAATTAGATTTTTTAGTTAGTAGGATCAAGGATTTCCCTAGAAGCATGGCAACATATAATTCTCTAGACTTAGTTTTTGAAGGCCTTATCCTCCAATTTGTTGCATAACAAACTCTTTTAAAAGGATTTTATTCTCAATTTACACATGACATTCCCCTTAAATTGTGTGAGTTTCCAGACTAGGGAAGATTAAACCTAGATGTGCAATTATGAATTCAGGTGCAAGAAGCTCTTTTTAGCAAAAATAGGAGGGAAGTAGGAAATCCTTACTCTAAATAGACATCATTGGTTTGGAATTATTAACCAAGAAGGCTTCAATGGTCTTCATTAAATTCATCAAATTTTACAAATAGCTACACAACACATCTATGCTAAACTTGTAACAGGTGTTCATTGAACTATCATGATTTTTCTCTTTAAACAATGACAACCAAATGTAAATGCTCCACTTAATCCAAGGTAAATTTAATTTTCAATCAAACATCTACACACCAAGATGTTTACAAATAGATGAACAAATGCAGTGATAGTATAATAATTAAGTGCTCAAATCTAACTTACATGTGATAAACCATTATAAAATTTGAAATAGAACTTGGAGAAACATGTAGGAATTGAAAATAACAAATTGAAATGAGCAAGCACATATAAATAAACACATAACATCAAATACATGTGGAGAAATCCTTTCAGAAAAAACTCCACCATCAAAGAGAGGACAAGTATGTATTAATCAAATATAAGTATTACATCAACACATCAAACTTTCTCCCTTCAATATCATAAAACTCTAACAATGTAATAATGCTCAACCAATGAAAGACCCATAAAACAACTATCCAATCAACCCAATTTATGGATAATTAGAGAGGGGAAACCATGAATGGTTTCCCAAAACCAAAAATACCAAAACTCATGGTATGGTGAAAATCCACACCCCCATGGCCAATCAATCAAAGCTCCATGAACAACAACTATAAATAACATCTTTGGCCCATGTGAAAAGTGTGCACATGTTCTGAAATATGGCACTTCAAAATAGAGTGACCAACTAATGTTGACCCCACACATCATAACAAGATGCTTCATTGTCTCTCTTCATGCATGGAATTGAGAAAGTGGTATAAATAAATTCAAATCACTTTGAAACCACCACCATCCTATGTAACGTCCCTTCTTAATGCCACTATAATTAATATTCTGAGTTACAAGGAGAAATAATAAAATAATAATATCTAGACGACTACCTACATGAGCATCTAGGTGCTCATTCTTAACTTATTGTAGATGGGTGAGTGCAAGATCATTATGGGCCAAATCATACCCCTAATTAGAAATGAAAATGTTAAAAATAGAGTTAAGTAACTTCATGTGAAAATTAAATGAGTTATCTACACAATCTAAAAATAAAATAGTGATAAAAGTTGCAGGAAATTGAATGTAGTATAGGAGTTACTATTTTATCAAAAAATAAATAAATAAATGGTGAAAATTAAATATTTCAACAACACGGTACTATAATTAAAAAAAAATTAGGCATCATTACGGCCAACCTAAGTATGAGTAAAAAATATATTATTTTTCAAACTTTGGATATAAGTAAAGAATACATGAGTTGATGTGATGCATTTTTTTGAATCCTTTTGTAAATAAATAATTATTTATGAATTTGTCATGAGTGTTTTTAAAAATACTAATAAAAATATAAAATTTATAGATTTTCAAAAACCTGTAGCTAATGAAGCTTAGAGTGTGACACATCTTTTGGATTTGAAAAAGATGAACACGGCATATGTAGAAGGGGATATTGGGAGGCCCCAATGTTCTTTGAAAAATTTTAGTTTCAAGCTACCTTGAGCATTTGGTTTCTCTATTTGGTGGGTGTTTAACCCACTCTGCCACACACTTGGTTCAGGGGTGTGTGGTTGTCTTCTTTTGGGCCTATTTTCTTTGTCTAGTTCTTTTGAAGTAGTGTTTTCTTGGTAGCCTAGCTACTGCTAGACTTTGGTGTTTGTTGTTGCTTTTCTGTCATTTCTTTGTTAGTCTCACTCTTGGGGCTTTTCTTTTTTCCGTTGGGATTTAATTTTGTATAAGGGTGGGTCCCCTCTAAAAACTTTTTTACCTCAATCAATAACATATGTAGAAAATTAATAATTATTACCTATTTGTCTGGTTCAGGGGTTTTCTATCTCTCAATCCCCTTTATTTGATCACTCAAACATCAAATTGAACCATCTTTTGAATGGAACTTGGAAATTGAATTTTGATTGCACCTCTCATGGTAACTAGGGACCCTTAAGGGTAGGTTGTGTTATCCATGATTCTTTAGGTAGACTAATCAAAATGGGTTCCAAAAAGATCAAACCATGCACAAATAATGAAGCAAAAGTAGAAGCTTTAGATCCCAGGCTACAACTAGAAAATTCATGCAACATTGATAATATTATGATTGAAGGGGATTCAATGGTCATCATCCTTTCCCTCAGAAAAAGATATTTAGCTAATTGGAGGATCAACAACATAATCAATGATGTCTAGACTTCTTTGAACAATCTGTGCTTCTTTCACCATTAATCATTATGATAGAGCGAAATTAAATTATAGATTTTCCTTCTAATTAAGGGATAGACCAAAATAAAGAGCTCATTATAAGTGACTCCATCGATTCATGGGATTTGGAGTAATGAGTGTGTTAAGACCCTTGCATCATAGTAAACATTACAAGTGCATTTGAGAGTGATGGATGTGGTAGTTGATATCATTATTTTATTGCTCCCTCTGCATGGTGGCACTCTCCATTATTTCACATAAGTACCTTTATTACCCACTATCTCTCTTTCTTTGCATTTCAAAATAAATATTTATGCTACATTTCTAGTTTCCATGGAGCTACTCTTTCAGTTTGGAAGGAAAATTCATCAGATTAATTTCATAGCTGAGATAATAGAGGCTATAATGAGAACAATGTTCTTTTTTAAAGCTGCGATGTGCTAGATGTGATTAAAGAGGTGTTGGTTAGTGATTTCATCAAGGAAGCCATGAGACACTAGGTAAATTCTAATATTTCTTCCATATTTGTTAGAATTGTCTTAATCATAACTAAGTCTCTTGGGAAATATTATGTCTAGGATAAATTATACTCTAGAATTAATTATGTTGTCGACAAGGCTTCTCCTATGAAGCTTTCCTATCTTTCTTGTACAGGCTTTGAATTTAGGGGATTAGTTTTAGTGGGTACTATTATGGGAATTGAATCAAGATTGGAGGCTCTCATTAAAGAGGTGGTGGCTATTCAAGGTTTTTTTAATGGTTGTAATGGTGCCAATCCATACATCTCAACTATGAATCTCTTTAACTATGTAGGCCAAAGAAATATTCTAATGTCTTCAAGAGAGATTTAATCTAGCAAAGGAAGAAAAGGCAAAAAAAACCATACAACAATAAGCTATTCTAGTGAAGCATGAATATGGTACCTATGGATCTGAGTTCATCAATATGTAACAATCTTTTTTCTCATCTATTCTACAAGATTTTATGATAAGGAAAGAATTTTATAATTTTCTAAGATGTTAAATATAATGGGAGAGGGCCCTTACCCCTCACTTGATCTATAAAAAGAAGTATTACCTATTAAATTATAAATGAGGCATATATTATATTTTTACAATTTCAAGAGTCTCTTCTAGAAAGCCTTTTAATTTTATTACATAAAATTTTGTTAGCTTCACACATGAATTCATGAAAAAAAATAGGATAACACCAATGCATGATTTTGTAAGTTTTTTTTGGCATATTTTGTGACTCTCACTTGCTTAAATCTAAGAAAATCTTAAGGCATTTTTTTAGGGAAGCCAAATTTGAGATAAAAATATTGACATATTTTTCATCAAAATCGAAATCTAAATCCAAATGTTGGCACCTTTCCATGTGTTGGCACTTATTCTTATATGTGCCAAAAATGTAAAATTTTCCAAGTCTTGCATTCTCTTTGTTGCCTTGGACATAGCTTTGCCCATCTTTGATGTTTGATCTAATAATTCATTTAATGGCCCCCTTGGTAAACTTTTGCTTGGTGTTGTTCATTCTCTCCCCTCATAGTTTTTCATATGCCTAAACTTTAAAAAAATCTTTTTCTAAGTATGGTGTCTTTAAGTGAATTTATAGCCTCAGGATTTTCCCTCATTCTTCTAAGTATGGAGTATTTTCTACCTTGGTATCTTAACCCTCATTTCCCTAAACCTTTTTGTCCCTTCATTTTGGGATCCTGGGATTTTACATCCTAGCATGCTTTCCTCTCGATCCCCAAACCCCCACTTCTCTTGATCCTAAGATTTAAAGCATTCTCATGCCACAATCCTTTCCTTCCTTTTACCTCATTCTCCATGTTCCTTGATTCCCTATCTCTACTTTCAAACATTCCCTTGCTAACATCATGTTCTTCTAAATTCATTCACTTGGCATATATGCATTTCGATCCTTTATTTCTCAATCCCTTGCTTTATGTGGTATTTAAGAGTTCCCCTTCCATCTTTGCACCTTGATCCCAAAGGAGTTGTTTTCCCCAAGTCCTAATCTCTACTATGTCACGAGATCATTGAATTTTCCTTACTACTCTTATCAAACCCTAGTTCCATGTCAAGGATCTCCAAACCTTGAACCCCAACTAGATTTTAGTCTTCTTCCTAGATCCTATCAGTATTAGGTTTGCCAAATCCTAGATCCCTAACCTCCCTCAGTTTAAATTCCTTTGTAAACTTTCAAACTTCTTCTTCGCCCTCTTCAAGTTGCACAAGGTATCTCAAATCCATAAATCTCACTGGCATGATAAAAATTGTAAATATCTTTGCTTCTAAGGTAGGATGGTAGAAATTGTATCAAATCCATATCCCCTCTCAATATAAGCTCTCAAGAAAGCTTCCATATTTGTCTCTACTATCATCCCTATGCTTGGGATCTCAATCCCTGATGCTTCATAGTTATAACTTCCTATGACTACAAAATTTTGCTTCCCTATTCACTTTGCATCCTAGCATCTTGACTTCCAATTCCCAATTCTACTTTGGCACTTTTATATCCTTAAGGAATTAATATTACAAGACCCTAATATTTATATGTCGTGCATTCCCATTGCATCACTAGGTTCCTTTGCATCGCATAGTGCCTTCTTGCTCTTTACACTTCTTGTTAATGAGTTATATCCTCAGGGATGTGATCCCATGTGTCTTTAAGCACCCAATTAAATTAAAGAAATGCATCCTAAATACTATGAAACCAGTGCATATTCATCAAGTGCTAGCAAAGCATTTTAAAATGATGTGTCAAGCCCCTATTGCATCACATGACACCCTTCACATCACATAGTCATTGCATGCTCTTTTAAGCCATTGTGCAATGTGTGATGGCCCTATATATATTAATGCATAAGCTACCCCATGACAACATCACTAGTTTTCCAATATCAATGTGTCATACCATCAACTTCTCTTGGTCTTAGGACTAGGTCCACCACATGTCTACATGGGCCCAATTGTTGCAATTGTTGTTATTTTCAATAATGGACCATGTGGCAACTCCTCATTCTATTTTTGACCCTCTCTACATCACATAGTGAATTGGATCCTTCTAGATAGACTTTTCAATGGTAATAGGCTTGTTGATGGAACTTGGCCTTATTTCATTTCATTATTTTTTATAAAGTGTGTGGGCCCATGAGCATCTAAAGGGCATAAGGGGGTACAATAGTATAAATTTTTTAACTCAACCTTGCATAAAGAAAACAAAAATTTTTATTGGTTTAGGAAAATAAAATAAGGTTTTTGAATAAAAGGGGTAAAAATAAGTTTTGAAGGGACCCTAGAAATCCTTTACAACAACAAGACATCAGAAAAATAATAGCTAACCCACAATAGAACCGCCAAACAGAAAAATAAGCCATAAAATAGAAAAAAACACGCATAGCACATTATAGGTCCTTGAGGGTGTTGGCATCTTCAAGTTCCTCCAAATCTTCCTCCATGGTGTGGATCTCTTGGGCCTTTTTGTTCCCATCCTTGTGATGTTTCTTTGTACTACTAGCTCTGGTATTGGGACCTATAGTTGTAGCATTCATCTTCTCCTTTGCATCCTATTGATGGCCAAAACACATGTAGAATGAAGATCACCTTACCTCTCCTGAAAAGACAATTGATCCTAGAATCAATCACCTCGAAGGTACTAGGAGTTGGGTCACAACTATACTTTGCAAACTTAGTGGTCAATATGGTTTGCTTGTTCAAGGGGCCTAGTATAAATAAATAAATTTGGATTATGCTTAATTTAAATCCTACTCTATCAATTTTGTGAAAAAAGATCAAAAGATTTAAGGTAATGCAAGAAATGTAGTGAGTGTTTTCAACAACCAATGTTTAATAATGAAAACTAGAGAAATTGAATTAACTGCAATGTTTAGATCAGTTTACAACTCTATCATTCACACCACAAGTGCAAGATTCTAAGTAATTTCAATGAGAAATAGAAATAAATATATATAACCACTGCATTTACACATAAGTTTATATATATCATATCTTCAACTCATTCACAAAATATTTATCATTCACATCCAATATTTCATCAAAGCTTAAATTACTCAAGAAAGAGTTTAGGTATTACACCATGCATGAGTAGATCAACTTGAAGAAATTAGAACCATTCTATTAATTTTGGAACAACGTGTACAGTCCTAGAAAAATGCTACAATGGAACTTGGTCCTTTTCTTCAAATTGTCTCCTTCTAACTACTAAAATGATAAAATCAAATCTACATTATGCCAATTTAACTAGGATGCTTAAATCTTCTTTGAAAAAACTATTGGACCAGAGGGCCCTTTGACAAGATAGATGTCAACTTTTTAGAAAATCAAGAAATGAAATAAGCTAACTTTAGAATTGAAGTTAATTGTTCTCAAAATATCCATCCAATTTCTGATCTTCACTTCATACATGTGGACATGAAAAACTGGAGACTGATTTTCTAATTTTGGACTAAATTCATGCAAGTATTCTAACAAGCTCATGAAAAGTACATTCTCATTCAAAATTCAAAACCACTTTATAATTTTAGTGGGACCCTTTTTCAACACCTAAAAGAATAAATTGAATTAAATACTAGTGTTGTCAAAAATAAACTCTTCAATTTAAACTTCCCAAAATAGAAGTACCATTGGTGCCTTGCCTTCGTTTGTATATTGTAAATTTGCAAAGCATTTATCCAGGTGGTCTTCATCAATTCCATCTAATCATTCCAACTTGAATTTACTTTCTTCAAAACCTTGATGAGCATAATCTATTTGGACTTTCAACATTTGAACATCCTTTTCAATTACCCTGAAATCAGATTTTATCTCCATGCATTTATCTAAAGTAGTCTTATCAGAATGTGAGGCACCATTCAATTCTTTTTCCATTTTCTTCCTCAGGGCCTCCTTTATTACTGCTATTGTGTCCAATTTACATTTATCTTCTAAGTATAATTGAAGATCTATAACATCCTATACAAAATCCTCAAGATTCCCCAAATCTTGATACATGCCTTTCTAGGCGTACAAAATCTTGATTTTGTATTCAATCATTACATCTATCCTTAAGTTCAGTATATTAATACACTTTCCAAGAAAACCTATTTCTTTATCCTAGAGGATGTCTTTGGTCTTCAACTCTCATTGACATATCTTATTTAACTCCTTTAGTGTTCTGAGATTCTACTCATTATTACTTTCTTTGACCCTGAGTTGTTCATAAAAGAATCTATTTATTTCTCCAATTAATATTATTTTCATAATATATGTAACTCTAGTCTAAGACCTTATTAGCCTCTTCCAAAAAATTGAGATATAGATTGATCAATAGCACTTGATCTTTTCTTTATTAAGTACAAAGAATGAACTTCTTGTTTTGTCATTAAGACTATAGTATCTAAAGATATTACCTTCTGTTAGGATATGTAAGTTAGGAGCTCCTTAATTAATGTCTTCATTTGTTCTAGTTGTAGTTTTAGTTCTTTGTTCATTTTGGAGACAACTGTGTCAATTGCAGATCCCAATGAAGCAATTTCTTTCGTCTTGGTCTGCTTGCCCAAATTCACCCTGGATATTTGATAATCATAGATAGAGATATCTCTATCATATTTTTCCACCAAGGGTGTGTCTAATTCAACTATTCTCTCATGTAGTTCATTGGTCCTGATAGTAGAGAGGGTTCTTGATTTCTTTGGGGTTCTTCCCTTCTCCACTTGGACTGTCATGGCTTGTAGATTTAGTGGGCTTACCAGTACTTTCTATCTATTCTCCAAGTTTAACTTGAGCCATGTGGAGACATCAAGATCCTCATGAGAAGATTGATCATCTTCTTGTTCCAATTATTTCTCTTTGTTCTACTCTTCTTGATAAGGGGCTTTTCCTTCTAAACTTTCTTTCTCTAGATTCACTTCCTATTGAGGAACTTTCTTAACTATCTCTTCTTCTATGAAAACATTAATCAAAGGTGTATCAATATGCCATGTTTCCTTCTCAATTATCTTTATTGAGTATTCCTATTCTCTAGGAGTCAAGACTTTCTCTTCCCTGTCCTTTGTAGCTATTTATTCGTCTTTTTGTAAGTTCTCTAGAGAGATAGACTTTGATGGCTAAGGTGAGGCTAGTCTTACTCCATTTCTTCATGTACATCCTCTTCTTCATGCAAATCCTCCTATGTAGTTTCCTTTTGGAGGTTCTTTTGAGGTGAGGAGGTCTCTTGATCAACATATGAATATGATCATTTCTTTCCTCACACATCACATTTTCAATTAATGGATCTTCTGTATCTTGAGTATCCTTCTCAAATACTTCTTCTTCCTAACCTTGATATGGGAGAGAAGTATTATGAGATTGAGGAGAATCCTCATGTACTTCTATGGTAGGTGTAGCTGGTGGAGGATGCAAGATCTAAACTTCTTCATCTACTATCTTCTCCACTCTCCCTTCTTGTGACTTTGCAATTGTTTTTATTTGAGTTGATAAAGGAGGGACAACTGTACTAACATTTCTGGCAGGAGAGGGTTTTTTTTGGTAACTTAGCTACCTCTTCTTTAGGCTTTTGAAATTCTTGTTTTTGCTCTTCTCCCTCATTAGGAAATTGGCCAAGTGTCATCCTTGTTGGAAGAACTTGTATCAAAGGAGTTACTCCTAAACAAACTATAACTCATACCTCTGCAGCATCATAATTAAAGTTTTCCTTGTGGTAGGATTCTCGTGTTTGCTCTGGAGTGACATCACCAATGGCTCCTCTCATTCTCCCTATGCCTTTATCTTTCTTTCTTTTTCTTATAAACCTTCTAGGATTTGATGAAGATGTCTCTTCAATTATTTGCCTTTTATCTTTTTTCCCTTTGCCCCTAGTTTTATCTAATTGTTCAATTTTGGCATCCAACTGGAGAAATGCTAAAACCCAAAAAATATTTAGCAGATAGATTCAATGGATAAGTTCTCTTTTAAAAACTAATATATCTTGGGAAAGGGATCATTATCCACCATTTTTAGGTCATAAGTGGTATTTAACACATTACCATCATCTGACAACATTGGAGGAACATCCTTTCTAACTTTAAAGGCTTTTATATGATAGGTAGTTAGCCTACAATAGACTCCCTTTCTCACTTCAAATCCATGTTTACAGTTGGCCCAAAAGTCCTCTAAAGAGGGTTCGTGATCAATAATAGTAGTACTTAACAACTTCTTAATCCAGCCATAAGGATCAAAATTTGACCTAGGCATATATACTTTGAGGTTTAAACCTCTAGCTCTTCAATAGTAGTCTTTGCAACATTGATGGAAGGACACAAATAGAACCCCAAGTCAAATGGGTATTGCACCCCAGGCTTGTGCTTTCTTGACAATTTCAAATGCACTTCAAGCATCTACCCAGAAAATTCTAATAAGATCACCTTGTCAGTGCAATATCTTGGTAGAAGGTAGGGTGCTAAATGTCAAACCTAGATATTCTAATATATGTAGACCTTTGGAACTGGATAAACCATCCTCCCCATTCCTTTATAAGGGACATTACTTGGACTGACATTAGTTATTGGTGGCCCCTATTAGTTTCTTGGTAATAGCATACAAAAATGCATCATTAACTCTTTTATAATGTTTTTGAGCCTCCTTGAGCTCAAGTTGAAGATATAAATCCTATATTTTCTTTGTCTTGCAGCCTCACCTTTGACTCCCTTGGTGACAAATCGAGGAAACTGAGGTTGTCTTGCCAGTAGATAGACTATGTAAGAAGTCATAGTGAACTTCTTGTCATTAATAACTATGGTGAGTTGGGCATGTAGTTTGTTATTTAAAATTTGACCTCAGTCAAGGAATACTTCATTCTTAAGTATGACATGGATGAATTGAAAAATCTAGTGATGGTACAGCCTTGATGTAGATTTCCCTAAAGATCTATTCAGTAGGGTGATCCTATGCCCAACCTCTGGTTGGAAGTCTGATCTAGTTAAGTTCTGTAGAATTTTAATAACTAGCTTCCTCTCCTTCAATAGCCAATACCTGTTTAAATACTTGGAATTAACAATATGATGGTCCTCAAATGAATTTTGTGCTTCTTCTGCTATGAGCATTGATATCTTTGCATGATGTGGGAGAGAAAAGGTCATAATGATCATGGCAGGAATGATGTCCATAATTATGTTTCCCTCCACATCATAGGACCTCCTGTCCACTAGATGATAATTTTATAAACAAGCTATTCTCAATTAAGGACATTGCACTATTATGCAAAATCCAGCTACATGTGCTAGTCCACATCTTGCTAGAATCCTTGATCTTGCAGTTGGGACATCTCCAAAAATATCCTTGTTAAATTGTTCTAGGCTTGTTACTAAATTATGTTCACACCTAATTTAGTAAGGCATAAACATCAGTTGTTTAGAGGGAGTACTAAAAATTTTGCTTGTGCAGGATCATCCGGTCAATGTCTAATGTCTTGATAGAAGACAACTGCAAAATCAATTATCAAAATCATGTAATAGCTCAAGTTGAGCTGTTACATCATCCTGGTAAGTGAAATCATCTACGGACAAGATTACAGGCATTCAAAGAATGAAGAGAATTGATGGAGTTCATGTTTTAGTGCAAGTAAAAGAGGTATCTATAAACTGTCAAATTATACATCATGTTTTATACATATGTTTCAAAGAAAGATCAGATGTTTTGTGCTATGTATTTGATTCAGAAAGTGAAATATACATAAGTCATTGCATAGAATGAGATAGCTGATTGGATTCAAAAGAATGTATAAAAGTGTCCCACACAAGCCGTGGGAATAACTGAAATAGGCAACATAAAAGTAAATTTTACTTTTGAAAGAAAAGAAATGCATAGGAAAAGAAGAGGGACCCGTGATTGCCTGTGAATGATGAATCCTGTGGTTGAGATGGTTGCTATCTTCCTCCATCCGTTTGAGCTCCAATATACCTGGAAAATAGATTTTGTCAATGCTCAGGGTACCAAGTCTTTTTGTACACAATCAAAACTTCAAAAGTACCATTCACTTTTATGTAGCAACAATATCAATAATCATATCAGCATAAGAGAGGTCAGAATGAGCAGATACAAGTGCCATATCAGAAAGAGAGATCATACAAGTAACCTCACATCATGAATCAAAGGTATGTTTCATATACTAACATGTTTGCTTCTTGTACAGGTATATGAGAAATCATTTTTGCTTAGTTATCTTTTATGAAATAAGCATGTGGAGAAAATGGGCTCCCATTAAGGTTGAGCCCAGCATGCTCGGAGTAATGACATTAATGCAGAGATATTCGATAGACCAAGCATCATGATGCTTTCATCACATGCATGTTGCTACTATATCAGGATGCAGGAGTTAAAAGATTTAAGATACAACAATTTAAAGAACAGTCTCAACGGTAAAACAAAATGCAAGACAGCAGACATTTTTGTTCTTCTACATGATCATTAAAGGGGAATTCATATGGTTTTGTCATACACAGAAAAGCACAAGAATAAAGTACAGCCATAGAAGGTATTTTTCAGTCTTTTTGTTGTGATTGAAGTATGAATTTGTTGTTCAAATATACCCCACAGATAGAACAGTTGAATAATGAAACAGCATATATGCAACATCATGTGTAAAGCCATTTGGAACAGCAATATGCTTGAAAAGACATCATAGATTGGAGTAGCATTAAAATAGAGTAAGTGTTGCTACATAATTAAAAAGAACAATGTATCATTTCATCTTAAAGATATCATGCTCTCTATGCATAAATGAAATCACATCTCAACAAATGAAGATACAGTCATGTGCCTGAGAGATAAATAATGGAACAGTTTGATGAAACAGTCATGAAGATAACAACAGATATAATGAAGAAAGCTAAACAATACAAAGACGACAGTCATAGTCAAGATATGTGCAATGAGGAATACAATGGAACAGTCATGAGATGCTACAACAATCTCGAAAGTAAGAGGAGAAAAAAAATGTTTATCATAAATGTTCCATCTGGTAAAGACAGCATCAACCCCATGATACATATTGATCCAGCCATATGTGTAGCAGCAATTTTAAAAAAGACAGATTCAAACATTGAGAGCTGTGATCTAGTCATAGAATACATTTCTTTGCAAAATATCACAATATCATCATATTGCAGAATAAAAGCAGCTACAGGTAAAAATGAAGAGTTTTTAGCATATGAGAGCCTCTATTTTGCATTCTCAAAAGAAGAACAGTATGATGGTTTTATTTTATGCATATTACAAATGATGAAAAAGCCCAATTTGAGTCTATGAAAGAACAGCAGAAAAATGTATTTTCACCAGCAAGGTCAAACCCACATCCAATGCACAGGAATTTTTATGAAGAGGATGGTGAGTTTCACAACTTGAAGGTTTGATAAAGCTGGAGATGCAGAACCAAAAACCACGGCCTGCACTATGGAGTTTTTCCAAAAATTGCATATGATGAAAATGAGACCTATTTCATGCCATATCAGGCCACGGCCAGTAGTGCCAAGCAAAGGTTTTATGTTTTCTACATTTCCATGAGGGAAAGAACATCATTGTTTCATTGCTTCTGCATACAAAAGGAGGATAAAAAATCATTTGTTTAGCACCCAGTCATAGCCAGATGGGGTCATTTCTCTCACAACAGATGAACTCACTTATCTAGTGCATCATATAGATTCTTTTATCTAGTGCATCATATTTTTTTCAAATTTTTTTAATAGGTTTTACTATTTTTCCTCGACATGGTAATCGACCTAATGTTTTGTGCTGATAACCTACTTGTAGTAAAAGTAAAAAGGAAAATACAAATAATAAGTAAACTATTAAAATATATATTTTTGAAAACTAAACTTATAGATCTACAAAAGGGTATTTTTATATTTTTTAAAAAATATTATTTACATGAGTAGAAGTTGTTGAAATATCAAGTTTTTCAAATAATTTAATTTTTTTGGTAAATTGGCCTCATTGTGGTGCTACATATGCTTTTAGCCAACAATTTTAGTTGGAAAAGTTGTGGACATATCTAACTTATCTAGAATGAATCTTACAAGATCATATTTTTGACCAAAATTGATTTTTAGTTAGAAATACTTAAATACAACTATGTTGATAAGTTGGCTAAAAGTGTGACACAACTTTGTGCTTTTACCCACTAATAGTTCATTAATAAGGATTAATAATTTTCAAAATGTTATAGTATTTGATTAAATAGAAATATATATAATTGTTACCTCTTAGTTTCCAATTATAGCTATTGATTAATGAGCCAAGATAAAGCCAAGAGGGTTATATTCAATACTCAAATGGATAGCCACTTTACCCATAGCCTGATCTATATGCAATTTACTAATGTAATCATATGTTTGTGTGATTATATGCACGACGACCTTACACAAGCTAGTTTCCTCTCCTTTGTGATACTCTCCCTTCTGAAATGAGGTCATGGTGGATCATGTCATACTCAGACAATCCAATTGATAGTTAGTCCATAATCATGACATCAACATATATAATCATGTTATACTCCATAATCAACTTATGCCACTATAACATAAAACATGTCAAATACTTTCTGATTGTGCAATAGAGCAATTCTTAAATAAAATGTTGCATGTATCAACAATATAACATCAAATATATCCATTTGATATATACAAAGTAATTCAATGCTAAGTATAAATAGAAAAAAAGGCTGTGACATCCCTCCCCTCTAAGAAAATCATCGTCCCGATGATGTCAACAATGCATAAAAAGCTTAGGAAAAGGTGAGAGAAAAAATTTGTTGCTCCTCTGCAACATCTTCCTAAGTGACACTATTCTTAGAGGAATGATTCCATTGCACCTTGAATTGGACTGCTTCCATTTTCATAAAAGATTCTACTATGCTCTAGGATATATAGGTTCCTACTTGAACCTTTCCATACTATTCTAAACCTATTAAAGGAATTTGAATTCTTATGTGGTTTCCCTCTTAGGAACACTTCGTCCCTACCGTACCTCTCAGAACTCCTATTCTGAGACCTAAGCTAACCTTCTGGCTCAGACTTAAATCTTTTGAGTTAATGGTTAGAGACATGTCTCTCTAACGTTGGCTTAGCCTTGTGATGAATCTCACTTCTCTGTAGTTGCTTAACAAAAGTTGACATGGTCGAAAATGACTTCTTTGACTTTAGGTATTAGTTTCCTTGTTTTCTTTCCTGTGATAAAATTATATCAAGACCATGTACACTTAGAAATGCAAGCCATTGTCTTTGATGAACATTGGATTAACATAGGTGAATATTTAAGTCCCAAATGGTCATTTTTTAGCTTGAAGGGTTTACCGATTAGATGTTACCTCCACCTATGCAATGTATGTACTATTTCAACTAACTCAAACATGAGGTTCATGATTACATCATAAAGCTCTTTTTTTCTAGAAATTTTATGCCACTATCTGCCCATCTCGCATAAGGACCCCTTCCAACCCATCTCATCGTCTGTCCACTCAACTTCTTCCTTTTATGAAAGGTGGTAATAAGATACATTATCTTGGAGAATCCCTTGACAAATCTCCTGAATATATGTCTAAGTTCGTACTTCCTCGACATTCAAAAAAGTGGCGATGCCAAAATGGCTTTATTTTTTTATCATATATAACATCGTCTAAATAGTTCATATACACACTATTCGTAAGATTCAAGAATGTCGTAGGTGTATTGACAAGCCTAAAGGTACTACTGTAAACTCACAATATCCATCATGAGTTTCCAAAACAAAAAAATATATGTCCTCTCCCTTGATTCTCAACTGGTGATAATCAGACCTTAAATCATGTTTAGACAACACATCTACACCTCTCATAAGATCAATTTGTTGCAAGTATGGGCCTATCTAGTGTTGTCATTGATGTCAACATACTCCTGTTGCATTAATGATAAGGTTTGGATGAGCCATGAGCTGAGGATATTGAGAAAATTAGTCTCAATCAGGAACAGTGAAGAATAATGATGACAGTAAGGCAAAAGTCCAAGATAGGATGAGGATCAGAGGATTTGGATTAAAGGGTTTGTAGATATGTGTCTTAAGGTGATCTAGTAGAGATTTCAGAGGTCCGCATGAAGATATGAAGAAGTTGTGGCCGCTCAAGTAAAACCAGTTCTGGTAGATATTTAGAGGTAACAGAGTGACACAAACAGGTCCGGTGAGATTCGGAAGTACAGTTTCCTGCTCTGCAAATTTGACGGAGTGTTAAGGAAGTCCTTGTGATGTGTCAATTTGATTGGTTCATGAATTGAAGGTCTAGAATTATCCACTCTTTGGTGGCAGTGGTGACAGACTGTGTTCTTGAGGTTCTAGATGAAAGAGAGAAGGATTTCAATATGCAGATGAAGTGCGGATGTTCTTGGTGATTCAGGCAACCTTGTGAAGGAATTTGGATTGTGTCCAGTGTGTGTTAGTGGTCTGCATTGGAGTTAGAGCTCACTATTGAAGAATAACCTCTGGATGATGGTGTTCTTCCTGAGACTAGCCGACCAGATAAGTTACACATCTTATGGATGTTCTTGTAGATGTTTGCCGACTTAGATGATTATTCCTAAGTTGATGTCTTGTATAAATAAGGGGTTGCAAAGTCATTTCAAAGTTGTCCTTATGGAGGTGAGAGTGTGGTAGTGAGGAGGAGAGTGAAAGGCAGAGCAGAAGTATTGGGCTTAAATAGAACTGATTCAAGCATGGTGAAGATGCTATTTTCCAGTTCAAGTAGGTGATACTTATTTCTTTGTAGACAGTGTGTCTCTTGTAGGCAGTGAGCCTCTTGTGAGCAGTGTGCTCGGGCAGTGAGCCCTAATTGGCATGTGCCATTTTTGTTCTTTCTATTCTTTTAACAGAGAATACAATCTTGGGTTAATCACCCATGGTTTTTCCCTTAACCGGGTTTTCCACGTCAAAATCTTGGTGTCTCATGTACTGATGTGTTTCTGCTCTTATTTTGTTGCATTGTGTTTCCATGATTGATTTATTATTATACTGCTGAATTGTAAAGTGGAATTAAGTGTTTAATTGGAAGAAAGTTTTGCACAACTAATTCACCCCCCCTCTCAGTTGTGTGCCCTAAGTCTAAAAATTGGTATCAGAGCCGAGTTCCTCTAAAAAGAGCTTAACCGCTTGAGGAGATCCAAGATGTCGTCTTACAAGAAGGATAGTCCGAAGTTTGATGGAACCAATTTTAATCTCTAGAAAGGTCGCATGAAATGTCACTTGAGATGTATGGGAATGGTGTACTGGACCATGGCTACAACACAGTATGTACCTCCACAGGGTGGTTCGAAAACCCAAAATGAAACCACAGATGTTGAAAATAATCTGTGAACTATAAAGGCTCTTCTAAGCACATTATCTGATTCAGAGCTCTCAAATGTTATTGACCTACCAATTGCTTTTGAGATTTGGCAAAAATTGGAACTTCTGCATGAAGGAGACAAGTATGTCAAATGTGCAAGGTTACAAAGTCTGAAAGGACAATTCAAAAATCTAAAGATGAGAGAAGATGAAAACATCACTACTTTTATGCCAAGAGTAAATGAGCTTGTTTGTGGAATCAGAAATGCTGGTGGAGTCTTGGATGAAGATGAGATTGTTGGCAAAATTTTCAGATCCCTTCCTGCTTCTTACAAAATCAAGGCTGTTGCCATTGAAGAATTCAGAGCCCATACAACTGTCACAAGAGATCAATTGGCTAGAAAATTGGCTGCATTTGAAATGACAGAGTTTGGAGATGACCCCCCCAAGACTGAATCTGCATTCAAAGCCAGTGCCTCTGTTAAAGGTAAACAAAGGTTTGATTCGGGAGAGAATTCATCAAGGAAACTGTCATGGTATGAAAAAGAAAGAAAAGATATGGAAGAAGTAGAAACTACTCAACTTGAAGCCCTAATTGCAAAAAGGCTGCCAAGAGGATCCGGTAAGTATGAAGGAAAATTACCTTTTAAGTGTTTTAACTGCAATAAGATTGGTCATTTTGCCTCAAGGTGTCTGGAAAGGTTTTCAAGGTAAAATCCTAACAAGCCAAGGTTCCAAAAGAACTGTTACTATGTACATGAAGATGATCATAATGAAGGAGTAACAGATGATGAATTAGAGATAGGAAACAAATCTAGAAATGAATGGGTGTTCATTGCCATCAAGGAAAAAGATCCAATGTCCTCTGTATCTGTCAATCATAAGACTGTGGAAAGAGCTCTGGCTGCCCAAGTTGAAGAAAAGGATGACTGGGTCATTGACAGTGGTTGCTCTCACCATATGACGAGTGACAAAAATAAGTTCATAGATTTGGAAAGGTATGAAGGAGGAGTGGTAAAGTTTGGTGATAACTCTGCTGGTAGAATCAGAGGTAGAGGAACTATTTCTCTTGATGGAAGGAACAAAACTAGTAATGTACTGTATGTTGAAGGTTTGAAGCACAATCTTCTTAGTGTTGGACAATTGGTGGACAAAGGCTATGATCTCTGATTCAAGAATGGGAAATGCAAGATCTTTGAAAGTTTCAGAATAGAGATTGCATCTGGTACTCAAACTAAAGGTAATATCTTTCACTTGGTTGGTACTGGTAAAAGTTTCTTATTTGTTCAAATTGATCAGAGTTGGTTGTGGCATAGGAGGATGTGTCATGTGAATTTTGATAATATCATCAAGATAAGCAATACTCAGGTTGTAAGAGATCTTCCAAAATTGGTGAAACCTTCTAACAGCTTGTGCAAAGAATGTCAGTTGGGTAAGCTGAGCAGAGTCACATTCAAAAGTAAGGAACTGTCCTCTATCGGATTATTGGACTTAGTTCATACTGATATTTATGGTCCGGCAAGAATTAGGAGTATTCAAGGTGATAGATACTTCATGCTACTAATTGATGACTATTCCCGGATGATGTGGGTAACCTTTCTATAAAAGAAATCAGAAGCTCTTAAGAAATTCAAAATATTCAAGGCTATGCTAGAGAATGAAACTAGATTAAAATTGAAGTGTTTGAGGTCTGATAGAGGTGGAGAATTCACATCCGGTGAGTTCATAGAGTTCTGTGAGAAACATGGAATCAAGAGACAGTTGTCTGCTCCTAGGACCCCACAGCAGAATGGAGTAGTTGAGAGAAAGAACCGGACCATCTAGGAAGCATCTAGGACAATGATGATGGAAGCAAATGTTCCTTAGATCTATTAGAGAGAAGTTGTCAGCACTGTAGTCTATACTCTCAATCGAGTTCAAATCAGAAGCAATACCGGTAAGACTCCTTATGAACTTTGGTTTGGCATCACTCCTACTGTGAGGTATTTTAGAGTCTTTGGTAGAAAATGTTACATCAAAAGAGATGAAGATCTAGGAAATTTTGATGCTAGAAGTGATGAAGGAATATTCTTGGGTTACTCTACTCAAAGCAAAGCATACCGGTGTTATAATGAAAGAATGAGAAAGATGATAGAAAGTACAAATGTGAAGGTTGATGAAGGAATTGAAAAACCCTCAAGATTCTATGAATATGATGAAGATGATCAGAATGGTGTTCTGACTCAAGGAGCCCAAGCCTCTTCTGAGATTCAGATCCAGATTGATCTGGTAAATCAGGAAGAAGAGATAAGTTTGAATGAGCCTGATCAAGAAGCAGAAATGCAAGTAACTCCCAAAGTGCCTAGGTATGTAAGACTGAATCACTCTGAAGATCAGATCATGGGTGATAAAAGCAAAGGTGTACAAACAAGGAGGAAAATTGCTCAAATTCCATATGAGTATTGTCTGATTTCAAAAATTGAACCTAAGACACTGAATGAAGCTTGCAATGATAAAAACTGGACTAAAGCAATGGAGGAAGAGTTGATGCAAATTGAGAAAAATCACACTTGGGATCTTGTTCCTAGACCTAGAAACAAGAATGTGATTGGAACAAAATGGGTTTTCCAGAACAAACTGAATGAAGTTGGTGAAGTAATCAGAAATAAAGCCAAATTGGTCTGCAAGGGCTATTCTCAAATAGAAGGAATTGATTTTGAAGAAACTTTTGCTCTGGTGGCAAGAATTGAAGCAGTCAGGTTATTTCTTGCTTTTGCTTCCTTCAAGGATTTCAAGGTATATCAGATGGATGTCAAGTCTGCCTTCCTGAATGATGACTTGGAAGAAGAAGTGTATATAGAGCAACTGGATGAATTTCAATTGTCTGATCATGGTGATATGGTCTGCAAGTTGAAGAAGGCACTGTATGGACTGAAGTAAGCCCCAAGAGCCTGGTATGAAAGATTAGATAAGCACCTTTTGAAGATTGGTTTCAACAAAGGTACTGGTGACAGTAATTTGTATTTCAAAATTGATCATGAAAACATCTTGATTGTTGAAATGTTTGTTGATGATATCATTTTTGGAGGAAGAGATAGTATGTGTAAAAATTTTGCAAATCAAATGAAAAGTGAATTTGAGATGTCTATGCTTGGTGAAATGAATTTCTTCTTGGGTATACAAATCACTCAAACAAAGAAAGGAATCTTCATTTCTCAGACCAAATATGTGAAAGAATTGTTAAAGAAATTTGGGATGGAAGACTCAAAACCAATGAATACTCCCATGGCAACCAAATGTAATTGAGCAAAGATGATGAGTCTCCTAAGGCTGATCAAATAAAGTATAGGTCAATGATTGGAGGACTGTTGTATCTCACTCAAACTAGACCAGACATTATGCAGGCTGTTGGTCTTGTTGCTAGATTCCAGGATGATCCTAGAGAATCTCATGTCATGGCAATCAAGAGGATTTTTAGATATCTAAAAGGGACAGTTGAGTATGGTTTGTGGTATCCTAGAGATCATGATTTCTCTCTTCATGCATATACAGATGTGGATTGGGCAGGAGATGTAGATGACCGGGAGAGTACCAGTGGTGGAGCATTCTTTTTAGGGAAGAGATTGGTTTCTTGGCTAAGCAAGAAACAAGAGGCAATATCTCTGTCCACAACTGAAGCAGAATATATTGTAGTAGTAGGTAGTTGCACTCAAGTTTTGTGGATGAAGCAGATGCTAAGAGATATCAAAGTAGAATATAAGGAACCTATTACAATTTTATGTGACAATTCAAGTGTAATAAATATATCTAAGAATCTGGTGTTGCATTCAAAGACAAAACACATATCCATCAAGTTTCACTTTTTAAGAGAACAAGTGAACAAGAATGAAGTCAGATTAGAGTTTGTGCCTTCCAAGGATCAGATTGTAGATATCTTTACTAAACCTCTACCTAAGGACTCTTTTGAGTATCTTAGGGAGAAGTTAGGGGTTACTACCCCTCTGGTGATGAACTAAGGTGCACTAATGTGCATCAGTCCGGTGGATATCATAGACATATCTTGTGATCCAGATTGATGATGAGGAGCTGCCACTAAGGGGGAGCAGCAGGTATGATTCTAAAGTGTTGGAATTGCAAGTATGTGCCCTTTGCCATTGATGTCAAAGGGGGAGAAAAGACATGTGAAAAACAAGTGGTTGCTGATCAAAGGGGGAGCAGTAAAGGGAGAGAAGACATGTGAATGGTTGTTGCTGATAGGGGGAGTTATGACAGTAAGAAGAAGTTCTTGTCTTGATGTTTAAAATAGTTTTTCACATCATATGTTGCCATCAATGACAAAGGGGGAGATTGTTGCAAGTATGGGCCTATCTAGTGTTGTCATTGATGTCAACATACTCCTGTTGCATTAATGATAAGGTTTCAATGAGCCGTGAGCTGAGGATATTGAGAAAATTAGTCTCAATCAAGAACACTGAAGAACAGTGATGACAGTAAGGAAAAAGTCCAAGATAGGATGAGGATCAGAGGATTCAGATTAAAGTGTTTGTAGATATGTGTCTTGAGGTGATCCAATAGAGATTTTAGAGGTCCACATGAAGATATGAAGAAGTTGTGGCCACTCAAGTAAAACCGGTTCTGGTAGATATTCAGAGGTAACAAAGTGACACAGACAGGTCTAGTGAGATCCAAAAGTACAGTTTCCTGCTCTGCATATTTGAGGGAGTGTTGAGGAAGTCCTTATGATGTGTCAACTTGATTGGTTCATGAATTGAAGGTCCAGAAGTATCCACTCTTTGGTGACAATGGTGACAGACTGTGTTCTTGAGGTTCCAGATGAAAGAGAGAAGGATTTCAGTATGCAGATGAAGTGCGGATGTTCTTGGTGATTCAGGCAACCTTGTGAAGGAATTTGGATTGTGTCCAGTGTGTGTTAGTGGTCCGCATTGGAGTTGGAGCTCTCTATTGAAGAATAACCTCTGGATGATGGTGTTCTTCCTGAGACTAGCCGACCGGATAAGTTACACATCTTGTGGATGTTCTTGTAGATGTTTGTTGACTTAGATGATTATTCCTAAGTTGATGTCTTGTATAAATAAGGGGTTACGAAGTCATTTCAAAGTTGTCCTTGTGGAGAATTGAGTGTGGTAGTGACGAGGAGAGTGAAAGGCAAAGCAGAAGTATTGGGCTTAAATGGAACTGATTCAAGCATGGTGAAGATGCTATTTTCTAGTTCAAGTAGGTGATACTTATTTCTTTGTAGATAGTGTGTCTCTTGTAGGCAGTGAGCCTCTTGTGAGTAGTGTGCTTGGGCAGTGAGCCCTAATTGGCATGTGCCATTTTTGTTCTTTCTATTCTTCTAAAAGAGAATACAATCTTGGGTTAATCACCCCGTGGTTTTTCCCTTAACCAGGTTTTCCACATCAAAATCTTGGTGTCTCATGTGCTGATGTGTTTCTGCTCTTATTTTGTTGCATTCTGTTTCCATGATTGATTTATTATTATACTGCAGAATTGCAAAGTGGAATTAAGTGTTTAATTGGAAGAAATTTTTGCACAATTGATTCACCCCCCCCTCTCAATTGTGTGCCCTAAGTGTAACACAAGTAACTATGAATTATTAGGCAAGGTATCTATTTGATAGTTACCTCATTGATTGCCCCATGATAATTACACACTCGGGGGATACTATCATTCTTTAATAGAGATTATGGTGCCACATTTCCTTAACATCCAATGTAGTTGATGCAAGACATGCCAGCAAAAGCAACAGGTTATCAAGTAACAAGTAGAACCAAGTTTGGTCACGTACTACTATCTCCTTATGGTAAGCTTCATACTTACTTACCTTCCAAGGTTTCCAAGTTGATACCACTTAGTTTATTCATATTTCATACAATGGTCCAAGGTCATTTGCCATTAAATTAAAGGTTGCACACTTAAATGCTTCAAGCTAAAGATATCCTCATTTCCTCACATGAGAGTCAATTGTCTTATTAAAGTTTAAGAGTGATTTCATGCATTGACAAATGTACCGAAGGTAATAATCAATGAGTTCTTTTCCTTATTCATGCTCTACGCATATGACACTCATATGAATCATGGTCAAGTGTTTCATTTAGGAAATTTTATTGGACCTACATAAAAGGCTACATGTCCATCTCTGTCATTCAGGCTTTCTACGTGTGTGATGCTAAACATCTATGTCCATCTCTATCATACACTTCTGTGTGTGATACTAGACATTTATGTCTATCTTTGTTACACACACTACCCATGTATATAACACTAGTCATATTTACGTGTCCATCTCTATCATACACACTTCCGTGTGTGTGATACTAGACATTGATACATCCATCTCTGTTATACACACTACCCATGTGTATAACACTAGACATATTTGTGTGTCCATCTCTATCATACACACTTCTGTGTGTGTGATACTAGACACTTATGTCCATCTCTGTTATACATACTACCCATGTGTATAACACTAGACATATTTACGTGCCCATCTCTATCATACACTTTCGTGTGTGATACTAGACACTTACGTCCATCTCTGTTATACACACTACCCATGTGTATAACACTAGAAATATTTACGTGTCCATCTCTATCATACACACTTTTGTGTGTGTGATACTAGACACTTATGTCCATCTATGTTATACACACTACCCATGTGTATAACACTAGACATAATTGTATATTTATAAAATATTTGTATTCAAGCCAAGTTTCTTCCCGAGCCACTTCCTTCCCTGATGACATACAAGCACTCCGTATTACTTGTAGTTATCATTGGTAAGTAAAATTTATATGTTATAGAAACAAAATTTCTTTACTTATATCTAGCCCCATAATATTTTCTATGATTGTATTGGCTAGGTCATTATCTAGAGAAATTAAAATCTCAATCATGTATTATTCACTACAGAATCATAATTTTAGGCAGGTATATATGTTCTATTGATTAGGTTCATACAACTTAAACAGTTATCCAAACAATGCTAACCTTAGCTACCATCTCGTATATACTAATATTCAATATCAAGATCAGAATAAATTTTCTGTTTAGGTTTATTTTTCTCATTCTTATTCAAAAAAATTTTGTTTAATTTCCTATGGTGTATGAAATTAATGATGTTAAATTTAGCTATTACTCACATTCAAATAGCGCCATACAATGTGATACAAGTCCTATCATTCTATATTCATCCATTCTCTACATAGAAGTATCCAAAGTATTATGTTAACTACAAAATACCCTCTTAAATGTGACTACATGTCACTATTAGATAGAGGGATCTTTTCGGGTTCTTCTTCCCTGTTAGAATCTACTAACATGAATAGGGAGGATGGATGTACACGTAGGTACTCCATTATCACCTCCCGTCTTATAGTAGGCACCTCGACACCACATCCAAAGGGTATGTCACGATGAGCAGAGGGTTTACTGAGTTTAACAATTGTTGGGGCAATTTTTTTCTCTACTACTTGCATCCTCTTTTGTTTCTCAAGACAAATTCTCTTAAGTGCGTCAGCAAGAGTCTCGAAATCGGTAAGCCAGGCCCACCTAGTATATCTTATTGGTCTAGCATTTTTAGGAGGGGTTTCCTTCGTTACAAGAATTTTGGTCATGTTTTTGCTTTTTGTTTTCTTAGCTCATTTCCATGTCCTTTCTCCCTCCATTCTAGCACAAGAAAAAAAATGAAATTAGCTTATCTGCTATCCAATGAAAACTTTTGCAATGAGCTCCAAGGTCCAAGTGTTGAACTTGGTTCACTCTGATACCACATGTAACATCACCCTTAATTTACCCATTATAGAATAACACTATAATACTTCATTTACTATTACTCTGAGCATTTAAAGTGAGAAAGACACTACGTCTAAGTATGATAAACAAGAATACGATAATCATTTAACACAACGCTAAGCAATTCTTACCAAGATCACATAAATGTTTAATAACATTCCATTGAAATGAAAAAAATGCAATGAAGTATCATTTAATTATTACATTCAAATTCAATCATCCATCAATATTTCAAGGAAGCTGAGCGGTAGAATCAAACGTGAGCTTCCAAAGCAGCAATGGCAAGGTAGAGCTCACAAGTATTGGCCTCATATGAGTGGCGGTGAAAATGGCAAGTTGCCTTCCATAGATGCAGAGAAACTGTGAAGTACGAGTGATGGCATTATTCCACTAGGTGATCCACCCCACACCATGCAAAGGACATGGTTCCAAATTCCAAACATGTTGAATGTGCGCTAACGTGGCCTTGTGATTGAGAAGAGACATGTTGAGGAAAAAATGATTGTTTATGATTTTAGGCTTAAAGATCTGCCACTCAACATCAAATCATATCAGGAAATGATCTAACAAGACTATGTCAAATAACAGTTTGGCCGATAGAGACTAAAAACAAGCAAATGTGAAAAAAATTGAGTAGAAACCATAGCTCGATCTAGCCTCTTTAAAACCTTGCCAGTGCCAGCTCACAGATTGTTCCAAATGTATTAGTCGTATTATCATGATGGTGGCCAATATTAGGGTCAAAAGGACCCATTTTATTGCACATAAAAAACCAAGCCTCCCTTTCACCAATTGTCCAACACATTGGCAAAGCTCCAAAGTCCACTTTTAACATAGTCCATCTCAATCATATTAATGTCCCTACACAAAATCCAAGTGGTGGCAGGCATTATATTTGTATTCCATTGCCAAAGAGAGGATATCCCAACGACATTAGTGGGAGCATAAACATTAATAATCCCAAAGGAATGATTATTAACATTGAAAAGAGTCCACAAGACATAATTCGTGGGGTCACATCCATGGTCAACCAAAAGATAGTGCCATGCAGGAGAAAGAAAGGTAACAATAGCTCCTCGACTAGCTTCATGACTACTGCAAGGAAAAAAACTTGAAGGCCAAATAACTTTGCATGCAGTAGAAAGCAAAAAAACCTAACACTTTAACCTCTTGAAGACAAAAAAATGTCAAGACTCAGAAACTAAGAACGAGCATCACAAATAGAGTATTTCCAGGGAAGGTCTGTGAGACCCCTCACATTCCAAGAAATACAATTCATTTAATCATCATCGAGGGGCATTTCCTCATTATTTAGCCCCTCAAGAGCTGAATAACTATTTTGAAACAAAGAGTCGGGTGCTTCATAACTTCCAATTTGGAATTTAAGCTACATAGGTTACCTGTGATGAGGCACAAACTCACTATCCTCCAAATGCCCAAACAGGCTTCGAGATCTCCTCTACCCAATGAGAGGAGGAGAAGCATGTTGGGTAATGGAGACCAATCATTGTGTAGTAATAGCTACAAAAAGTAGGAGCTTTGGATGCTATTGTGGTTCCTGACACACTTGCGGCGGCTAGTTTTGAAATATTATGTGTAGAACCCCCTTGGCCTGAAGGCTGAGAAGAGGGTTTAGGAGTTCCAGAGTTCTTGGTTTGGCAGGAGACCACTGTAGACCATCCTCCCTCAGGCTTTGCCTATGATGGCAGCTCAACTGTAGGTTTCAGTAATTGAGAAACCAATGGGTAGTCCTGAATTTTATGGTCAGCTCGAACTAACACCTATAGCAAGTATTAGGCAGATTAATATATTACACACACTAGGAATAACGAGTTTGGCTGACTTGAATGCCTATAAATTCCTTGAGGTCTTTGGAAAGGTCGACCTCGACACAGACCCTACGCTAAGGGTGAGTTGCGTAGAACTTCTCTGGTTCTAAGAAAACAATAGAACCTAGAGAAGAAGCTATCTGGCTGAGAAAATTCCAATAAGGCAAAGGGAGACCAAGGAATATAACCCAAATAGGGACCCGAATGAACTTTTTGTCAGCGATAGAAAAGTCACCGGTCCACGAATTAAAAACAAGGAGAGAAAAGCGGACAAGCCAAGGGCCCCGACTGAGAACAACCTCAGCATGGTTGTTCTCAACGAAATGGAAAAGGAAAAAACCCTTAGTAAGGTTTTGGACAACATCAAGGTGAATCCCATCTGAGATCCAAGCCCTACCAATCCAGTCACGAAGCATGCTTTCAAGGAGGACTCTACCCATAAAATACTCAATGAGAGTGAAATTCTCCAACCATTTGCAAGCATTGTCAAACTCTAGAATGGGAAGAACAACATCTGGAGGTGGGTCAGTAGACTTACCTTGTGGAATACCTTGGGGCTGAATTTTCGGGGCCGTTTGGGAGGGGGTGCCATTGATGTCTGTCGTCAAACCTTCAAGTCCAACAATAGTAGTTGCGGAGGAATGAAAGGTTGATGCCATTTAAAGGGGCGAAAAAACATCCTTAGGCTAAGGACACGATAGTGCATCGCAATAAATGTGAACGAAGGCAAAGAAAATCCTGACACCTAAGGGGAAACCAAGAAACCCTAGAGAGCAATCCAAGTTCCTCATAATAAACTAGAAAATAAAATCTTTTCGATGAATTTGGACATAGTAATGTCGAGGAATTTGAGGTCCTTTACTAAACACTTTACAATTCTCTTCTCTTAAAAAATCGGTCACGCGTCGCTTGCAAAGTTGCACGGACTACAGGCCTTTGTAACTTTCTTCTTGACTCCTTGAGTGTATCTACATTAATAATAATTCCTTTCTATTTTTTAGGACCAGAAATGACCACACACATCTTATCCTCTATCTATATTATTCCACGCAATCATTCAACGTTTGATTTGTATTTGCTTTTGCATTGAAATCAAGCCTTAAAAAAAAGTTTGCTCCAAAATTATTGAAAAAGTGCATAAATATGCAATAACGCCCCCACAAGATTTGTAGACGAAATGAAGATATTAACACTACAGTGAAACTGTGTTACTTGTAAAAGCACACATTTCGACTGGTTTGTTGCTGTTGGCCGACATCTCGTTTATACTATATGCAGAGTTGAAAAGCTGCCAAAATGGTTAGTTTTGGCCTCTTGAAGAAAAGGCGAGTACCTTGCTCTTCCTGAGGATTGATCTCTCTGCTAGACTATCAGATTTGACATTTCAAGGTACGATTCTGAGAGTATTAAATCGTTGCAAAACACTGCATTGTTCTTCCTCTTTTGCAATCTCTAAATTCATTGAGTTCAAAAGATTTGTAATTTCTATTATTTGTATTGGCGTCGTTGAAATATCTGCGCAGTGCATTTTCTAATCTAATGGGATCTCTAACCTAATTTAAAGCTTTTGTTTTTTCTTTCTTTTTAAAGATTGTGTGATTTTTCTGCCATGCATTTACTTAATTAAACTCTCTAACACTTTCTTCACAAACCGATTTTTTATTTTTGTTCGTCACAGTCAAAATGACATGATTCACAAAAGCTTTAAATCTAAGTCTATAAAACCATTTTGTGTATGTCAATCCCTTCACAAGAAAATGAATGCTCTGGTTTCCAGTAGCTCTATAACCCCAAGAAAGTCCTAGCCTGAACCTAAAATATGTTTAGTGTATTTGGGTTGAGCTTGAATTCTCAATTTTTAAACTTTCATTTCTACTGAATATACCAAAAAAATGTTTATGTATCCACTTAATCAAAAATTGAAATTTATCTGTATGTAAACACAATCTACATTTTTGGTACAACAAAATACCTAATCACATATAAATTATGAATCATTCATTATAAGTTTATGAGGATTTTGTTATTAATTATCTTCTTCTTCTGTTAGAAATCTAAAGTACAACTCCCTCTTTACCTTTTATCGTTATTAATTTGCTTTTTCGAATCTGCGCATAGTAAACAATTTTTTTGACTCTGTTTGCTGTCGACATTTACGGTCGACCTTTTCACTGTAATTCTTTCGACCTGTTTAATGAGCTTGCTTGTTGATCAATTTGTCGAAACCATTTCCGTCAACAAGATTTCGACTAGCCAGCCATTTGACAATGCACCAGCTAGTTAAGCTTTACCTTTAAAATCACTACTACTGCTACTAGTCTAGATTGTTACGCTGAAGCAAATAACTGCCATGTGATCTATAGAATTATTTGATAATAGTATTATTTTATTATTTTTCTTTTCGTGTGTTGTAGCTATTGTTGTTATGCAAAGCTTAGGATAATCAAAGCTACGACACAAGAATATTACGGTGAAAGCTTAGGATAATGAGGCAAAGATTGTTGATTTGGACATGTAGCTTGGAAAGGCGCACACCGGTCAACTGATAAAATAATAGGTACTAAAGACTATTGACTCCAGAGTACTGCTGGAATAACGAGCTCTCTTATAAACATGATGTTTATAGCTTTGGAATTGTTGTGTTAATAAATAAATAAATACTCTTGACTAAAGTAATATTCTTGACCGCATTTACCTCCTACATTCCATGTCCCCACAAATAGCGTGTAACGAAAAAAAACTTCCAAAAGTTACCTTCTTGTTGTCATGTAGCCAAAAGAATGGTTTGAAACAATGGTCGGCCTCAAATTCTAGTGTGTTATATATTTTTGATGCTGGGAGTGGCCACATGGCTTATAATCAATTCAATTTAGTGGCTAATATACCTTAGATCTTGAACATCCATGGCCTCGGATATATATGGCTCTGGCCTTATCCCTCTGTCATATTCAGTTTTGTTCAACAATTTCTCTGCATATTTCAAAAGAAATAGTGAGAATTACAATTGAGTGCACATCGCATGCAGCAACAGCTAATTACAGGTTGAAAGAATTAATTTCATAATTTTAATAGTATTTTGAATGAATTTTTATATAACATCCCAATTTTCCTCTCTTATATATGGTTATAACTTATAAACGTGTCAAATTGATAGGCCTGTAAGGCTAAAATACCATTGACAATCTAATCGACACATATTCAGAATATTCAGGATGCCCATTCATCTTCAAGACTATATTGACTATTCATCTTCAAGACTATATTGACTATTCATAATTAGATTTTTTTTGGGTTGTGTCAATTATCCAAACTGTATGAAACAAATTATCATGTCTTTCAATTGGATGGCCCGCATATACTCTAGCATTAACCCTAATTTTATTTTAGAGGAATAGATAAATCAAGCACAAACCTTATTCTTGTGCAAAGGAAAAAAACAGACGGAACACCCAAACCCTGATTTCCATGTTCGCTTCAAACAGAGCAGTTAGAAAAGCTTACCTGCGAATTCGTGGGGAAAGTCGAACCGCCAACCTCTGTGTCTCTGCAAGTAAACCTTATGAGAATAATGGAAAATGCGTTCAGAAATAAAGGCCGTGCAGAGTGTATGTTTGTATTTTCTGGTGGCTACCCTGTTATCATTTCCAAAGCCAGCAAGCTTAGATACCCAAAATGTGGAGGAAAATGTGTGCACCCCATTAAACTGCACCATCTATAAATGACTAGTACTTCTTGGGAGCAGCAGATCACACCAGGTAGAGAGCAAATCGTAAACGCCAGCGCTTTCCAATGGCTGAAAAGGTTAAAGCAGCAGCAAATTAGCTACCCGATATGGAAGCATGAGCTTAGCATGACCTTTAGGCTAAAACCTTCAGTTGGACGCCGTGGACTGAGGGGTATCCATTCAGTCAAAGTCTTCTCGGGCGTTAGATCCCCACCTCATCCCTTATAGTGTCAGAGCAAGACTCGATCCCTGGTGGGCTAATTTATAACCATTCAACTTCACCAGCAAACTAAGGGTCCATTGAATAAGTATTTTTTTAAATAAATAATTCATATGTCACTTTTATGTATTAAAAAGGAAATAGTACAATATTCAAATAAAAAGAGAAAGGTAGTAGAGAGGTACACCCATAGAGTCTAAATAGGACAGAGTCCAAAACAAAGACGACATATAAAAGGGCCAAGCCCAAACAGAACTATGTAGCTAAAGCTATGTGGGAAGAAGGAAGATCTTTATCATCTAGCTTCCAAACATCCCCAAGGACTAAATCATCAATAGGCTCCCAACCAGTGAGAGCACCCTCCTCTTCAAGAGTATCATCCGAGGGCTACTGAGCATGGGGAGAAGAAATTGTTAGCTCCAGGCAAGGAAACTTGCTAGGATCAGGCTAGCTAGGAGCACCACACCTATGAGAAGAAGCTAAAGGCAGCCTGAAAGATTGAGTCCATCCACTATAGGTTGCATTATCCCTAGGACCTAGAGGCTAAGATCCATAAGATTAGGAGCATCTATCTCTTCTAGTAGACTGGTTGTGACCATGCCAACACCCTTCAGAAGGAGAGGAGGGTTAAATAAAAATTTGGCAATAGTGTAGGGAGCATTCCCCTAGTGATCCAAAAGCTCTTGTAAGTGAGCAACCTCAAGTGCAACTTTACAAGCTTGCACCTAAATTTGCATAAACACATTAGAGAAAATCATTACTTTAGTATACAAAGAGAATTGAACATCAACAGAGCATCTTGAAAAAAGAGTTACATTTCTATTTTTTCAAATACTAAAAATAATTTCCACCCTAAAAGTATGCCAAATCTGGGTATACTTGAACAGGGTACAAGGCTAGTCTCCAAGAAAAATCATATGCCAAGAAAAAGGAGTAGGCCAAAATGGCCTAAAGAAATCATGGATCTAATTCCAAGCATTCTAAGCTCTAGTGCAAGACTATAAAAGATGATTGAGGTTGTCAATCTTACCACAAAATAGACAATGGGGATTAAGAATTCCCATATGATTCAAATGAACAACGAGAGGAAGGCCTTGATAAAGAATGCACTAGGCAATGTGAGCCAACTTAGGTTCCCCAATAGCTAACCAGATACACTAGAATTGGTGATGTCATGCACCAAGAGAGGATTGAATCTACTAGTGATGGTTCAGTTGATCCACCGTATGAAGATGAGGTGACAATCACAAATAGCCTTTATGAGGCCTATAATTCTTAAATGGTGTATCTAGATACCATTTCCAATACTTACCAATATGTTTAAAAGATCTGGCCCCAGTCTTATGAAATATCTGGGGAGGAATGGCATCAATGACTAACTGGAAAGTCTCCTAGTCCTAATTAGGAATATTAAATTTCTTTTTAAACTCTGGCCAAGAAAGAAAATTCTTGGTGGCTCTATTAATAAAATATGGCAACACTCGAATGCTTATTTTAAAGAACTTCAAGGCATAAATCTAGGACACTTTAGCTAGAGGGAGGTCTTGACAAGAGAGAACTAGAGACCACCAAATAGACTATTGATTGATAGAGAACCCATTGTGGAAATCATTTCATGCACAAAGAATCCAAGGCTTAAAAGCTTCCTAAGGTTTCCAAATGCTTTTGGTGACAAATGTGCCCTAAATCTTGATAGGTTCCCTCATGGTGAAAAGAGTACCAAAATCTAAGCCTTTCCAAGCTAGTCAGCTTGAAGGTACACTATAACTAATACAATACTTTATGAGAATTTTTCAAGCTTCATTTCTCTCTAAGGCTCTGATAATCCATTTGGTACATAAGGTAATTCCTTACCAATGAACTGAAAGTAAGCTTAAACCACAAATATCATGAGGAAGGAAACAATATTCCCAAGAAGCATGATGAAAACCTTGGTGCCCATCACTCGAAGCCAAGAGAAAATTTCTGAGTAGTTTTTCAATTTTCAAATAGGAATCCTTTTAGGGAACCCATCAATAAAAGTAATAAACATGGGTGCCATCCAAGATTTAAGAACAAATTTGAAACTTACTAGCCAAAGAAAGAGGCTTGGTAATCCAATAGCTGAGCTTTTTTCCAATTTTGGCAACAACAACTTGTCACAACATAGAAGGAGAGCCTTGAAAGGAAAAGGGAATGCCTAAGAAATGGAAAAATTCCCTATGCTCAATCCATTTTCAATTGAAATTGTCTAACCAATCTAGCTTGAAAAGAAAAGATTGTATATAACACTAAGTCTTTTGCCACTGAATGCTCAACCTAGAAGCCTAACAAAAAATATCTAGGCAATTTAGGGGGTGTTTGATATTATTTTCTTCTTCAATGAGAGTGAGGAAAGAATCATTGGAAAAATGACCTTTAACCAGTTGCTAGGAAGAGATATCCCCTTGATAAGGGATTTGGAGACTGCATGAGCTAGGAGGTAACCAAATCCATTTGTAGTAAGAATATAAAGAGTCGGGGCAAGAGGGCAACCTTGACAAATGGACCAGTGAAGCCCAAAAGGTGTGGATTGTTAGCTATTATGTTGATATAAGTTGAAGCATTGAAAAACAACATCTGCACAAACTAGATGAGATGAGGTCCAACTCCAAGTGCCTAAAGCATGGAAATGGTAGAAGGCCATTCAATATGGTCCTAAGCCTTGGAAAAATCAATATTGATAAAAATGGCAAGCTATTAGAAGAAGAGAGGCCATTCCATCCCTTGCCACAATAATAATATTATCCAAGATATATATAGATTTAATAAAACATGTCTACTTAGGCTAGACCAGTTGAGGAAGCATATGTCTAAGCTTGAGAGCTAAAGCCTTAATAATAATCTTGTTAGAGACATTCAACAAGGTGAGTAGCTTCCAGTTGTAAATTTCTTCAAAATTGCAAGATTTAGGTATGAACTTAATATTTTCCTTGTTAATTAAATTTATTAAAGGTTTGGAATGAAAAGGCTCAAGATAGACCTTGTGAAGGTCTTCTCACACAATATCCCGAAAGGATTTTTAAAATTCATAGGGAAAGCCATCCAAACTAGGGGCCTTATCATTAGACATTAAAAAGACAACCTTCCTTAAGTCCCGTTTAGTGAGAAGCTAATAAAAAAGAATGCACTGGGAATTGGAAACTTAGCAATGGACCACATTAAGGCACTATTGAAATGTAGCCAACCAAGCCAGAGTATATTCCTGAGAAACAATAACTTGCTCAAGCTTGAAGAAAATCAAGAAACTTGTTAAAGAGCTATTTCCCCTCTGTAATTTGTTTAATAGATTGATAAGTATTATGGGCACACAAAGCCTAAAATAATTCTTTTATGATCTTCTCTCCAATCTTGAGCTAATGAATCCAAGCTTTGACTTGGGCTCCTCATGTTGTGTGAGCATCTACAACCTATTTCTAGTGGTAGAGCTAAGCCACTCGATGTTGAGCAACAAAATCAAATGGATACACTTCTAAAGTGGAGGTGGCTTGGAATATCTCTAAGGTGGTAGCCTCATAAGAGTTGTGGTGTGAACAAGCCAATAGATGCCCATAAATGTGGAGGAAGTGGGAGCTATTGGTTATGGCATCATTCCACCAAGTTATCTAGTGGGTCCAATGCATGGGATGTGGTTTCAAATTCTAGATAGATTGAATATGAGCTGATTTGGCTTTGTGATTGAGTAATGATGTGTTGAAGAAAAACTAGGTCTTCATGATCTTGGGCTTTACAACTTGCCACTCAATATGAAACTATATTAAAAAGTGATATGAAAGGAAAATGTCTGACAAAGGCTCCACTAATAAAGAATAATAGTTGACAAAGAAAAAAGGATTGAGTTGACAACATGGCTTGATCTAGATGCTTGAGTTCTTCATCAGGGCTAGCTCTTATATTTCTCTAATTATACCACATCGTATGATCTTGGTCATGGACAAGACTAGGTTAAAAGGTCCTAATTTATTACACATGAAGAACTAGGTCTCTCTTCAACAGTTGTCTAGAGAATAGGTAAGGCCCCACATTTATCATAGCCCATTTCAATCATATTAAAGTCTTTGCACAGAAGCCAAGTGGATGTAGGCATTGATTTAGTGATCCATCTCTAGAGGACAAATCTCTCAAAAACATCATTCAAAGCATAAACATTAATAATTCCAAATAAATTATTATTAATGTTGAAAAGAGCCCATAATGCCTAGTTGGTGGGGTCATATCCCTAGTCAACTAAGTGTTGAAGCCACATAGGAGAGAGAAATGTGACAACACCACCAGATCCTACTTCATGATTACTACACAAGAAATGACTAGAATACCAAAAAACATGGCAAGCTATAGAAAGCAAAAAATGAAAAAATTTAACCTCTTGTAAACAAAGAATATCCAAACTTGGAAATTGAAGTCAAGTGTCATGAACATAATACTTCCACAGGAGGTCTAATAGACCTCAAACATTCTAGGAGACACAATTCATAAATGAGTGTCGAGAGTCATCTCCTCATTATCCATCTCATACAAAGTAGATTAAGTATTCTATAGAATGGCTTCATTTGCACCAAAACTTACTATCTGGAAGTGGAGCTAGATTGGCTACCATTTCATTGGCACAAATTCTCCCACTTCTAGTCACCATGATGGGCTATGAGAGCTCCTCTACATAGCTAGAGGAGGGGAAGCATGTCAGGAAATGATGTCTTGCAGCCGAGATAAAATTGACGTTGCTAGAAAAATTCTTACAACTCTTGCCTCACCAGAAGTCTCCCCAAGAGACAAGAGTTCAAGTTTATGTGAATCTAGAGGTTTTGAAACATTATTTGAATCCTGGCCTACAAATCTTGAAGATGTCTTAGGGGTAGGTTTGTTATTACTAGAGTTCTCATATTTGCAACTAACCATTATAAACCAACCATCATCTTCTTTTGTATAAGGTGGTGACCTAGAAGTGGGTTGTACAAAAGGTTTTAGATGAGGAGAAGCCTATAGTAACCACCCTAGTTACTACTATTTTCTATTACACTTCAATTAATACATAATTGATCAAGCATCTTCTATCTTATTTAAAAGTGTTAACTTCACAGACTCACTATCCATAGTCGCGGCATGAATCTGTACCACAAATCATATATATTTGTAGTTTAATATGATAACCTTCCAATGTTAGGTCATCCATAGACTAAGACCTAAACCTTGAGGGTTCATTCATAATGTCCATGTCTACATACCCCCTCTTGGGAATCAGAGGCTCCATAGTTTGTAGACCATATAGAGAGAATCCATCCTTTCCTTTGATATGAGATCTTTGATATCAATTTTAAATCACAACAATTAGTTAGTCTTATGCTTCCAAATCCATCCATACACACTAGTAGGATAGCAATGAATTCCAAACAAATTTTAGTCTAATGTCAACATTAGTGTACAAGCATACACAAAACCACATAGGGACCAACTCATATTAACATCACATGTTCACACATAGTGAGTGGCTCAAGCATGCATCACATATACACAATGTGACTAGATCATGCATACAACATACATACCTAATTTGATTAGTCTAGAAATGCATCACAAATACTTAATGTGATTAACTCCCACATGCATCACATATACACAATGTGACTAGCTCATGCATACATCACGGTGCAACTGGCTCATACGTACATCACAGGTACACATATTGACCCTCTAGAAAAAGGAAATGGTTTCCACTCTACTACAAGCATCTTTCCCCTTACCTAGTTCACTAACCCAAATCCCAACTAGAAAAGGAATGTTGGTGCATTTTGTGCTACCCTGTGGGTCCCATCATTTTCCCAAGTCACTGCCAACTATGATGACAAGCAAGGATCCCATACTACTTGTGGTCATCATTGGCTAAGGTGTAAGTGTAAAAACATACAATGCATGAGGCCATTAATAAGATTTCCATAGCCCATTAAGAATTTGATTCATCTTATAACTTGATAGACACAATCATAGAATATTATGGCTTTACCTCAACTAAGACTAGTGCCCGTACTATCAATCAGTAGGACTATTTTAATAGAAACATAAGAAACATATTTCAGGTGGACATGGCATAAGAAGCACACAATCATTCTAATACCCCAATGCCAACACTAAACTCTTAAGATGGGTGGATGCTGGCATCCATCACCAGCATACCACTAGTGAAAGTTGGACTAGTACTAGAATATGTCGCTTGCATGCTATTGGCGAAAGCCTATCTAAACTCTATGAAATCAGGAAGCTCCTAGAATCTATCACCTACATGCTACTAGTGAAATTGTACTAATCCATATTATAAAGTTGAATACTTCTTTAGATGAAGCATGCTCTCTGACTCCTATCAATCTGGAGCATCGATAAGCTTATCTTTAAGGCAGGTCATAGGATTTATAATGTTAGTGATCACCATAGAAGGAGTGGAACAAGCTACGTTATAAAAGGTATTTGATTCATCCTACCTATGCCCACATAGAGCCCTTACTCCAACTATCATGTGATGCCAAGAAATCAATTCTTGTATCAATCTTGATTTAGCATTTTGATATTTAACGGGTATAAGAATATTGATCTAAAACATACTATCCTAAGGGCTTGCACTTTAGACTAGGTAATCTAGTTACAATTACCATATAGGAAAACACAGACCTATACAAATGCTCTTATAGGTCCTTGGGGTCAAAATTACAAACATGCAAGTATCACATTTAACCCACATGAGCCAGGTCACATATACATAACAAAAAAAAACATAGAGAAATCTCAAAGACCATTCACATCATTCCATTATTACATGAAAACCTAATATTTATTAGACATAAATTCAACCCATGCTTGTAATATTATACAGCATTCTACTTTTGAGTACATAACATTTACATGTTACCAATGATAAAACTTAACATACAATTACCCTCCAAATAGACATAAAGCTAAACAGCATACCCTGTTTGGTAATACTTACTATTACTTGCCCACATTCAACATAGGAAATCATAAGGAATTCCATCTTAACTCAACATAAATCTAGGCACATATTTAGAGCATACAAATCATCCACACATATCAAGATTTTTTGACACCATCAAATCATAATGTCTTAGTTCAACGACAACACTAAATGCAAAGTTAGCATGTTTTCACAACTCATTCATAACCCTATCATGGCCAGGTTTAACATGCCCTTATTTCTTATAAGAATAAATCTCTCTAGGGTCTTGAGGCTAACATATACCTTCCTATATTTGTTAATTAGCCTAGACATAATGCCATAGTCTCCAACAAACACAACTTTAATAACTATAGTTAAACAAGTCCAAAAGCACTCTTATACATTCACCTTGGAGATGAACCACGATGATAATGACTCTAAATGTTCATCCAAGATTGGAGCAGATTGTAGAATCCCAACTACACAAACCTTAGAGTAGATAAGCTTAATGATAATGGAGTGTGTTTAATCATCTTAGTCATATAAAGTTAGGACATATTAATTGGAAGGTGAGTTCATAGTCATTTGGTGCAATTTCAAACTCAAACTAAAATGTATTGAAGAGGGAAGGTTGATCAAGTTTAGGAATACCCCAAAGCTTGGATCAATTCTCTAAGCCCCTCCCATGTGGACTTGAGGTCCGGGGTCATCCTTCACCCAAGAACTACCTACATAACCATTTCCAAACAGGATCAAAGTCACATGTAGTTCTCCTCACTTTAATCCCTCAAGGATTATACACATAGGTTCCTACTCTCAAGGTTTCATTGTCACCCAATTTCATACCATCACTTACTACTATTCCCATAATCAAATCCATAAAAAAGAATATGTATAAAAACATAATCAATATAAAATAAATCTAGTCATAACATAGCACATGACATCAACACACATAAAATCTTCACAATGCAACATATATGCAAAGTCTTGACGTGGATCTAAATGATTCGATGATATCAAATATCATAAACATATCATAGCATGACATCCCATGTAATTGGAAAATCTCATGTTAGGATACCAACCATATCATACGTGGCTCTTTAATATATAATTTCCAAACACATGGGTCTCGGGTTTGAGAACTCACTTACTAATCATATGCTTAAGCTTTGACTTGTGAAACTAAACTTTGTATCATATGTCATTGGCCTATAACTATTGCTAGTAAACATGGTAATGGACTCTTATTTTAGTCCTTAGAACTATCATCTTCAAGATGAATACATCATATATACTATATGGCATTGTTCAACTATAAGGAAGCATTCTTCTATAGTACTTTAGACCATAGTTGAAATATTAACAAGGAGTTGCATTATTCTAATCACGATTTCCACCTCTAAAAGTTACAACTAGAGGCAAGCCTTGTAAGGTTTTATCTTCTAGATCAACAAGATCAAAGAATGCCCTTCAGGCACAATGTTACATGGTTTGGTACTTTACTTCTCCCATTAAGCATATCTTGGTGCACTTAAAGGTATCATTACACCATGACACTATATCTTCACATTCATTGAAGGTGAATATATTAGTGATAGTGTGAGAGTGACGTTATGAAATGCTAATTTACATCTCAAAGTAATTCATAGATCATTCATTCATTTCACAATTTTAATCCATAACTCACAAAAACATGGCTACAAACACTACAATCCTCATCTTAAACACAAACCACATAAATTGTTTCCTTAAATGTACCATACGATTCCCAGGGTTAGTCAAGACATATGTTAACTAATCAACACTTCATTTACTACAATACAATGTAATAATATCATGCAATTCACCATCATAATGCAAGGTATCATCTTGTGGTATCATACAATAATTTTTTTATTCATCATAAGAATATTTCTCTAATTCAATATAAAATTCATTCAAAGATATTTATGTTTCAATTGAAACCTTCAAGTTATAACCAAGGAATAACTTTCCAGATCACTACAAAGTTATCTCAATATTCAACAATGAAATTCTATTAGACAAGTAACTATGTCATCAATGTTCAATGTACATTATACTCATCTTCTCTAGTGTGCAAGGGATGTTGATATTTCTATCTCAAATTATTTAATTTCCAAGATAAAAATATACAAGCAATATTTCTATCACTACAATATTTAGTTCATAAATACAACGTTTCCTCATAACCCCACTAAATATCTAACTCTATAAATATGCTGAGACCATATCAACACATAGGGAACATACTTGGATTTCCTAAAGGAAAATTGTTAGAAGAAATAAAACCCAACATGATCTCCATTTAAGTCTAAACATATAATCTCTATTATGAAGCATTCACCAGGGATAAAACTAATTGACTTTGCTAGCACTTCCCCCACAAGGAGACCTAAAGTGAAGCCCACAATAATGCCAATGACCATGGAAAAAGGCATCCAACTCCAAATTGCCAATATATCCAACAAATGCATGCGTAAAGATGTTGAGGCCAAAAGTTACAAGTCAACTGAAGATTGCAATGCCTGAAATTTCTAGTGCTTTTTTACTCTATCCAAAAATCTTCTAGAAACCTTTGGGCTTGTTATGAGCCCCTTTTCTTCTCCATCTATGAGACCTATGCTAAATGATACTTCTTCCATATTATTTGTTCTTATCCACTGCAAATTTATTGAGAAAATAATATAATGGTTTCACTGGTACATTTATACGCTATTGTGGGGCATATCAAACTATGTGTAGTAGACAAGGGCTTTTGAACAATGCACAGTCATCCATAGGATCATAATGGATGAGAATTTTTATCATAGTTTATAGTTCCAACCACCTTGATAGACATGTACACAAAATTGGAATATATAGACAAAAGCAAGATCAACCATGGAACTAGGAGAGAAAACCAAAGGTCTCATGTTCAAAACTTGGGCATAGATGAAGCACTCCCATAGTAGAAAGGCAATGGCCCCCATCATCTCCTATCATTTCCTAAAACCCCCATAGAGAAGGCAATCTGGTTCCCCTATCAACACAAGACAAAAGAAAACAAATGCATTTCTTCTCTCATGCCTCCATTTGAATGTCCCTTCTATTGTCATGTCCTAAGGATGTGATAATGAGGAGAGGGGAGGAAACCATGCCTTAATAATGGCATGGCATTTTATCTACCCATACCCAAGTTATAGTACTATAGATGTTATACATACGTAGGCACCAATAGTTGGAAAATGTTGATCCAAAAGTTCTCCTTGCTTTCCACGTTTATAGTCGAAGGTAAAGGGTAGAATGAATAGGCATGATTATTTGGATTGTCTTACATGACTTTAGTAAATTGTTAGCCATTGATCTCTCAAAATAACTCATGTCATCTTTGGATCGCTAGCATGAAATGATCAATTGAAAATCACTCTATTTTCTTTATAGTTGGATCGTTGGCATGAAAAGTAACATTTCACAAGGGTTTACTGGAGCTTGATGATCTAGACCAAACCATACCAAGTTCCATGATCTTTAATGTAGCACTAACCTCTAATTTGGAATTCTCATTACATGTGCCATATTTTGATTGTTGGCATGAAATGACTTATCAAAAGATAGTCAATCTCTTTATTCCTCTCTATCAATCTCGCCCTCTCTCTATATATGTCTATGTGTCCCTTTGTATTTCACTCAATATCTACTTATATATCTTCTTCTTCTCTCTCTACCTATCTCTATCACTCTCTATCTCTAACTCAGTCTTGATATATATCTCTACATATCTTTGCTCTCTCTCTACCTATCTCGCTCCCCCTCTCTCTACTACTCTTTAGATCTCTAACTCTATATCTCCTCACTTCCCCTCTTTCTTTCTCTATCTATCTATCTATGTTCATATTTCTCTCATTCTCTAGTGTCCCTATCTTTTATTGTCACTCTCTCTCTTACCATCTCTCTGTCTTTATATCCCCTTCTTTCTTCCTCTATCTCTCTCTCTCTCCTCTCTCTCATTCTCTCACTCTCTCTTGATCTCTCTTCTTTCTTCTTTATTACCATCTCTCTCTCTCTCTCTCTAGATTCTATGCTTTCTTCCTTCATCTCTCTTTCCATAATTTTCCTGCTAACTTCTTTAATTTGGGGGAACATGACTATGAAAAAACAAGAAATTGCCAATCTATTTAAGTGCAAACAAGTACAAATATTAAGAATTCATTACCAAAAAACCATACGGGTTTACAACTAACAACATCCATACCTACAATTAGTCCCATGCTGATTGCATAAACATAGAATCAAGATAATAATAATATCCATAATTTTCAATACTTTTTTTTGGTAGCCTCTTCAATTTGGGCGGGAACTTGGCTTTGAAAAAAAGGAATTTCTAATCAATTGAAGTCCAGATTAGTACAAAATGAAGGTTTCATTATTCTGTCAAGTATACTTGGGAAAACCCTTTTGAGTAAGAAATCTACCACCAAAAGTAAACCTAAATATATGCCTTCAAAATAAGATCTCTCTCTCTCTCTCTCTCTCTCTCTCTCTCTCTCTCTCTCTCTCTCTCTCTCTCTCTCTCTCTCTCTCTCTCTCTCTCTCTCTCTCTCTCTCTCTCTCTCTCTCTCTCTCTCTCTCTCTCTCTCTCTCTCTCTCTCTCTCTCTCTCTCTCTCTCTCTCTCTAATGCATTATTTTATATATAATATAATATCCAATATAATTATATTTATTGTCATGCACTAGACAACAACTAATTGAAAGCCTCTCTCCCTCTCCCTCTCTCTACATCTCTTTCTCTCTTCTATAGATGGACACACATATTGAAAATGTAGAATTATCATATAGTATATTTTATATAAATGATTAAATAGCTCTCAAATTATAGTTAATTATAAAATTGTATATCTATATAAAATATTATATATTTAATTATATCTTTAATTTATATATCACATCTATATTATAATTATATTTGTCATTATAAAATAGGTTTAATATAATACAATTTATAATATAAGTATTATTATATATTATATTCTATAAATATATATATATATATATATTAAAATATATATAAGAATTAATATATATAATATATATTACTATATAATTATAACAAGATATGATCAATTAAAATGGTGAAAGTGCGGTGTGAGGAGGAGGAGCAGGTGCGTGGTGTGGAGGAAGGAAGAAATGGTGAAGGGAGATCTAATGGAAGGCAACCTGAATGTGGCAAGGGCTCCAAACGGTTTGCAAGATAAGAAAAAGGGGCAAATTCTTGGCTTCGACCCCCTCAGCTCACAGGCAGATGGACGGCAGATGGACGGCGGATGGATTCTTCCCCTGTTCTCAATGACATCTCGACTCCTACTCGGGTAGCGCTCAAACCCCAAACAATACCTCAAATTTTTGTCGAATGTAAGAATAGTGTGAATC